>CM053170.1:17670519-17723095 GCA_012977825.3 Pteromalus puparum | reverse complement strand
AAAAGAGAGGGAGTTTACCTGCGCGCACGACTGCAAGCAGAGGACGCGAGTGTCCATTTCCACTCTGCTTTCTTACTACTATAGAGGAAGGAGCCGTATGCTGGCCTGTAAGCGGGTGATGCTCGCTCTAGAGAGAGAACGCTATATATTAGAATGAGACAGAGAGTCCAGAGGACGAGAGTCCCTTTTCCCCCACTGTTGCCTTTTAGAAAGAGCGCGCAGCATATTAGAAAGAGAGCGTTATCTCTCTCTCCCTGCGCTCTGGTCGCTCTGGCTTGCCGATGCGCTCCCCTCACGTCTCGTAGCTCTCGCTCTCTTTCTAATATACTGTGCGCTCTCTCTAAGAAGCAAGAGTGGGAGGAAGGGACTCTCTTCCCCTCTAGTAATACCTCTATGCTCTCAAGCCGAGTAGCGCGCTCAGGGCCCCCCTCTCTAGAGAGAGAACGCTATATATTAGAAAGAGACAGAGAGTCCAGTTTGGAAAACGGTCGGATGAGAGTGGGGGAAACTATCCCACTCTCTCATGCGGCCAATAGTAGAGAACGCTATAGGCATTCCAAAACATAATAGAGAGAGAGTGTCAGGTCAGAACCATCCCACTCTTTCATCGGGTACTAAAACACTCTGAGAGGGGGTGGTGGCAGAGAGGGATAGGCATTCGAAAAATCCCTCTTTTGGAAAAAACGTGGGTGAGAGTGGGAAAACTATCCCACTCTCTCATCCGGCCCAATAGTAGAGAACGCTATAGGCATTCCAAAACATATGGGACAGTGGGGAGAAACATCCCACTCTTTCATCGGCTACTAAAACACTCTGAGAGGGGGTTGCGGCAGAGAGGGAGAACCCTTCACACTCTCCCATCGGTACCAAAACACTTTGAGAGGAGAGGGGGTGTTTTAGTATGCCTATGTTTTGGTATGCCTATAGCCTATCTACTGCGATGCACTGCTGTTTCCAAGTAAGGCAGCTATCCAGAGTGACACCTAGGAGCTTGAGCGATTCACTGGGGCTAATGACTTGGCCGGCCACAGAAATGGGCGGTAGAATGTGCTCAGACAATCTGGAGACAAAACCTCGGGTACCAAACCAAATCGCCTTCGTCTTAGAGCTGTTTATCCGCAGACCATTTGCCGTTGCCCAATTAGTGATGTTGTCGAGAATCCTGTTAGCTTTCAAAACAAGAGCGCTGGCGTCCTTAATGGTGCCTTGCAAATAAAAGCAAAAATCATCCGCATAAAGGTGATACCTGCCTCCATTGCACACGCCGAGTAGATCATTAATATAAAGCATGAAAAGCAGCGGTCCCGGGAGCGAGCCTTGCGGCACGCCGCAGAGTCTAGGAAGTGGAGTTGATAGCTCCCCGTTGCTGCCCCTTACGACCTGCGTGCGATCCGAGAGAAAGGAGTCGACCCAGCCACACGCTGAATTGAAGAAGACCATCGCATGTAGTTTCTCTACAAGAAGCCCGATATTGACCAAGTCAAATGCTCTGGACTGATCAACCGAGATGAGAAGGGTGATCTTTCCCTCGTCAATGCCCTGGCTGATGTCGTCGACCACTGCTATCACGGCCGAGTGGGTGCTATGACCCTTGCGGAAACCTGACTGGAATGGGTCGAGGATATTTTTCTCCGTAACGAATGCGTTGATCTTGCTGCAAGCGATGTGCTCCAGGATCTTCGACGGCGCGCAAAGCAGACTGATGGGCCTGAAGTCGCCCGTGCCCAGTGGTTGGCACGTTTTCGGCAGTGGCAGTACTGTTGCTCGCTTCCAAGATGAGGGAAAAATGCCCGATTGCAACGAGGCATCGAAGATGTTCATTAGGGCAGGCATAATGTGTACAAGGCACTGTTTGAGGAATTTCAATGGCAGTGCGTCCGGGCCCAATGCATTGGACCGGGCAGCGCTGAACGCCTCCAGGACCTCTACAGCCTGAACGTGTCCAAAGTAGAAACGCTCGTCTAAATATCTGTGCTCCACCGGCAGTCTCGCGTCGTGCAGCATGGAAGGCGAATTCCTAGGGTGAGGCAATGAAGTTGCAATCGAAGCGTGCCCTTGTTTTTAATCCCATTTCCTCGATGATTGAACACATTTCTCTCGCATTATGGCAACTGGAGAGTTTATCGAGGTAGTATTTGTGCTTAGCATTGCGTATCTCCAGCTTAGCCCTGTTGCGCAGGTAGCTATATTTCCTGCGATTTTTTCTGCTCCTGTTCTCCACAAACTCCTTGTGCGCCCTATTGCGAGCATCGATGGATGCTCTGAGCTCCGTGGTCATCCACGGCGAGTGCTTTTTTTTTATCGCGAAGGTCCTCATTGGCGCGTGTTTGTCGTAGAGGGCAAGCAGAGCAGTGGTGAATATACGGACCTTTAAATTGACGTCGTTTGTTCGAGAGACCGCCGACCAATCAGTCCTGGAGAGGTCTCGCAGGAAGTCCTCTTGCTTGAAATTGGAAATTGCAGAACGAACGGCGCGTAACTGTACGAGGTTTAAATAGTTATTATTATTCTTCTCCATTATAACAACAACAAGTAAAAAACAATAGTGGGAAGCAACCCTTCGGAGCATTAAAATAAAACACTCATCATTCGTTTGAAACAATTGGCGACGTTTCGTCCTATGGAGGGGACCTCTTCAAGCCTTTATTATGAGAGAAACAAACAATTTATACAATAAATAAAGCGTCGATATAAATATTCAAACCAATATAATCAAAGCAATAAATTATTTACCAAAATAAACAGTTAACTTAATCAAAAAAACATTGTCAATATGACAGGCGCACAGCCTGGAGTTATCACATGTCGAAGGTATGGTCAGTACTGTGTATGTCTATAGATATAATAGGTCTGTATGAAACAGCGCCGTAATACACTCTTACGTAACTTAACACAGAACATATCTATACGTATTTAGCGAATTTTCTTATATACGGATAACTGAGGAAACTGTAACATCGGCCAAACAGAAACTTAATAAAGGTAATATAAATATAAATATTTAATTTAATAATTCGATTTTAATAATTTAATAATTTAATAATTTAATAATTTAATCCAATAAATATGTACACCGCAAAAACAACAAATACAAGAAATTAATAGTGAGCCAAAATAGACCAATTATTACTTATTTATTCTGTTAAACAAACTTTTTAATCTACAATACTGTTTACTAATAAATCGGAAGTCCTCTTGTCTATTAATATTATTGCTATTCATATTGATAAGAAAACTTTCAGAAACTAACCGTTTATATCTGTTTTTTTCTCTATCTAGAATTTTAACATTGTCAAAAGCAAAACTATGAGTATTGTTATTTTTTAAATGTGACGGAATAGGTAAGAGTTTATCGACTGGAGTTTTTTTATGCTCATCTATTCTTTTCTTGAGACTTCTCTTTGTTTGGCCAACATAAGCAGCATCACAGTCATTACAATGAATTTCGTAAATTATGTTTGTCTCATTCCACTTATCCAACTTATCTTTGCCAAGTTTAATTATGTGATTAAGTTTTTTATTTAAAACAGGAATAACCGAAAAATTGAACTTCTTAAATGAAGATTTTAATGAAAAAAAGAATTTTTTATGAAAGGGCACAGATATTATGTTAGTAAGGTTGTGAGACAAACTATTGCAATTTTCCTTAGATTTATTAAACTGATGAGATCTTAAGCGCTGACGTACACACCTATCAATAAATTCCGTAGGATAACCATTATCAATTAACATTTTTTTGACCTTAAAAATATTGTCACGGTGAAACTTATTATGTGAAAGTAAACATGCTCTATCAATGAGATTAAAAATAATGTTACGTTTTAATTGAACAGGATGATTTGAATGAAAATTTAGAATTCTACCACTGTTAGTGGGTTTTTGGTACCAATTTGTAACTATACTATTATTGTTAATTGATAATGATATATCTAAAAACGGAATTGTTCCATTACTCTGTAGTTCATGAGTAAACTGTAAATACTTGTTGTAACTATTGAACTCTTTTAACACTATACTTAAATGTTGTTCTTTAATACATAGAATTGTGTCGTCAACGTAGCGAAAATAAAAAAGAGGAGAACAATCATAATTATCATAGAGTGACTTAAGTACTGTGGTTTCTAAATCTTCCATAACAATATCAGCAAATAGAGGGGAAATAGGAGAGCCCATGGGTGTACCAAAAATCTGTTTATAAATAACACCATCAAAAGTGAAGTAAGTATTATTAAAAAGAAACTTTATAATATCAACTATTATAGTGAAAGGGATCTTACAAGCTGTCTGGATGGAATGAAACCGTTTGTCTATACTATTTAAAACTAACTCAAGTGGAACATTTGTAAATAATGACACAACATCCAGAGAAACCAAGATGTAACCCTCAGGAACAACAATTTTGATATTGACAATAATAGTATAGTTACAAATTGGTACCAAAAACCCACTAACAGTGGTAGAATTTTAAATTTTCATTCAAATCATCCTGTTCAATTAAAACGTAACATTATTTTTAATCTCATTGATAGAGCATGTTTACTTTCACATAATAAGTTTCACCGTGACAATATTTTTAAGGTCAAAAAAATGTTAATTGATAATGGTTATCCTACGGAATTTATTGATAGGTGTGTACGTCAGCGCTTAAGATCTCATCAGTTTAATAAATCTAAGGAAAATTGCAATAGTTTGTCTCACAACCTTACTAACATAATATCTGTGCCCTTTCATAAAAAATTCTTTTTTTCATTAAAATCTTCATTTAAGAAGTTCAATTTTTCGGTTATTCCTGTTTTAAATAAAAAACTTAATCACATAATTAAACTTGGCAAAGATAAGTTGGATAAGTGGAATGAGACAAACATAATTTACGAAATTCATTGTAATGACTGTGATGCTGCTTATGTTGGCCAAACAAAGAGAAGTCTCAAGAAAAGAATAGATGAGCATAAAAAAACTCCAGTCGATAAACTCTTACCTATTCCGTCACATTTAAAAAATAACAATACTCATAGTTTTGCTTTTGACAATGTTAAAATTCTAGATAGAGAAAAAAACAGATATAAACGGTTAGTTTCTGAAAGTTTTCTTAT
The DNA here is from genome assembly GCA_012977825.3 of Pteromalus puparum. Taxonomy (NCBI): domain Eukaryota; kingdom Metazoa; phylum Arthropoda; class Insecta; order Hymenoptera; family Pteromalidae; genus Pteromalus; species Pteromalus puparum. The sequence goes on along the minus strand of CM053170.1, from coordinate 17,718,002 downwards.
CAATATGAATAGCAATAATATTAATAGACAAGAGGACTTCCAATTTATTAGTAAACAGTATTGTAGATTAAAAAGTTTGTTTAACAGAATAAATAAGTAATAATTGGTCTATTTTTGCTCACTATTAATTTCTTGTATTTGTTGTTTTTGCGGTGTACATATTTATTGGATTAAATTATTAAATTATTAAATTATTAAATTATTAAAATCGAATTATTAAATTAAATATTTATATTTATATTACCTTTATTAAGTTTCTGTTTGGCCGATGTTACAGTTTCCTCAGTTATCCGTATATAAGAAAATTCGCTAAATACGTATAGATATGTTCTGTGTTAAGTTACGTAAGAGTGTATTACGGCGCTGTTTCATACAGACCTATTATATCTATAGACATACACAGTACTGACCATACCTTCGACATGTGATAACTCCAGGCTGTGCGCCTGTCATATTGACAATGTTTTTTTGATTAAGTTAACTGTTTATTTTGGTAAATAATTTATTGCTTTGATTATATTGGTTTGAATATTTGTATCGACGCTTTAGTTATTGTATAAATTGTTTGTTTCTCTCATAATAAAGGCTTGAAGAGGTCCCCTCCATAGGACGAAACGTCGCCAATTGTTTTAAACGAATGATGAGTGTTTTATTTTAATGCTCCGAAGGGTTGCTTCCCACTATTGTTTTTTACTTGTTGTTGTTATAATGGAGAAGAATAATAATAACTATTTGATCAGCGGTCTACAATGGAAGAAATACCAGACTCAAACAAGGATGAGTTATTTTGAATTTATTTATGAGAGATATGGTTGTCAAGTTTGTAATATTCTAAGGCGTTGGTTCATTTTTAGACGTGATCTTTCTAAATCAAATGCAAGACTGTTATTTTTAAAAAAATGTAAAAGTTCCGACGTGATTCCTACTCATATTTCCAATAATTTAAGGCGTTGTTATAATTTTAAAAGCAGTTATTGCAAACAAAAATTTTCAAATTTAGTAGATGCACAAAAACATAGAATTTTAAAACTTGAAATAAATGATCTACGTGTACATATAGAATTTTTAAAAAAACGTTTAAATGCTATCTCTGTTATATTACATAGGTTTAATATTGATGTTAAGGTACTTGACTCCTTCTTGAAAAGCACGGAAAACAAATGCAGAAAAATATATGTTAGACTAGATGAGTCTCTCAATAAAAAGTTTGAAAGTTTGATTAACAAGAAGAAACCCACGAACATTGTCAGGGATAATAATAAAAAATGGATTATGAATTTAACTAATGTGGAACTACCTACTGACGTTATCGATGTGGTTTCAATGGGTCATAACTTTAACGTGAATGATACTTTTAGTAAACAAGATGTAATTACTGTGATAAAAAACTTTGAGAGTAGTATTTGTAATGTAGAGTCTAATAATCTAACTATAACTATGAGAGAAACTCTTATTAAGAATCTGGAATTGACGTGCAATAGTTCTGAAAAATACAATTTATTTGATAAAGAATTTCATAAAAAAGTATTAATTACCAAAGAATTTTGTAAAGAAAATCCAACAGTGTTTTTCACGCGAGCTGATAAAGGCAGTCTCACTGTTTGTTTGTATGTAGATGAGTATAAAGAAAAAATGTCTAACCTCTTTAGTGACACTAATACTTACAAGATTATAAAAAGAAATCCTCTTGAAAAACTTCAAAAAAATGTTTATGATATTTTGAATAATCTCAATGAGAACGATTGTTTGCGATATAAATACAATAAACTTAATTTGACTCAGACATGCACCACATTGCCGAGAGCTTATGGTCTACCAAAAATCCACAAAAAGGATGTCCCTCTCAGACCAATTATTTCTACAATAAATAGTCCTACACATTTTTTAGCCGAAACTATTGATAGTTGTTTAAAAAGTTGTTTTAAAATACCATTTTCTCACATAGATAATAGCTTTGTTCTTGGGGAAAAACTCTCAAATATTGTTGTTCCTGAGGGTTACATCTTGGTTTCTCTGGATGTTGTGTCATTATTTACAAATGTTCCACTTGAGTTAGTTTTAAATAGTATAGACAAACGGTTTCATTCCATCCAGACAGCTTGTAAGATCCCTTTCACTATGATAGTTGATATTATAAAGTTTCTTTTTAATAATACTTACTTCACTTTTGATGGTGTTATTTATAAACAGATTTTTGGTACACCCATGGGCTCTCCTATTTCCCCTCTATTTGCTGATATTGTTATGGAAGATTTAGAAACCACAGTACTTAAGTCACTCTATGATAATTATGATTGTTCTCCTCTTTTTTATTTTCGCTACGTTGACGACACAATTCTATGTATTAAAGAACAACATTTAAGTATAGTGTTAAAAGAGTTCAATAGTTACAACAAGTATTTACAGTTTACTCATGAACTACAGAGTAATGGAACAATTCCGTTTTTAGATATATCATTATCAATTGACAATAATAGTATAGTTACAAATTGGTACCAAAAACCCACTAACAGTGGTAGAATTCTAAATTTTCATTCAAATCATCCTGTTCAATTAAAACGTAACATTATTTTTAATCTCATTGATAGAGCATGTTTACTTTCACATAATAAGTTTCACCGTGACAATATTTTTAAGGTCAAAAAAATGTTAATTGATAATGGTTATCCTACGGAATTTATTGATAGGTGTGTACGTCAGCGCTTAAGATCTCATCAGTTTAATAAATCTAAGGAAAATTGCAATAGTTTGTCTCACAACCTTACTAACATAATATCTGTGCCCTTTCATAAAAAATTCTTTTTTTCATTAAAATCTTCATTTAAGAAGTTCAATTTTTCGGTTATTCCTGTTTTAAATAAAAAACTTAATCACATAATTAAACTTGGCAAAGATAAGTTGGATAAGTGGAATGAGACAAACATAATTTACGAAATTCATTGTAATGACTGTGATGCTGCTTATGTTGGCCAAACAAAGAGAAGTCTCAAGAAAAGAATAGATGAGCATAAAAAAACTCCAGTCGATAAACTCTTACCTATTCCGTCACATTTAAAAAATAACAATACTCATAGTTTTGCTTTTGACAATGTTAAAATTCTAGATAGAGAAAAAAACAGATATAAACGGTTAGTTTCTGAAAGTTTTCTTATCAATATGAATAGCAATAATATTAATAGACAAGAGGACTTCCAATTTATTAGTAAACAGTATTGTAGATTAAAAAGTTTGTTTAACAGAATAAACAAGTAATAATTGGTCTATTTTTGCTCACTATTAATTTCTTGTATTTGTTGTTTTTGCGGTGTACATATTTATTGGATTAAATTATTAAATTATTAAATTATTAAATTATTAAAATCGAATTATTAAATTAAATATTTATATTTATATTACCTTTATTAAGTTTCTGTTTGGCCGATGTTACAGTTTCCTCAGTTATCCGTATATAAGAAAATTCGCTAAATACGTATAGATATGTTCTGTGTTAAGTTACGTAAGAGTGTATTACGGCGCTGTTTCATACAGACCTATTATATCTATAGACATACACAGTACTGACCATACCTTCGACATGTGATAACTCCAGGCTGTGCGCCTGTCATATTGACAATGTTTTTTTGATTAAGTTAACTGTTTATTTTGGTAAATAATTTATTGCTTTGATTATATTGGTTTGAATATTTGTATCGACGCTTTAGTTATTGTATAAATTGTTTGTTTCTCTCATAATAAAGGCTTGAAGAGGTCCCCTCCATAGGACGAAACGTCGCCAATTGTTTTAAACGAATGATGAGTGTTTTATTTTAATGCTCCGAAGGGTTGCTTCCCACTATTGTTTTTTACTTGTTGTTGTTATAATGGAGAAGAATAATAATAACTATTTGATCAGCGGTCTACAATGGAAGAAATACCAGACTCAAACAAGGATGAGTTATTTTGAATTTATTTATGAGAGATATGGTTGTCAAGTTTGTAATATTCTAAGGCGTTGGTTCATTTTTAGACGTGATCTTTCTAAATCAAATGCAAGACTGTTATTTTTAAAAAAATGTAAAAGTTCCGACGTGATTCCTACTCATATTTCCAATAATTTAAGGCGTTGTTATAATTTTAAAAGCAGTTATTGCAAACAAAAATTTTCAAATTTAGTAGATGCACAAAAACATAGAATTTTAAAACTTGAAATAAATGATCTACGTGTACATATAGAATTTTTAAAAAAACGTTTAAATGCTATCTCTGTTATATTACATAGGTTTAATATTGATGTTAAGGTACTTGACTCCTTCTTGAAAAGCACGGAAAACAAATGCAGAAAAATATATGTTAGACTAGATGAGTCTCTCAATAAAAAGTTTGAAAGTTTGATTAACAAGAAGAAACCCACGAACATTGTCAGGGATAATAATAAAAAATGGATTATGAATTTAACTAATGTGGAACTACCTACTGACGTTATCGATGTGGTTTCAATGGGTCATAACTTTAACGTGAATGATACTTTTAGTAAACAAGATGTAATTACTGTGATAAAAAACTTTGAGAGTAGTATTTGTAATGTAGAGTCTAATAATCTAACTATAACTATGAGAGAAACTCTTATTAAGAATCTGGAATTGACGTGCAATAGTTCTGAAAAATACAATTTATTTGATAAAGAATTTCATAAAAAAGTATTAATTACCAAAGAATTTTGTAAAGAAAATCCAACAGTGTTTTTCACGCGAGCTGATAAAGGCAGTCTCACTGTTTGTTTGTATGTAGATGAGTATAAAGAAAAAATGTCTAACCTCTTTAGTGACACTAATACTTACAAGATTATAAAAAGAAATCCTCTTGAAAAACTTCAAAAAAATGTTTATGATATTTTGAATAATCTCAATGAGAACGATTGTTTGCGATATAAATACAATAAACTTAATTTGACTCAGACATGCACCACATTGCCGAGAGCTTATGGTCTACCAAAAATCCACAAAAAGGATGTCCCTCTCAGACCAATTATTTCTACAATAAATAGTCCTACACATTTTTTAGCCGAAACTATTGATAGTTGTTTAAAAAGTTGTTTTAAAATACCATTTTCTCACATAGATAATAGCTTTGTTCTTGGGGAAAAACTCTCAAATATTGTTGTTCCTGAGGGTTACATCTTGGTTTCTCTGGATGTTGTGTCATTATTTACAAATGTTCCACTTGAGTTAGTTTTAAATAGTATAGACAAACGGTTTCATTCCATCCAGACAGCTTGTAAGATCCCTTTCACTATGATAGTTGATATTATAAAGTTTCTTTTTAATAATACTTACTTCACTTTTGATGGTGTTATTTATAAACAGATTTTTGGTACACCCATGGGCTCTCCTATTTCCCCTCTATTTGCTGATATTGTTATGGAAGATTTAGAAACCACAGTACTTAAGTCACTCTGTGATAATTATGATTGTTCTCCTCTTTTTTATTTTCGCTACGTTGACGACACAATTCTATGTATTAAAGAACAACATTTAAGTATAGTGTTAAAAGAGTTCAATAGTTACAACAAGTATTTACAGTTTACTCATGAACTACAGAGTAATGGAACAATTCCGTTTTTAGATATATCATTATCAATTGACAATAATAGTATAGTTACAAATTGGTACCAAAAACCCACTAACAGTGGTAGAATTCTAAATTTTCATTCAAATCATCCTGTTCAATTAAAACGTAACATTATTTTTAATCTCATTGATAGAGCATGTTTACTTTCACATAATAAGTTTCACCGTGACAATATTTTTAAGGTCAAAAAAATGTTAATTGATAATGGTTATCCTACGGAATTTATTGATAGGTGTGTACGTCAGCGCTTAAGATCTCATCAGTTTAATAAATCTAAGGAAAATTGCAATAGTTTGTCTCACAACCTTACTAACATAATATCTGTGCCCTTTCATAAAAAATTCTTTTTTTCATTAAAATCTTCATTTAAGAAGTTCAATTTTTCGGTTATTCCTGTTTTAAATAAAAAACTTAATCACATAATTAAACTTGGCAAAGATAAGTTGGATAAGTGGAATGAGACAAACATAATTTACGAAATTCATTGTAATGACTGTGATGCTGCTTATGTTGGCCAAACAAAGAGAAGTCTCAAGAAAAGAATAGATGAGCATAAAAAAACTCCAGTCGATAAACTCTTACCTATTCCGTCACATTTAAAAAATAACAATACTCATAGTTTTGCTTTTGACAATGTTAAAATTCTAGATAGAGAAAAAAACAGATATAAACGGTTAGTTTCTGAAAGTTTTCTTATCAATATGAATAGCAATAATATTAATAGACAAGAGGACTTCCAATTTATTAGTAAACAGTATTGTAGATTAAAAAGTTTGTTTAACAGAATAAATAAGTAATAATTGGTCTATTTTTGCTCACTATTAATTTCTTGTATTTGTTGTTTTTGCGGTGTACATATTTATTGGATTAAATTATTAAATTATTAAATTATTAAAATCGAATTATTAAATTAAATATTTATATTTATATTACCTTTAGTAAGTTTCTGTTTGGCCGATGTTACAGTTTCCTCAGTTATCCGTATATAAGAAAATTCGCTTAATACGTATAGATATGTTCTGTGTTAAGTTACGTAAGAGTGTATTACGGCGCTGTTTCATACAGACCTATTATATCTATAGACATACACAGTACTGACCATACCTTCGACATGTGATAACTCCAGGCTGTGCGCCTGTCATATTGACAATGTTTTTTTGATTAAGTTAACTGTTTATTTTGATAAATAATTTATTGCTTTGATTATATTGGTTTGAATATTTATATCGACGCTTTATTTATTGTATAAATTGTTTGTTTCTCTCATAATAAAGGCTTGAAGAGGTCCCCTCCATAGGACGAAACGTCGCCAATTGTTTCAAACGAATGATGAGTGTTTTATTTTAATGCTCCGAAGGGTTGCTTCCCACTATTGTTTTTTACTTGTTGTTGTACGAGGTTTAAATGCCGGCGCGTCCAAAAGCAACGAGATAAAGATGGCGTCATGACCCGAGATCCCTGGTTGGCTGAATTGAAACGAGTCAGCCGGCACGGTTTTGCTGTATACGCAGATATAGTCGATCGTCGATTGACCGCAGTTCCAGTGGTAGGTCGGTTGAAAGGCAACCGGTGCCAGCCAAAGCGTCTGTAGTGATTGAGCAAGAATACTCCGGTTCGTAAAGTCGCGGTGCCACTCGATGTTAAGATCGCCCAATAGCACCAGCTGATCGTATGATGTATTGCAATTCATAATTGCCTCCTCGACGTCAGCCTAGTGCCCAGCTTTAGGAGGGTTGTATACAAGGGTGCAGAGTATTTTTACTTTTTTTTATTATAATATATTATTTACCAAAACACATAAATTATATTTCAAAATCATAACATAATTTCTATATATATATGTATGTGTGTGTATATATATATACACACACACACATATATATATTTGTGTTTTAATAAAATCTCACAACCCATGCAACTACACACCCCAAGCTCATATGAATAGTGAATTATTCAATTAAACATATCTCATTTAATAATGATTAAAAAATATTTTCGACAATTATTTTTATAAAAATATTGCTTCCTTCCTAAGGAAGCCTTGTAATAGTAATTTTTGGAGTTTGTGTAAAAACATGTGGGAAGTGTGTTTTGATGAATTTTTAGTCGAAAAATGGCGTTTTTAGAAAATGTCCGTACGGATGTATGTGTGTGTGTGTGAGTGTGTGTGTGTATGTGCGTATGAATACGCCTGTTTCTCAGCTTCTACTTGGTGGATTTTAACCCACCAAGTCTCATTTTCTTTGTTTTTGCTAGAAGATAGTGGGACGAAAGTCCGTTTTTACAATTTATATACGCGTTTTTTTTATAGTGATTTTTTAGTTTTGAGATTTCAGTTTTTGCCAACAAAGTTATCGGAAAAGTTAATAAAAGTAAATTGCTTAATATGTACCTGAAAGAGAATAAAAATGCCTATCTTTTTACCGTGAAAAATTTATATTATCGTTCGTCGTTCTTTTATTATACACCATACAGTGCAATTTTTTAAAATCGTTATAACTCAAAAACTAAATAGCGAATCATTCTAAAAAAATATATGATTATTGAAGGTAATTAGAACTATATACCACTTAAATTTTAAGTCATTTCATGGGGCAGATCCTGAGAAAAACATCAAAAACTGAAAAAAATCGTTTTTCTACGTGACGCGATAACTGGAGTAAAAAGGCAATAATCAAGTTCAAATTTTGGATTTAGTTAGCATTATATAGCACAATGATCCCTTTCTTTGGGATTTTTATAAAACCAGTTAGTTTCAAAGATATTGAGCTTCAAACTTTTGTTTTTTCACCCTGTATACTATGAGTCGTTTTTTCTACGTGATGCGATAACTGGAGTAAAAAGGCAATAATCAATTTAAAATTTTGGATTTAGTTAGCATTATATAGCACCTTTATCTCTTTCTTTGGGTTGTTTATGATACCAGTTAGTTTTAAAGATATTAAGCTTCAAAATTTTGTTTTCTTACCCTGTATACTCTATATAACTGAAAACTGTATCGCTTCGATCTCAGTTTCCATTAATGGATTTTAATCTATACTTAGACTCGTTTTTTGCTGTTTTTGTTTTATTAATTCGTTAAAAATAAGATTTTCAGTTACTTTGAAGCGTATATTCATGGCGATTTTTCGATCACTGGTGATTTTAGATACGTTCTGCGAACTATATCCTTATCACTATATCTCGGAAACTAAATTTTGAACTTTTCGTTAAAACATCATGATTATCGAATGTTATTCTATAGACTACTTTAATTTTAAGTAGTCTACGGCAATTAACTATTTTGAATTTTTCAAAAGAAAATTTGAAAATTTTGAAAAATATGCTATGCGTCAAAGAGTTCTCAATTTCCTACTCCTTTTGCATGCTTTCAAAAGGGTCTATTCATGCACGTATCATAAAAGTACGGTGTTCAACAAGGGGGAGTGGCTTTTCAGACTCGGGTGATATTTAGAGCACTCGTGTCCGACTCGTGCTCAAAATATCACCTTCGCTAGAAAAAGCCAATTTTCCCCCCTAGTTGCAATATACAATATACTTTTTTATTCCAATAATTGCCGCCCTGATCATTATAAATTTTAACGCAACCAAATTGTACAAACAATATTTTCAGTTACGCATTGATTATGTAATATAATTATTTCGAAATAATTTTATCCATCAAACGAAAAAGCATAAAAACTTTATAGAATTATATATGAAGTAAAAACAATTTAGATATTAAAGCGATATATAAGGTTGAAGGAAGCTACGTGCCAAAGAATTGGCAGCGGTTTTTTTAATGATTACATATATTATTGATTTGATTACCTCTAATGATATTAGTATATTTTTATTCTTTATATGTAATTACTACATATGCTTTTATGATTTGATTATAATTAAATTATTATCATTAATGTTTCATTATCTGTAACATACATAATATTTTCACTTATAAATATAAACATTTATCATACAAATTATTATAAAAGTTTACAAAAAATAAAAAATAAATTATTATGACATTTAATTTAATTATATAATTTAAAAAATATTATCGAATGATGATATTTATTATTCTTATGAAACATATTTATGTAACCAAATATAATCTATAAATTTTCCATAATATTTTTTACAACAAAATATGTTAATCGCGAGCGAAGCGAGCGTTTTTTGCTAGTAGTATATTACACATTTAGGGAGGACAAAACTTGGACCGTCCATATCTCGTGTAAATTGACACCCGAGCCGAAGGCGAGGGTGGCAAACACGAGATATGGGCTGCCCAAATTTCCTCCCGTGGGTTGTATACGATTTTACTTGCCTAGCGAGTGGGAAGTGACAATTCCCGCCACTAGGTAAGTAAACAAATTTTGAAGCTCAATATCTTTGAAACTAATTGGTTTCGTCAACAACCCAAACATAGGGATCGAAGTGTTATATAATGCTAACTAAATCTAAAATTTGAACTTGATTAATGCTTTTTTACTCCAGTTTTCGCGTCACGCAGAAAATAGTACATTATGCACCTAGGGAGTAAAGTAGGCAAAGTACGCCCTGCGTGATACCGCCTTCGCTCCGCTTGGGCGGCAACACCACGCAGGGCGTATCTTTGCCCACCTTACTCCCGTGGTGCATATAGTACTTTTCACCACACACTTCCGTGTGGTGAAAACGACTTTTTCAGTTTTTTAAGTTTTTCTCAGGATTTGCTCCATGGAATGACTTAAAATTGATGTGGTGTATGGTTTTAATAACCTTCAATAATCATGTTTTTTTTTTTTTTTTAGAAAAGTTTGACATTTAGTTTTCGAGTTATAATGATTTCAAAAAATTGCACTTTATGGTGTGTAATAAAAAAACGACGAACGGTAATATAAATTTTCCGCGGTAAAAAGATAGGTAATTTTTTTGTCTTTCATGTCCATATCAAGCAATTTACTTTTATTAACCTTTTCAATAACTTTATTAGAAAAAACTGAAATCTCAAAATTAAAAAATCGATATAAAAAAAACGGATTTAGAAAATGTAAAAACGGACTGTTATCCCGCTCGTAAAAACAAAGAAGATGATACTTGGTGGATTGAAATTCACTAAGTAGAAGCTGAGCTAGAGTCGATATGAACGAACACACACACACACATACACACACACACACACACACACACACACACACACACACACACACACACACATCCATACGAACATTTTCTAAAAACACTTTGACTTGAAAATTTATATATGTTTCTAAAAACACTATTTTTCGACTTAAAATTCCTCAAAACATGTTTTCTACATGTTTTCACACAAACTCCAAAAATACTATTATTCCTTAGGAAGATAGCAAAACGCTAAATAGTATTTTTCAAAAATTAGAAAATGGACATAAAAAGTAAAATAGTTAAGAAAATAAAAAATAACTGTTTTCCGGAATTCAGAATCCAAAATAGATATGTACATTTATACGTACATTTTCTAAAAACACATATTCTAACACCAAACACTTTGAAACGTGTTTCTAACGTGTTTTTGATGAAGTCAAAAATTTTACTATAACAAAGCTTCCTCCAGGAGGAAGCAATACGTATTTTTACTGTCAAGCCGCTACTATCCTTTATAAATAAAAATTACACCTTGCGTGGCAGCATTAGATCAAGTTGGTCAGTGCTGTAATTCCAAGAGCCCAATTCTATACTCCGTATAATCTGTTTGACAATCTACGCTGAATTTCATGGTTGGTACGCGCATGATTCGACCGTCCTGTTTAATGCCACATTCAGTCTTAGGAAAACCAGTTGTGCCTTTACTTGCATCGTGCCTGCAGTTAATAATTAGATTAGGTAAAGTTTCAGCAGTAGGTGGTACGAATTGAAAAATGCTAGCTGAAATTTGTTTGCCCATCGGTCTGAAAAAATCACGTACTTTAGTCTCAATAGGTAAAAATCTCTTAATAGGTAAAACATCACAAAAGAGTTATTCATGCAGAATTGAAATTTATACTATTTGCTCATTAAAGCTTACGTATTGTGGACTTTTATATCTGGAGTCCAGAGTGAATTGCTGGGCACCTGTTCATACAGGTATCGAGACCTTCAAAGTCCTTAGTGTTCCATACCAAGAGAGGATCTGTCCAATTCTGGATTATTATATCAAAGTTGTTTAGATTTTATACACCCTATTGAAAATAACCAGGTAAATGTCATCCGTGAATATTATTCACATAGTTATCTAAGTTATAGAGACTCTTATTAATTCTATGTAAATTAAATTCCGTTACAAAATGTTTTAACTTGCGAAGTTCGTATAGTAATTACTCTAATAGATAAAATTGCCTTCTCTATAACATGAAGTGATAGGAATTGCAAAAAAGTGAATTTGGATCATTTACACTACTGCATGTCGGATGAAATCTCGATTTTTTCACTTATTTTAATGAAATTGATTACATTTTCTTATACTTCCCCGCATTTTCCAGGACTAAATTTTTTCTAATAATATTGATATTTTGTCTATAGTTCTAAAAAATGGAGCTAGTTTTGGGTATTATTCTGAATTTCATCTATTTCCTGTACACATTTTTACTTGTACAACTTATAATCGATTGAACGTCTTCAATTTTTCTATTTTGCATAATTACGTACGATCAGACAAGTTCTTATTTGTGAATGTTTTGTTTACTATTATTTTGGGTTACAAAATAAAACGTAATTACTTTTTCTTCAAAAATTCTTAACGAAATGGTCACAGACGATACTCACGAACGAAATAAACCTTGGCATGAACATTAAACCAATTTTGGTAGCGTTGCCCTTCGCTCTAATTTGCGGGCGCACATCCTCGTCATAGTCGCAGAACAGGTGGTCTTTGAGCTGGTGCTCTACAGTCTCGCTCGATATGTCCTTGCAAACATCCACGAGTTCATAACATTCCACGACACTTACGCTGAAAGTTAGACAAAGGAAGAACCCAATCGCGATCATCAGGACCATCAGGTTCTGATAAGGCATTTTACTGGTCGCAGGAGCACGAAGAAGTAGCGAAAGTATGAGCTGCTCGACTATAATATGAATTCTGAAGCGGCGCGGTTGACAGATAATACGCCCCGCGAAATCTGAAACCGCAGATGCGCAAGACGCCTAATATTACCCATTGCCGCCTCTAAAATGTATGTTGTAATCAAGTTGTGATACGCTGTTGTTGTTGTCAATTTACATGCTCCAGTAGCTGTTTGACTATTTTTTTTTTTTTTTTATCAAATCAATTCATTATCTAAGCGATTATGTATACTTTCAAAAATAGATTTGTTTTCTTTTGATTGCCATTTTAACCGATACTAACAAATATTTAGCTGTAATATAGGATGCTGATAAATAAACGACGACAACCTCATACAAAAATACAGAATATATATATTTTTTTCCATATCTGAAATATAAAATGCTTCCATTAATCGGAGTGATAAAATTCTCGATCTGTTTATTAATCAAATCCGTACCATGTATAAATAAAACTTTCTCTGTTACAATAACTTCGAGTTGATACAGAAAAATTCAATCACTTTTTAATATTTGTTACAAATTGATAAAATGGTTTCTCAACGTTACACCTCCGAAACTCTTGCTGCTGCTTCTCTATTTCCAGCTTATGGGCGACGGCACAAGCAAAATAATGAGCATAATGTACGTGAAAGCTGTGCCTACGAATGCAAGCCATTCGATGATGATGGCGAGCTTTCTCCAGGATTCGTTGGCGCTGGTCTTAGCCGCGAAGACGGAGACGTTCTCCTCGACGTCGCCAGAGCCGCTGCTGTTGTTGCCGAGTTGTTTGCCGTCACCAGCGACGTTATTGTCGTGCAGTAAGAGAAATCGTCCTGCTCTGTTGCTTGCGACGATCGTCACCGTCGCTACTATCCAGCCTGGTGGCGCAACTTTGGTCGACTGGATCTTTCGCAGCAGCGTCGTCACGATCATTGCGAACGTTGCCAGTACCATCGAGTCTCGGAAGAAAAGCACTTGTGGGAAAAATAAATTGTCAGTTGTAATATGCAATATTTTATTTTTTTTTAATATTAGGAGTACACTGAAGTTTTGAAAGTAGAGGCTAATAATTATTTTTTTGGACTGAAAATTGTATCAAGTACTAATTGACGACTGCTACGCAAATAATTTTTAAAAAGTTTTATTATTTCATAAATCTTCTCTATGCAGACAATCATTTCCAGAGGGAAACTTTAAAATGTAAGATTTCAATTTCAGTGTACTTTTTTCGGAAATTTATTTAAACGAATTTCATGTTTAATAAAAATGTTTAGATTAAAATATCTTACATATATGTGGAGATCCAGACGATCCATTGACCGGTACCATCCAGTGCAGATCGTTGATGCAAAGCAAATGGCAGATGAAATTCACTGCGGCCAGTGAGATTCTTTCAACTGAACGCGAGTCTAGCCACAAGACTGTTAACGTGATGACCATAAAAACTGCAAGGACGGTTATTTTTTAATGTATTGATGTTCTAAACGAAAGTGTTTTGAAAAATTAATTAGTTCAAGTGAATGTCAATAGTTTACCAACAGCCGGAGTGATGTAAGCCGCGTGTAACATAGTGGGGTGCCTTGCCAGTTCGAAATCTAAGAGCAACGATGGGAAAGTTTCATTCGGGCAGCAAGAGTACTTTGGATTCTTCTTGCTGGCCGTGTAGTTCAAAATTTTCCACTCGTTATTTTCACGGTAGTTCGACATATCGATCTTCGAAAAAATTTAACAAAAAGTTATGAATAAAAAAGTTGTGGTATTATCCCACTTAACAATTTACAAGAATAGCAACTTACGGATGAGTTTCTAAAGTCGAAGCTTATCTCTTCACCGGTATGGGTCCACGAGCCCATCCTAAGAGTGCAGGTCTGCTTGTCGTAAGGCCAATACGTGAAATCCGACTCGCACAGGGCTTTGTACTTGATCGACGGTAAACAAATTACTGACCCAGTGTGTGACAGTTGGCAAAGAGTCTCGGGTATGCCTGTCTGCGACGTCTCCATGTCACCTCTGAAAAACGGTTTGTATAAATAGTTGACTCAAAAAATAAATTTCATCATTAAATATTATACTCACGAGTTGTAGAGTGCCAAATCGGGTACCCAAATTTCATCGCTTTTCACTCGGGTCTCCTGGACCCCATCAAAATCCTCGGGCTTCCACGTCAGGTGTTGATCTGTCCATTTCTGAAAGGGTAATTCATGATCCTCCGATCGACTTTACTCTATAAAATTTTTTCTACAATAATCAAAACAAAAACTTACAAAAATCATCCAAGCATGTAGAATGAACGTGCTCTTGTCATCGATCTATGGACACGCACATAAATCACATGATAAAGTAATGAGATGATCAGTAAATATCGGATAATATAAAATAAGAATAAGCGATCGTCTCATAAGAAAGCACTCACAAAGTTCATAAATATAGGTCTGACGATAACGGAGACGTTGACGGCCGTGTTCTTAGACAAGACCGGTCTTATCGATGTGTCGTACTCGCAGAACAGGTGCCTCTTGAGTCTCAGCGTCGGCGACTTGGCGCTAAGGATGTTGCAGGTGTCCGGAACCGCGCGACAGAATTTCACTGCAAAGAGTAGCAACAGCACCAGTGGCAGCCTCATTTTTTTCTTTCGCACCTGATTTTCTCAAATAAACTGGCACCACCTTGATCTTGACGCCCCGAACGTCACCAATTCAACTGTACTCGCGCGGGATCGACACGGACAGAATGTTGTGCACGCTTACACGAGAGGGACGCCCCTCGCAAACCGAACACTTGTGGGGGGATCGGTTCTGATAAGCTGCAGTCAAGCGCGTAACGCCCCCATTCTCGCTATGATCTGCTACTGATGGTGCTGTGTCTACTGGTACGTTGACCTGGTTTTTCTATAGGATCTTTTGGATTGTTTTTACGGGATGATTATCTATATGGAAAGTGTTTTGTCAAGAGATAAGCTTTTTTCTAAAAAGACAGAGTTGAAAAATAATAATAATTGTGATGTTATGCATGCTAAGTTTTTTTTCAACTATTGATTAAGAATACCATGCAAATGAAAATGTATAATCGTCCTTTGGCATGTTGAGTAGATCGGTTTGCAATGATGGTGAAAACATCGAAATTTAATCATTTTTGCTTCCTCCTAGAGGAAGCTTTGTAATAGTGAAATTTTTGACTCTCTCAAAAATAGGTTAGAAATCCATTTTTAGGTTTGTACAGTTCGAATCACGAGTTTTTACAAAATGTCCGTATGGATGTGTGTGTGTGTGTGTGAGTGTATGTATACCGCAATATTTTCGAATCCAGGCTACGAATGTCTACAAAATTTGGCATGTATATCCATTTTCGAATTCTGAATTCGGGAAAAGAAGTTATTTTTAATTTTGCCAGACAGTTTTTGTTGTATGTTCGTTTTCTCAATTTTTTAAAATTATTTTAGGCGTTTTTTGTAACATTTGATCGTTACAAACGGTAAAAATATTGGAGCATTCGAAAGATAATTGAATTACCTTTCTTGTCTTGTTTGGTCCTCCAGATCGACCGCACCATTCGGCAGCAGCAGTGAAAAAGGTGATTTTTGCGAAATAAGGCATATCTCCGAAATGAAATATCAGAACCTCGTAGTTATTGAATAACAAATGAAAAACTGAAAAAAATGAGTTTTCTATGTCCAACGTTTACGAGAGTAAAAAGACTTGTTAGTACTCATTTTTTGACCTTTTCCAGCTTTATTTTTAGGAATTTTTAGTAATTCCTTGATGTCTTTCTCATCACTATGTGCACTTTCGTAATGGTCAGTCAGTTTGGAAAAGATAACTTTCATGTTTGGATCTTTAGTTTTTTCTCGTTTTCGAAAACAAAAAAGGCACACATTTTTTTTGTTCCTTCCTGGCTAGTAGCTAACAATTCATCTCTTTTGTGCTTTAAAACGGATTTTTTGTGATTTTAAATTAATAGATATATCCAAGCTACTATTTATTGTACTATTGTCTAAACCTTGCCCTGCAATTTGTGCAGGAGCTTTAGTTTTCTGTTTTGAAGTTTTTTTAGTTTTTGGATTTGAATTACTCACTACTAGCTTGGGTGTAGAGGATTTTTTTTTCGGTTTCCTTTTTTTGGGGGGCGCACTAGCAGAATCTGATTCAATATCATCACCATGTTCAGGCTCAGGCATGGAGGATTTTCTCTTCAAACTCTTTTTTTTTCAAGCTCAGTTTGTGAAGAATCAAATTGATTATTATCACCATATTCAGGCTCAGGCGTGGAGCATTTTTTCTTTAAACTCTTTTTTTTATGATCACTCTGGGAAGAATCAAATTGATCATCGTCACCATGTCCAGACTCAGGTGCGGAGGATTTTTCCTTTAATTCATTTTTTTCTGGTAGCCCACTCTCAGCAGAATCTGATCGATTATCTTCACTATGTTCAGGGTCAGGTGAGGACGGTTTTATCCTTATTTTTTTTTGTTTTGGAGGTTCACATTCGGCATCTGATTCGTCTGATGTTGATCTCGGTGTAGAAGTACATGTCTTTCTTTTTTTTCTATTACTTTTTTTTTGTTTGTCTTCCAATGAATCATCTGATGACAGATCTGTGTCACTTGATTGAAATAGTGAAATTCTTAATTCGGGTTCACCGTTTTTAATAGGTACATCATCACTTAATTCACTCAAAGATGAATCATTTGATTCATTGGTTGGTTTGAAATCAGATCCGGAAGTGCCATCTTCCGATTCTGTCTCTGAAATGTCTGTAATACATAAAGTTATAACAATAACAAAAATTTTACAATTATACAAAATATAAAAGGACATAAAAAATAAAAATTTAATAAATATTTTACCTAATTCTGTTTTATTGTATTTTAACCTTCTTCTGCTCACATTCCTTTTCAATTTTTGGCGATTCATTATTACGAAGCTAAATTGATTTTTTACGACTATTTTTTCTAAACTACTTAAAAAAAACCCTTTTCTTCATAATACTTGTAATGCAGTGCAGATAATATAAATAATTGTTATTAAAAAAAATCCAGTTCTCCTTACTTCTTTTATTGCAATGATAGTAAAAACTTTTTGTACAATACGCTAATTTTTTTTTAATATTTACTCAATACTCAACTTTGTTATTAGAAAAAGTCTTTTGAATATAATGTTTCGTCATATCTATAAGCTATTATAAGCTATTCAGTTTTTTTTTTGTAACGTATATTTTTTTATAAGTATATTGAATAATATCTTACAATGAGCGCAGTATCGGCATGGCCATTGGCCAGTAGTAGTTCTGAATATATATGCGTACATCCCACTGACTTTGGTATCTGGCCAACTTCACGGTCTTGATATCATTGAGCGTGCAAGTTTCATTCCGTTTCGTTCCGCCAGTTCCTATAATGAAATATCTGCTCGGAACAATAGCACCACGCATCAGTTGTGTATTGCGAAGTCGTGAGACAACTATGCTTTTTCGACTTTTTTGTATACCTTTGTATGTTTTTACACTACTAGACTTTTGGCGCAGTGCGCTGCGCGCACTGTAGTAGAATATTAATTCATTAACTTATTAAATGAAATATAAATGCTTGATTGATATTTTTAATATTTGTTTTCTATTACGGAAATATATCAAACTTTACAATATATGATTGATTCATTTCGCGCTCATGTAAATTTCAAAATTGCCGCGGTTTCGTCACCAACTACCTTTTAAAATTTTAAGGTTATGTCTCAACTCAGTTCGTGTCAACGTTCACATCATGTCACTTTTTGTAACAATGATAATATTTACAATAGAATATTATAAATACACAACTAATAATTATTGATATGTATTATAGTAATATATTACATTCTTTGTATTAGGATCAATTTTAGAAATCAAAAACAAATCAAAAAATTCTAACGATACTTTTGACGCATGCGCACTACACGAGCCAATCATATTGACGCATTCTTGGCTTCACTTCATCCGGTCATGACTTTTTTATATAGGGATAGGTAAACTGTAAGGCGTAAGCGCTGTAAGCACAGCCAAAAGCGCCGCCTGTTGGCAATTTTCTTAAAATGTTGCGCCGCCTGATCGAGATACTTATCTATAGCGCCTATGTTTAAGTTTAACTCTGTTTACGTATATACACATGTATGTATGTACACATAAATAGCAAAAAATATATTTTCTACGAGAGAAATATCGATAAAAAAATATTACAAGAAAATAGCAAAAAATAATAAAAACTGGCTATAGTTTTATTTACATTTTTTTAATCTGAATAATGAAAATATATATGTGTTAAAAATGCAAAGAATGAACTCAAGTAATTTAAGTACTGTAGATGATTTAACCAAATATTTAGTTTTGGATCCCTATTTAAGTTTTGAAACTAAAAAAGTGTCAAAAGTACAAATAAATTTTAGTGATGGTTGGAGAGATAGGTTACAACAAATTAGTGACTTTTATAAAGTCAAAAATGATAACCGAGCAACAATATCTGCTTTATTAGAATTTTGCAATAGTAATAATAACTTACTGTATCAATTTAGTGTTTCCAAGAAAAAATGGATGAGAACCACACAGAAATTTACTTGAATTGCTTATCATCACAATCATTAGTTTCGATTGTAAAATCCACCAATTATGTTAATGAAAATAACGAAGGTGTTTTTTTTTTTTTTTTTTTGTTTATCCGGAGAGTCGGAGAAATGCTTAATGCACCATGGCAGGAGCCTCCTGGCGCGGGACAGACGCCAGGCATACCCACTAAAACTCCACCTCTCATATGGCCGCGAGAATCCCCCCGGTAGCCGCTTTCGCATTCCTTCGGGGGGTCGCCTGTCTTGTTACGACCTATAGGTCATCTATCGTCGTCTAGTCAGCTAAGCACCCGTCACTATTTTTCGTGCGGAGAACCGTCTCCACGAACGCCGTTATGTCGTCCCAATTCTGCTTGCTAGCAAGCATCGTTTTCACTACCGTGTCGGGCGTAAATGCCCCTACCGTCACCTCTAAGATTCTACGCCTATCAGCCCACCGAGGGCAATCAAAAAACGTATGTCTCACGTCGTCCCGTTCGTCACCGCAGTATTTGCAACCCGGTGTCGCTACCTTGTTCATCGCGGACAGGTAACTCCTGAAGTAGCCGTGTCCGGAAAGAAATTGGGTGAGATAAAAATTGACCTCCCCCCATCTTCTGCCTACCCACGGGCCTACCTCCTTAATCAATGATATCGTCCATTTTGCATGGCGGCATTCACTCCATCGCTCCTGTCATTTCCGCATCGTCCTATCGCGTTCCTCGGTTCGGATTTCCACCCTAGCTGATTCCCGGAGACTCTCGTAGATCCGCTTGCGTTCAATTGCAAGCAGATCCACGGGAATCACCCCCGCGATAACCATTGACGCGTCCCCGGATACCGTTCGGTACGAGCACGCGATCCGAAGCGCCCCTCTTCGTTGCACCGCCGTTATCTGCTTACGATACTTTTTCTTCTGCATGGCATCGGCCCACACCTCCGCTCCGTATAAAAGAATAGAGTTTGTGGTTGCCATTAAGAGTCGTCTGACTGCCGGCCTAGGCCCGCGCACGTTGGCCATTAATCGACTAAGCTGCGCCACCCTAATCGCCGCCTTTTCGCATACGCTGTCTAAATGCGCCCCGTAGTTCAGCTTCGTATCTAGGGTTACCCCCAGGTACTTGGCTGTCGGCTTCGTCGTTATTGTTACGTCTCCGACGCGCATCGGTATGATGGTCGAGACACGCTTCCTAGTCAAGAGAACTATCTCCGTCTTTTCGAGTGCTAGCTGTAGTCCGTGGTCGGTCATCCATTTTAGCACCCGGGCCATTACCGCGTTCAATTTGCCCTGCGCGATCTCCACATTTCTAGCTATTATAACCGCCGCTACGTCGTCCGCGTACCCGACGAGTTTAACATCCTCCGGTACTTCTACTCTGAGTAACCCATCGTACAGAATGCCCCAGAAGTCCGGTCCCAAGATTGAACCCTGCGCCACCCCTGCCGTTATGGGCCTGCTCTTACGTCCCTCCACGGTTTCGTATTCGATCGTGCGCTCCCTCAGATAATCCTCTACGAGTCGCATGATGTACCAAGGCGCCCCAAACGATCGCAGAGAATCCAAAATGTCGACCCATCTAGCCGAATTGAACGCGTTTTTCACGTCTAGTGTCACGAGCAAGACCAATGGCCTGGCCGTCAGCAGAAGCCAAAGATGGTTCAGGTCACTTCGGCGCGCAACCTCGGATCGCCTCCCCATCCAGGATCTCCCTTTGGCAGCTCACGGGTCGCACCGCACGGCAAACACGGCGGCCTGTTTGGTCCACGAAGCATATTTTATTTCTGCTTTACCCTCCAAGGTTACCTCGGCGAGCACTCCCCTATCCGCCACCCATACGGGGACGCGCCGCATACGGGGTTGCAGGCTCCCCGCGCGGTCGTCGGAGAGGTTTACTTCTTCTACAGAACGTTGTGATAAACGGGACTCCAATTCTTGTCGAAGAGCATGTTCATTTTCAAGTCGTGTCTTTAAATCGTTTATCTCCTTTATGGCAGTCACCAATGTAGGATTCGGAACATTGGTGTGTGAAGAAAGGATTGGTGCCTGTGATGATAGTGTGAGTCCGAAAACATTTGTGTTTCCTGGATCTATCTGCCCCGAGGTCCGCTCATCAAGAGTCAATAGATCCTCCTCTTCTTTCGAAGTGTCAGAGGATGGTGCTGGCTCGTTTGACTTATTCGGTGCTCTCGGAAGCATCTTGCCAGATCGAAGTCGCATACAGGAAAATCACCCAAGAGCAATCACTAGTACACTTGGACGAGCCCCCAAGATGTTATACTCGGGTTCAGGTAAACTCAATGATCACACTTATTTATAAAAGGAACACAAACTCAACGCAGACTCTTTATTCAATGTCAACACGACTGCTCTCAACAGCTGTCATAACCAGACTGATCAAAAACAACAACAAACGCGGCTTCGTTGATCCGTTGCTAGGGGTCGCTCTGGTGCTTCTCGACGTTCGAAATACAACGTTCGAACTCGTCCACAACAATATTAGAACTTATTACAGAATAAGTATTAACAGTGGTTTAGAGGTAATAGCTGAATGGCAATATTGGAGGGTAATTAAGGAGCAAGAATTGAGGGGCACTAATTAAGGAGCACAATTTTCGAATCGGCAGCGGCGAAATTTTTTTGATAATATAGAGAGACTACAGAATCTATAGTAAAGAATTCTAAAATCTACATTTGAGTCGATACGCATTGAGAGGGAAAATTGAGGGGAAAAATTGAGGGGGAAAATTGAGGTCGAAAAAATCTGAACTGGCGGCGGCGGCGAAACTATTTTTATAATATAAAGAGATTATTATAGATTATTTAGTGTTTATGTGTCGAATTATAATATAATTGATTTTTTTTCAAATATTAATTTAATATATTATTTCAGGTCGAGCTTTACGAAACGCGAAGAAACGTAAATACAATGAATCCTCTGACGATTCAGCATATAATCCAGAATCTACTGATAGTTCAGCTAATTGCTCTATAAAAAATAATGAGGTTAGCGAAGCAAAAAAAGATGAAGGAATTGTTATTACTTTAAAGGAAATATACAAAGTTGAAACTTCTAGTGAGAAAAACAAAGATTACTTTTGTCCATATTGCTGTAAAGATGTGAAGAAATTTGCTAGACATTTAGAAAATGTTCATTCTAAGGAAGGAAAAGAATTTTTTGAAAATGAAGCCTATGAAGCATTCCTTTATCCTCCTTTGTCTCAAGAAAGACATGACATTATAACAAAGATTAGGAATAAAGGAATCTGTGTATATAATAGCAATATTGAATACCATAAAGGTGTATTAAGAACATCGAAAAGAATAAATGAAGTTTTTAATTTAACTAGTAAAGATATAACAGTTTGTGATGATTGTAACGGCACGTACACGATTAAGAGTATCAGATTTCACAAGTGTGTTTCTAGACCAGAAAACGAGAAAAAATCTGGCAAGAAAGTTTTCCAGAAAAAAGGGCAATCACGATTCATGCACAGCAATCAAACTCTCTTGAGTAAGCAAAGTCCGGAGGAAATTCGTCTAAGAACAGTCCTAATACCTAGCATAAAGAATAAAGGGTTGAGAGAAATCATAGTTAACGATAAACTTCTATTGCAAGCGAGTATCACTTTGTGTAAACAGCATCCGCTTGATCGTCATGATTATATCATTACTAATAAAATGAGGTCTATGGCCAAGTTAATTCAATATATGCAAAATTAGAATAAAACTATCACTAACTTACGTAGTGTTTTAAAAAGCACGAATTATAATCTAATATGTGCAGGCATTAAAGTTATTGCATCATATAATTACGAAAAAAAAGAGTATAATCATCCCAATACTGCTACAGCTATGACTAACTTAATTAATGAAGCCATTCGGCTGTACCATCTAGAGGCTCTTCAGTATAAAGACGGCTTGAAAAAGGATCAGACGCTTTTAGATATTGACAGACTTCAAAAGGTTTGCAAACTAGGTTTTCGTGGTGACATTAACAAGGAAGCCAATAACAATTATACAGAACAAAAACTAAATAAAGAAAAATGTTATGTTGATGAAAATGATATCGATAAATTATTAACATATGCTGAAAAGAAAGCAGAGAAAGACTTTAAAATGGTAAAGCAACTTAATGAAGAGGGAGAGTTTAGCAAAGATAATTTTAGGGAACTGCAAGAATCACTATTAGTCATAGTCACGGTTAAGAATTTCAAAAGGGCAGGAGAAAGCCAAATACTTAAATTACAGCATTATGAGAAAATTGTAAAACTTGATGAAGATCATCCAAATTGGAAAACACTCTCCAAAGAGTCAAAGCTTCAAGCAAAGAAGTATGGTCGGTTTGAATCAATAGGCAAGCTTTATTATCCAATAGTTTTCTTATTAGACAATAAAATGAAAGAATATTTTGATGTTGTGGCTGATAAGAACTTCCGAGATCAAGCTGGAATACCTGAGAAAAATCCCTATATTTTTGGTATTAAAGGAAATGACAATAAATTTTCGTATATTAGATCATGCGATGTTATAAAGAAATATGCAGATAATTGTGGTGCGAAAAATCCTGATTCGTTAAGAACCAGATCCTTCCGGCGATATTTCGCAACCAAAATATTAAATGATAAAAAGTGCAGCCAAAAAGAGCGCCAGCAAGCCTCTGACTTTCTCAGTCATAACCTAGGAATACACAAGTCTGTTTATGAAGATCGAACAATAAACGATATTGTGCACGCATCGAGGCACATAGAGAAGTTCACAAGATCTTCAAAAAAATCATCTGATAAGTAATAGAAAAAAAATGTTATTTTTTCTAATTCGTTACAAATTGATTAGACTACAGTTAACTTATATGCAATTCTGCACAAAATTTAAAATATTATTCTTCACTTATACTTAAAATTCTAAACTCACAAAATACAAATGATCAGAGATTTTACTTTGTTGAAAATAAATGGATGGATATCCAGGTGGATGATCAACATGGATTTCCAAATGGATATCCATATGGATTGACATGAATTCCCAAATGGACATCCATATGCATAGACATATGCATATTCCATATGGATGTGACGTGAATACCACATAGATTAATAAAGGTGGTTTTACAGAGAAATCCACGTGGATTTGGAAATAAAATCTACCTGGATTTTCGTGTAAAAAATCCATCTGGATTTTCGAGTAAAAAATCCATCAAGATATTCGTGTAATAAATCCACCTGGATTTTCGTGTGAAAAAATCCACCTGGATTTTCGTATGAAAATATCCACCTGGATTTTCGTATGAAAATATCCACCTGGATTTTCGTGTGAAAATATCCACCTGGATTTTGTGCCTGAATCTATCTGGATAATACGTTGTCAATATTCCGGTAAAGGTAAAAGATAATTAATTTGAAAAAAATTGTTGATATTACTGCCGTTCAAAATTGATGATATTATTGTCGCTACTTCATTTCAAGTCTGATATTGTCGATTTTATTCGACTATGGTTGCGAAGTCTCATGTAGCCGAAATTGAAATCGATATCCGGTAAATGAGTGATATTTCATAAAATGTCATTGAAAAATTACCATACTTTTTAGTTATTTAAAAATTTGATGTAAATCTTGTATGTCGTCACTATCCGGTTCTAAAAGGAATAAATGGTGTATTTTTGGCGAAATTAAAAAAAAGGCGTGTTATGACTATTCTAATCATTTCCTAGTCATATTATCGTTAATATCCTGTAATTATATGCTTAATTGGGTAAAGTTACAAAAATAGTCAGAATCCTGTCTACAATCGTTGTTTACAAGATCACATCTAAAAAGTAAAATTGCATTCAATTTTTTGCTTAGGAGGTTCTACAATAATCCAAAATATACGTCGAAAATATGTCGTCAAAGATAAAAAAATATTACTATGCTAAAAAATAGAGCTAAATTAGTGATATTGTGGCGACACTTTTTTTCAAGTCTGATAGTATAGCTGTTATCCGGTCGTCATGTCACGTCTAATCCAGGTGAAATCACACGCACAAAAATGTCCTCTTGTTCCAAGAGGAAATAATCTTAAATTAGGACCCAAAATTAAAATCACGTTGAAGCAGAAGGATTCCTTTTGACTCGAATAGATTCCTTTTGACTCGAATAGATTCCTTTTGCTTCAAAAACTTTTTGCTTATTAGACAAATTTTGAAGCAAAAGGAATCTATTCGAGTCAAAAGGAATCTATTTGAGTCAAAAGGAATCCTTCTGCTTCAACGTGATTTTAATTTTGGGTCCTAATTTAAGATTATTTCCTCTTGGAACAAGAGGACATTTTTGTGCGTGCATAGTCGATATCCGGTCTAGGAGTGATACTTCATAAAATTTAATTGAAAAATTAATATATTTGTTACTAATTTAAAAATTAGTTGTAAACCTTTTATGTCGGGATTATCCGGTAACAAGAGGAATCAATTGAGTAATGCTAACAAAATCGGTAAAACAGCGCTGTATAACTATTCTAATCATTAAGCATGTTATTGTTATTGTTCAGTCATTATAAATTTAATTGGTTCAAGTCACAAACATAGTAAGCATCCTGTCAACAATCATTGTTTACAAGATAACACCTAAAAAAAAAATGCATTCTAATCCCCACTTTGCCAGTACTACAATAATCCAAAATATAATACGTCTTTAATTACTGATCAAACATGAAAAATTATAAATAGATCTGGATTTTTTTCCAAATCCACGTGGACATCGTTCCAACTCCATTTGGATTTCGCTTAAAATCCATCTAGATTTCGAATCCAAATCGACCTGGATTTCGTTTCCAAATCCACTTGGAATTTGTTCCAAATCCACCTAAATCGTTTCTAAATAGTCCTGCATATCGTTTTAAATCAACCGGCATTTCGCTCCAAATCCATGTCAATCCATCTGGAAATACTGTGGATGATCCACATGATATTTATCTACATATTTTCCACAGGATAGTATGAATGCAATGAAGAGATTTATTATTTTTTATGTAAATGAAATATTTTAACTTATATTAACCTTCTTTTTATGCTAAATTGTAATAACTTTATGTATTTTCTATTTTTTTTTTTTTTCATATATTAATCTGAAGCAAATGATAATGAGGATAATTTGGATAATGATCATCACGACGATACTGAGGAGGACGAGGGGTACGATGATGACGAAGACGATGCAGAGTACGACCATGACGAGGAGGACGAGGATGAAGAATTTTTAAGAAAAAATTATTCGATTTGTTTATTAGAGTTTTCGATTATTTTATTTTCCATTCAATTATCATCCACGGTATGCTAAAAACAATTAGTTTCGTGTCCTCGATTCTTCCTGCTTGACTAATGGAAATTACCCGCGGCTTAGCTATCTGAAACCTAGAAATCAGTTATTTTTCCCATTGCCTCTTGCATTTAGTAATAACCTGCAACCTTTTTCTCGATGACACCTTCTTCTATCTCCCTCACGCACTTATGCAATATAATATCCGAGAATGAACGCTAGTTGAAGCAAGTTCAAATTTTTCCCGAAAAGCTTTTTCTTCCCTGCACACCAATGGTTTTCATGTATTTCTTCAACTAGACAAAAATCGAAATAATAATCGTTCTATGCTTCCTCGATATTCAGTGTATCGGGATATGATGTAAATTATGATATATTTTATTCTCGTATTCTTCGTCATGGCGCACATACATAATTTAAAAATCAAATCAATTTTATTTTAGGAAAATCTGGCAAAGCCACCAAATTTCAAGCCAGTACTATGGCTTGTGGTACAGATGACGAAGACGTATCAGGTTCAAGTACTAATAATACTTCAGTAAAAAAGAGTAAGTTATATTAATATTAATATTTAATTATTATATTTATGAAAAATTCCATGGCTTCATTTCATATTGGTTAATATCATAATGCCAAACTGTTCTAACGCTGTTAAAATTAATTATGCTTTGAACACTTATTTTATTATATGATAAAACATGTCATTGTGTGCTTTATCACGTGATTTAACATTCGATTTATCAATTCCTTTATGTCTTCAAATTGAAATATATTAAAAATACGCAATAAAAACGTCTTATTTGTAAAAAATATTTTAAATTTATTAATGTGAGTCGCGATGCAGATATTGCAATTCCGATAATACGGTTAATATGATCTGCTAACTACAAGAAAAATTTCATTACTTCAGAGTCTTCAGATCGTTAGTTTTTGAAGAAGCAATACACAAAATATGTTTCAAAATAAAAAATGAGCAGTTCAATCATTGTAGCGGAATTTTAAAACATATGTTTATGTAATGAATCAATATATCTTTTAAGCCCAACTAGTAACTGAAGCTAGACGACAGTCGTCAAATACTAAAGTAGTTAGCTTTGTTAATACTTAAAAAACAGACTTTTTTAAAGTAAAAAGTTATATTGTATATGTCTAATATCTATCACCTCTGTTATATTTCTTAATTTAATTCGATATTTTATGTATTTCAGGAAAATCTAGATACAGTGATGATGAGTTGAGACAGTTGTGCAAACATTTCATCTTTCATATTCGAATAAAAAAAGTGTCTTCAAACAAAATAATGAAAGAATCACAAAAAACATTATTATTTTTAAAAGACAAAAATTTAAACACTATAAGAACTTTGATGACAAGGATTATAAGCAACGAAAAAAAATTCAAACAATATTTTCCTAGAGAATCAAGATAAACAGTGAAACTGTTTTATTTTCATAAAAAACCTTAGTTGATATTGGAAAACCTGATTTTGCATTCTACGCCAAAGTATATTTAAAAAAAATTGGTATTCAAAAAAATTTTACCTATGTGATTAAAAATATCAAAATTTTATTTGTTAACATCGAGTAAAGTATGAAAAATGTTAATAAGTAAATATACTAGTCACATTATACTTTTATGAATAAAAATCCTATATAATAAAACTGACGAAAGCGTTGATTTATTCTTCAATAAAATTTACAAAAACCGTTAGTCTAATCGAAAGTCTGTCTGAATAGTATTGCTGAAAAAATCTAAATTATGACCTTCTATTTAAAAAACTAACTTATTAATTTCAAGAATTTGTTTACATTGTCACGTGTGAATAAACGTCACAGGTTTCTAATAACTATAAGAGAGCGAGTAGAAAAGTGCAATGTAGAGACGACAGAGCTTCTCGCTCCTGAGCCAGGGGATCACGGTTCAAGCCCAGGGTCCGTCAATTTTTCATTGCACTTTCACTCGTAAAATTTTTTGGTGTCTAAAGTATAAATAGTATAATAAGTCTCTTGAATTACCGATTAATCGTAATAAATAATTAGTGTGCAATAAATAATGCAAATTGTATAAGAGAATTGTGGTAATCATTCTCAAGTCCCTTAGTCTCGCAGTTATCCGGTTATGATATGCCTTGTCTCATGCACCCAAACTTGTGGAGGATAACGGTCTACAAGTTGTGCATTATTTAATTTTATGGAAAAATTTGTATGCCTTTTACTAAGGAAGAAATTAGTTGCAACATCATATGTCGTCACTATCCGGTTTATAGTAGTTTACATCGTGTGTTTCTGGCGAAACTGGAAAAATGGATTGATACGACTTATCCAATGGTTTCCTTATAAAATAGCTAATATAGGTCATTATCTGCTTACGAGAACGCGGAAGAGTCAGAAGATGAAGAAGATCTATTATCCTTCAGCGAAGTAGCTGGAGACCGGGAAGATGAAGTCACAGAAGGTAAGAAAAAAAAAAAAAAAGAAGTACAAAGGAAAGAAAGACACACTTTCTAGCTCTTTAGCCAACAGGCGAGACAAAGCGACGTACTATAGGTACAAGTGTCCGAGAGAGAGATTATATACACCCAGAAGAAGGCCCCGCGCCGAATGGGTCGTAATATAAACAAAAGACGCACATGCGTTTGTTTTCTCAGAAGTAGAGTAATGGGAAACACAGAATAACGCACGAGAAGGAAAAAAATTTTCTTTTTTCTCTTTTTTTCCTGTAGTAACTAGTAATTTGAATTGTGCAGATCGGGAAGCAGAAGAGAAGGAAGAGAATAAAGAAAACTCGAAGAAAGTAAAAGCAAAGCCACTGCAGCCCGCATTGAAAGCGGTACTCGGAGAGCCAAACGCCTCAAAAGCAAGGAATTTTCCCATACATGAGAAACTGTTAGAGAGTTGGCAGATATATATGGCAAAGGGACTAGTACAGGACGAGAGAGAAAAACTGATGTCTAAGTATGCGATCCCGAAAGGCCTGGAGGTGCCAGTACTAAACGAACAGATTGCGGCAAAATTATCAGAGAAAAGCCTTAAAAAAGACACATATAGATGCGAGGCACAAAAGATAATCAGCCTGGCGCTAACGGCCCTTAGTGGTAAATAAATTAAAAGAATAAAATAATTACACATAAAGAATAGTATACAAAGGAAAATAAAAATGAAAAATGAAAAATTTTGATAATTTCTAGCTGCTATTACCATGGTAAATGATTCGGGTGAAGAAGGCCTCGATCAGGAAGCCTTTTTAGAAAAATTGATGGACTCGGCAAAACTATTAGCCGAAGCTCAACATAACCATACGGAATCAAGGAGAGCCTGCATCATACCCCTTTTTCAGAAAAGCATAAAGGGAGTCCTAAAGGCAACCACACCAGACACTTTCCTATTTAGCAAGGACTTAACTAATGCTATTAAACAGCTTAAGGAATCCGAAACCTTGTTTGAATCACAAAGAAATTCGGGAAACTACAAGGGCCCGTTCGAGAGGAGGCCGTTCTCGAACACACCGGGCAATACCGGTACAGCGTCACAGGGCCGACCAAGGCTATTTTTCAGAGGAGCCAGAGGACGGAACCAGAACCGAGGCAGAATGCAGAACGGCAGATACATGAACAGGACAAGGGGGTACCTATACAACAACAACAGCAACAGATAGGCAATGTAAGTTTAAAAGTAGGAGGTAGGCTAAAGGTTTTTCACGAGAGATGGAAAGAGATTACAGACAATAACTTCATACTCGAATGTATTAAAGGTTATAAAATACCATTTCTTAAATTACCAAAACAGAGATACCATGAAGATAGGGCAATTAGCGATTCAAAGAAGCTAAGAGATACGGAAGAAGCAATTAATAGTTTGTTAGAAAAGGGAGCAGTAGTAGAATCAAAAAAGTTGAAAGGACAATTTTTGTCATCATATTTTATCATAGCAAAACCGGATAAAACTCATAGGTTTATCTTAAATTGCAAAAAATTAAATGAATATGTAAAGAAGGAACATTTTAAGTTGGAGGACTTGTGTACGGTGACAAAGATAATATCCAAAGATGATTACATGATTTCGATTGACATGCAAGATGCATACTTATTAGTGCCTGTACATTACCAGAGCCAAAAATTTTTAATGTTCAGATTTCGTGGAAAATTATACAGATTTGTGTGCCTACCTTTTGGATTAAGTACCTGTCCATATATTTTTACAAAAATAGTAAAACCGATAACAAATAAATTAAGAACAGAAGGGCATTTATCAGTAGTCTATTTAGATGATTGGCTTTGTATAGGAAAGGATAGGAATGAATGTTATAATAATGCAATAAGCACAGTTAGGTTATTAGAGACACTAGGTTTTGTTATTAATAAGAAAAAGAGTAAGCTTATTCCAGAGACTTGTTGTAAATACTTAGGCGTAATAATAGACTCCAAAATAAGTACTTTAACACTTACAGACAAAAAGAAAGAGAATATTTTAAAATCATTAAAGAGAGTCAAAGACTTGAAAGAATGTAGGATTATAGAGATGGCAACATTGCTAGGGAAGTTAGTAGCTGCATGCATAGCAATTGAATATGGTTGGTTGTATACAAAAGTACTAGAAAGGGAGAAGTATTTAGCTTTAAATAAATCTCAGGGATCATATAAGGGAAAAATGATAATTTCAAATAGGATAGTAAGAGATATCAAATGGTGGATTCGACAGTTACCAGAGGCTAGTAGGTGTTTCAGAAGGAAGAATATAGAGAAGGTTATATTTACAGATGCATCCGATACAGGTTGGGGAGCAACAGATGGAGTTTTAGAAATTTTCGGAGTCTGGGAAAAGAATCAAATAGGGTGTCATATTAATTTTAAAGAATTGATGGCTGTAAAGATAGCGCTAGAAAGATTGGGTGATAGAATGAGAGAGTGCCACATATTACTCAGAATCGATAATATCACAGCTATTGCCTATATTAACAGGATGGGAGGTGTAAGATATGAACATTACAATACATTGGCTAGGCAGATTTGGCAGTGGGCCGAGAGTAGAAAGATTCAATTAATAGCATCATATATTCCATCAAAAGAGAATTTAGTAGCAGACAGGCTTTCGCGAGCGATTAACCCAGATACAGAGTGGGAATTAAATAACAACGCATTCAATAAAATAATAGACAGATTTGGAACACCGGAGGTAGATATTTTTGCATCTAATTTAAATCATAAATGTAAAAAGTATATTGCACGTTTCCCGGATCCATTAGCATGGCAGATAGACGCCTTCACTATATCATGGAGTGAAATTTTTTTCTACAGTTTTCCACCATTTAGTCTGATAGCAGGAACGTTAGCAAAAATAAGAGATGAACAGGCAGAAGGGATAATGGTGGTACCTAAGTGGGAGAACCAGGCCTGGTACCCTCTATTCTTAAGACTTATGATAGGGAAACCAATCGAATTCAAACCAGAACCATCATTGTTAATTTCTATGTGCAGGAAGAAAGATCATCCCAGAGCGAAATTCCTAACTATGATAGCAGCAGTTGTATCAGGGAGGCATTCATAAGAAAAGAAATACCAGAAGAGTCATTAGATATAGTCTTGTCGTCATTAAGCAAATCAACGCAGAAACATTACAAAGTATCACTAAAGAAATGGCTATTGTTCTGCAAGAAGAAGTCGTTCGATGCGTACAGGGCTAAGGCGCAAGAAGTTATAGAATTTTTGACGGCACGGTTTAATGAAGGTGTTAGCTATAGCACAATAAATGCGGACCGAAGCGCAATTGCGATGATATCAGTAGACAATATAGGTGTAGATAAATTAGTATGTAGGTTTTTAAAGGGCTGTTTTAAGCTAAGACCACAGCAGGCAAGATATAATTGTACTTGGGATGTAGAGGTTGTTTTCAATTATATAGAAGGTTTAGGACCTACAAACGAAATGTTATTAGATAAGCTTTCACAGAAGACAACGATTTTGTTAGCATTAGCTTCAGCTCAAAGAGCACAATCACTAGCAAAGATTAAGATCAAGGACATAATAGGTAACGAAGACCTTATTGTAATCAATATCACTGAGATAATTAAAACGTCTAGACCAGGGGCAAAGCAACCAAGAATAGTAATTCCAAAGTTCGATGAGAGGCCAGAATTATGTTTATTTAGAACATTAAATGAATATTTAAAACGCACAAAAGAAATTAGAGAGGGTGAATATTTGTTCATTTCAACTAGGAGACCATATAAGGCAGTAGGAACACAAACACTAGCGAGATGGGTTAAAAATATGATGGCGGGGGCCGGAATAGACATAGAGAAATTTAAGGCCCACTCAACTAGACATGCGTCTACGTCTGCAGCTTACGAAAGGGGGTTGAATATTGAGGAGATAAGAAACAGTGCAGGTTGGTCAGAAAAATCAAAAGTTTTTATGAAGTATTATAAGCAACCGATCATAAAAGAAAACAATACCTTTTTTAATACTATCATGAGTAAGAAAAGAAAATAAATTCCCAAAGAGAGATTATAGACAAAAGATTAGAGATAGAGAAGAGATGATACATACTAGACATGGGGAAAGTGAATTATTGTAATAACGATGAGCGCAACAAAGATAAGAGATAATGTATCCATAAGTTTTTTGTAAGAAAATTGTTCATAAGAGGTATAGTTATAATATAAATGTCACAGCAAGATCCAAATAAAGAAGTTAAGGAAGTACGTGGGTTTTTTGTTAAAGTTACTCTAAAAAACTACAGGTAGATTACATATAATCTCGAAGAGCGAAGCTTGAAGTGTAATTAATGATCGTACGACTCACCTGTAAGGAAGTGCGATCGTAATTACACGAAAGCTTCGCTCGAAGAGATTATATCCCACCCAATAAAGAAAAATAAGTATAAGTGAAAAGTAAGAAAGGAAAAGACGCACCCTTGAACTTTAACAAAAATTAGAATCTCTGAAAGTATGACGAGGGAGCGCACGACGCGGAGAAGATGAGGAACGCGGCGCCATCTAGGCGTTGGATGAGGAGCGCGGTGGGCATGCAGAGCGTGGTCCGGCGAAGGATTGGGGGATTACTACAGGTAGATTACATATAATCTCTTCGAGCGAAGCTTTCGTGTAATTACGATCGCACTTCCTTACAGGTAAGTCGTACGATCATTAATTCTTCACGTTGTTTTGCGCGGCGATTCACGCGGGAATCGCCATTTTCGCTTTAAGGTAACAAAGAAGTGCGCGCGCGAATCTCGACCGTTAGACCGCCATCTTGCTTCGGCGAGTCTTCGAATTCTCAGAACAGCTCACGCGAGCAACGACGATTCTACGAATCATCACGCACACGTTGCGTTATCGAGATCGCGACTCAGTCTGAAAAATATTTTTTTTTTCTTTTCTTTTTATTTTCATTTCTTTTTAATCGATGTTTTTTTCTTTCTCTCGTTCATTAATTTGCGAAATACGAGGTGAAACGCGTTAACAAACTCAGTAATTCTTTCGAATTTCTCTTTCATGCGTTTCACTCTCTTTTCTCGCTCGACGATCAGCGTTTGTACCCGGGTCAACGGCTACCACTCCCGGACGGAGCTCCTCGCAAGTGGTACCTCACAGACCTCCAGGGCAACGCATCGAGCTTCAGTCACAGCAGCCTCGACAACTAGCGGGCGTGCTGGGAATCGCGACAACTATCTCTCGTTGTTGTCGTCTCCCGGACTGAGCTCCTCGCGAGCGACACAACAGGGAAGTCTAGTGAAACTCACACGACCCTGCTCGTCTCTAATCGAAGGTCGACGAACAATTAAGGTAGAAAATCTTTTCTTTTCTCTCACTACCTATTATCAGCCTCCAGTTAGCTTAGTGCGCGAGTCGGACAGACATTGCCTTGCAGCCGTTTGTACATGCGAGTACACTGCAACCATTGTAATAATTTTGTACGTCTGTTCCGAACTCAAGGTCAGATTAGGCACTGCACCCCACGCACATGAGCAATCGCGAAGTAGGCTTTACTCTCAAATCGGGCAAGCAAATCTTTCAACCTCCCCTTCCTAACCGCAACGCTAAAGACGTCAGAAAGCCGGAAATGACACTCACGCACTCCCCGATTAAATAAAAAACACAGGCGAAGTCGTTGCAACGACTCCTGTAACCTCAGCGAGCCAAGGTCAATCAAGTTCAACCGTCTCGCTCACGCCAGTAAATTCAGAGACATCGCAGAGCACTCCAGCTTTTACGACTGTCTCCTCGTCGAACTCTCCTCTCACGATGTCCGTCAACCACTCGGGGCCACCGATCGGTGCTAACACTGCAAACAGCGGCTTCAACTTTGAAACAGACAACGGGCAATCTTTATGTCCCAACTACGGCGTCGTCAAACAACAGATATTTCCTGGCAACGCCTCAAGAACAAAACCGTCCATTCCTGAATTCAGGAACACGGCGGAAAGACAACAGCCTGCTGAACAACCAGCAGTCACCAGCAGTCAACTACGCCACTGCGGACGACCTGGCACAGCTGACAGAACAGCTAAACCAGCAACTGGACCTCAAACTGAACGCGTTTCTGGAACGCCTGGCTTCAGCCCAACAACAGCGAGAGCACGACTGCAAAAGGCCAATCGAACCCACAGACGCACATCTGTCACTACCCACCAACTCAGAAAACTCAGGAACCAGGTTACCCCTGCCGAATCTCTCGCAGGGAAACCCTCATCTTGACCAACAACACAACGCATCTGCCTTTGCAAGCACCAGGCATTTGCTTTTCTGGAATTTTTACAAACACAATCCGCAGGGCTGGTTCAGCCAATTAGAAGATCTACTCTTGGCACACAACGTCAATGAAGACGAAGCCAGATTCAACTTCGTCATGAGATATCTTACACAAGATATTCATGTTGACATCCAATACAAGCTCAACACCCTCACAAGAGGACAAAAATATGAACAAATCAAGAAAATCTTGACTGAGCGCTACGCTGAAACTCCTCGCCAACAACTCGATCGACTATTTAAAGGCGTCGAAATCGGTTCTAGAAAACCCTCGGACCTTCTTGCCGAAATACAAAGCTTGGCTCAGAATTCAATCCCAAGAGAAACCATCATCTCGGTTTGGAAATCACGACTGCCTCCACAGATCCAGATCATGATCTGGAACTACAAGTCTGAGGACGAACTAGTCAGGAGTGCAGACATGGCTCACGAACTCGCTCAACAGTCCAGTCACCTGAACGCTCTGCAATCGAGCAATCAGCCTGCTACAGTTCCCAACGACAGGTTCGAGGAACTCCTAGCAGCTATCAAGTCTCAAAACAACAGCAAGCAGAACGGTCGCTCTAGAGCCAATCGATCGAACAGCAGGTCTCGAGCCAACTCAAAAAACAACCGAGATTCGACCCCAGCCAGATCAAAATCTAGGTCGCGCTTCTCAAACGACAAAAACCTTTGCTACTACCACCGCAAATACGGTACAGAGGCAAAGAACTGTCATCTGCCCTGCACCTGGAATCGTGCTACTAATCAGGACTACAAGGTAAAGAACCCCAAGAGTTCAGAGGACCAGGAAAACTAAATAATCCTGCTGTTTTGGAGACTGACAGCCGGTCACATTTAGCCGCACGTCTCCATGTAAGAGATTCACTCTCTAATCAAGTCTTCCTGATAGACACCGGGGCGGACATCTCAGTAATTCCCAAGCCCAACAACTGGCAAGGCAAGGATACTGACTTCCGACTCTATGCTGTCAACGACACGACGATAGATGTCTTCGGCGTCAAACGTCTCGAACTGGACGTCGGCCTGCCTTACAAGCTTGCTTGGAATTTGGAATCGCAGATGTCCCGCACTCCATCATAGGAGCCGATATCCTCAAAAACTACCATTTACTACCAGATCTCAAGCTCACGAAACTGGTAGACGGCAACCAAAATTCGCGCACGCACCTGCCTTCGTCAAGACAGTGCAGCCCGTGCAAATCTCTTTCATGGCACCGAGCCACAAATACGCTCACATCGTCAACAAATACCCTCAAGTTTTTGGACCTGATCAGTTCAGATCGACAAAAAAACGAGGAGTATTTCACCACATTCTCACCAAGGGTCCACCAGTCTCACAGAGAGCCCGCCCTCTTTCACCTGCCAAGCTCAAGGCAGCCAAGAAAGAGTTCCGGAAATGGTGCGAGCTGGGCATCTGTCGCCCTTCAGACAGCTCATGGTCAAGCCCCTTACACATGGTGATGAAGAAAAACGGGGAATGGCGTCCTTGCGGTGATTATCGCAAACTTAATCTGGAGACGATCCCAGATCGTTATCCAATTCCACACATGCACGATTGCATGACCTTTTGCCACGGCAAAAAAAAGCTTCTCGGCGCTAGACTTACGCCAGGCCTACCACCAAATGCCGGTAGCCCCCGAAGACATCCCCAAAACGGCAATCATCACTCCCTTCGGACTCTACGAGTTCCCAGTGATGACATTCGGATTTCGCAATGCTTCACAGACCTTCCAACGCTACATCAACTCAGCGCTTGGAGATCTCGACTTTGTCTTCGTCTACNATTCGTCTACTTAAACGACATCCTCATCGCCTCCACGTCGGAGGACGAACACCAGAAACACCTTGACACAGTTCTAAGTCGCCTCAACGAGTACGAGCTGCAAGTCAATCTCGAGAAATGCAGTTTCGGCGTCACCGAACTAATTTTTCTGGGCCATCTTATCACTCCAGATGATTTTAAACCCAGCACAGAAAAAGTCAAGGCGATACAGGAATTCCCAAAGCCACAAACCATCGAGGAACTTCGAAGATTCCTAGGTCTCGTCAACAGCTACAGACGTTTGCTGGCACACGCTGCAGACACGCAACGTCCTCTCAGCGAATTCCTAAAAGGTGTTAAAAAAAAGGCAAACGTGTAGTTTCGTGGACTTCAGAAGCCAAGGCGGCCTTCCAAAAGTGCAAGGACGACCTCGTGAACCTCTCCTTTACCGCTTTTCCAAGCGAAAACGCAGAGCTACGTCTGATCACAGACGCATCAGACACAGCTATGGGAGCAGCCCTCGAGCAACGCTCAGGCAACTCTTGGCTTCCCCTTGCCTTCTTCTCCCAGAAGTTCTCCCCTGCGCAGACTAAATACGCTACCTACGACCGGGAGCTAACAGCCATCTATGAAGCCATTCGTCACTTCCACCACTATCTTGAAGGTGTGGAGTTCAAGATTTACACAGATCATAAACCTTTGATCTATGCTCTACAGCAAAACAACGACAAAATGCCAGCTATTCGCTCGCGCAGATTGTCTTACATCGCCCAGTTCAATACAGAGATTCACTATCTCCCAGGGGAAGAGAATGACGTTGCAGACGCCTTGTCTCGAATCAACGCTTTCACTTCTCCTGCACTTTTCGACTGGAGCGACCCAGAACTCTTCGCTGACCAACAGGTCAGAAAAGTTCTAGCAAACATCAACGCTTTCAAGCTTCCGACGCTGTTCGACGCGAAACAGCTGAGCGAAGAACAAGAGAAGGACGAGCAACTCAAGGAGATTCTCAACAATGCGGACCATCCGCTCAAGCTTCGCAAGCTTACTTGGGGCTCCGCTCACGCAGCGTTCTACTGCGACATCCACGAAGATGTAATTGACCTAAGAAACTTAGGAAAACAGTTTTCGATAATTTCCACTCGCCATCGCATCCTGGAGTTAAAGTCACAGCTCGACTCGACCAACAGTACGTGTGGCCCAACATGAGTCGCGACATCGCCACTTGGTGCAAGATGCGTAGCTTGTCAACAATCAAAAGTGACAAAGCACAACAAGTTTTCGCCCAAGCATTTTATTACTCCAGATGCAAGATTCGATCACGTCCACTTGGACCTCGTAGGGCCATTCGCCTACAGCCACGGCTACACGCATCTCCTCACCATCCCCTGGTAAAATCGTTGCCGGGTTTCTAGCGATTATCCGAGTAGAATTTCTCAATATCGCCAGATTCCGGAGAACAGATCTCGCTGGAAACTCGCGACTGGCGACATGCATTTTGTATGCCGTTCCGGCTAGAAACCCGGTAAGGAGTTAAAATGTTAATTTACACTATTTATAATACCCTATTACCACCGAGACTGCAAGTTTTGATGCGTACATGTACAAATAGCTATCACGTATGATGTCTAAGTGTTCGGGGTCGTCGATGACGGGATCTAGGATGTGCGTAGAAACCTAACCTGCTTTATGCCGATATCTCCAAAAGGGAGGCTTTTCGTAGAAAACGGACGAAATTTTCGCCCCATACATGGGGTTCGAACATCGAATTTTCATTCAGGTAGTATAGTCAATTTTTTCAATTTTGAGGTTAGGAATCCAATTTTCGTTTTTACGAAACGATGCACCCTTTTCTT
Source organism: Pteromalus puparum (assembly GCA_012977825.3). Taxonomy (NCBI): domain Eukaryota; kingdom Metazoa; phylum Arthropoda; class Insecta; order Hymenoptera; family Pteromalidae; genus Pteromalus; species Pteromalus puparum. The sequence continues at coordinate 17,679,144 of CM053170.1, read as the reverse complement.
TCTCTTAAAAACTCCATAATGCTAGACTATGTTTACAAATGAATCTTCTCACGAAAATCTATGGAGCGCACTTCCTAGAGTCCGTCATCGGCGACCCTGAACACCTAGACATCATCTACAAGCGATTATCCGGCTTCGATACTAAAAACTATGTATCGCACTAGGTAGATGCATACTTGAACCATTTATCCATTTGTAAATCAATCGTCGGAAAATATAACCTCTAATTATAACGGGCCTGCAGTATACATATACATACAGTCTTGCCGGTTTCCGCCGAGAATCAGCCGACTATTTTCCTTGATTCTCTCGAATGGTTCTCGCTGGTTCTAGTTACCGCTAAGAACTTACCGGCAATTTTTACCCAGGGTCATCGATCGATATGGCAATATAACAGCGGAGTAAAGTCACCAATATGGGGTGCATATGGGCGTCCGAGCGTAGGATTGGTATGCGCGTGATACACGGCGATCGTAGTTTTATACTAAATTATTAAATATTAATAGCGTATACTACAAAACTTTTTTTGTATAAGTGTGTTTCAAGCTAATTAACAACGTAGTGCAAAAGGTTGGTGAATCTCATGTTATACCGAAAAAAATTAATAGCCGTTTGGAGCGAACAGCTGATCGTTGTTACATCAGGATCATCATTGGAATTATCGTGTAAGTATAATTTATTTAAATAAAGTGTAAATATGCAAAGAAGACAATGTAATAGTGAAATATAAAGTTTTACGACATTTATCCATTACAGTGTAAATAACCTCCAAGTGCCAAATTGCTTGGCTGGCAAGCATTGAATATGAAATTGACTCTTGCTGAAATTTTTAAATTTGGAGACTGCACTGTATCCAGCAGAATTTTGTAGAGGAGAACACATCGTACAGTCAAGTCATATTCTTATATTCTTCGTGTTCATTAAATTTGTTGATAATTGTAGCACACCTTTCCGCAACTTGGGAAATGGATGAAATTGAACTGTAGGATCTGTTTTGGGGAAACACTTTACATCCAAACACACAGGGTGACGTGGCTGTTATTTTTATGGGGAGAAAATCTCATACCCATTTTCGCGATCCGCACTTAGAGGTTCATATTAACACTGTAATGGTTAAAAGGTCGTTAAAACTTTATATTTCACCATTACATTGTCTTCTTTGCATATTTACACTTTATTTAAATAAAATTATACTTACACGAATAATTCCAATGATGATCCTGATGTAAACAACGATCAGCTGTTCGCTCCAAAACGGCTATTAATTTTTTTCGGTCGAACATAACAGAGATTCACCAAACCTTTTGCACTACGTTGTTAATTAGCTTGAAACACACTTATACAAAAAAAAGTTTTGTAGTATACGCTATTAATATTTAATAATTTAGTATAAAACTACGATCGCCGTGTATCACGCGCATACCAATCCTACGCTCGGACGCCATATGCACCGCCATATTGGTGGCGTCACCTCCGCTGTTATATTGCCAATACGAGATGGCCTGAGGCAATCCCAATTGCTGACACCACAGAAGCAACTGTAGCTCGTGCTTTTTACGACAACTGGATTTGCCGTTATGGCGCACCAACAACGATCACCATACATCAGGGTGCTCAATTTGAGTCCAGACTATTTTCCGAACTCCTGTCAATCCTCGGAATTAACAGGATTCGCACAACGTCATACCATCCTGCTTCCAACGGCATGGTGGAGCGCCTCCACCGAGACATCAAAACAGCTCTCATGTGCCACGGAAACAGTCAGGAATGGTTCCGACTACTTCCAACTCATCCCGACATAGATATTAAGTATACGCACCTGAAATGTTTAGAAGACGGAGTATATGTAAATGATATCATAATCGACTTTTATTTGAAGTATATCATTGAGGAAATCATTGAACCGCCGAAACATAACGAAACGGTTTTATTTAGTACATATTTTTATAAAAAATTACTAATCGAAGTGCGGATTCATCTAAAAAACGACACACGAGAGTTAAAAATTTTTTATTTATTTATTTATTTATTTATTTAGACCATATACATATGTCTTATAAAAAGACATCCTATAGAGACAAACTTAGTTGTCTGTACATATAAAAAAAAAACTTAGAATCTAAACTTAAAAAAAAACTAAATAAGTACAGGAAGATGTCGAGCCAATCTTCCTGATAACAGTTTAAATATTAACGCAAAAGTTAAGTAACAGTACAAAATAAATCTCTCTTTGATCAATCAATATTTCTCTCTTATAAATACTTTTAGTCTCTTCTTAACGCGACTTTGCTAATCACAAGTGCTTTCAGATCATTTGTTAGCAAGTTGAAAATATTTAACGCAACAAAGTAGCTATTTTTTTTTCTTATAGCTTTATCAATTATTGGCAATTGAAGACTCTTATTTCTTGTATTGCTTTTGCTATTTATATATTTATTTCTTAACGTAGCATAATGATAAGATATAGCTTCTAAATGGAATAATTGCTTTACTGTAAGTGGAGGGTCTTGACGCTGAAAATTATTTTTGTTTATAATTTTCAATATTTTCCTCTGAATACCCTGTATTAGATAAACACAATTATTGTACGCTCCACCCCAAGCAATTATGCCATAATTGACTAAACTTTGGTAAAAAGCATAGTATATCATAGTTAAAGTTCTATAGTCCATTATATTCCTAATTTTGGCAAAGATAAAAACTAAGTATTTTGTTTTTTTAACCAAATAATTTACATGTTTATCCCATTTCATGTTATAATCAAAAATTAGACCTAGATATTTATAACTTTCTACTCTTTTTATTGTATTATTGCCTATCTCAATATTAAGTGAGACAGGAACACTATGGCAGTAGCTACCATAAGCAATATATACAGTTTTATTAACATTTAAAGATAATTTATTTACAGTAAGCCACTTTGCGACTTCCCTAAGATATTTGTTCATTTTCTCTTGAGCTGACTCCCACGTGTTATCACTAGCAATGATAACGGTGTCGTCAGCATAAGAAACGACAGTATCATCTTGCATACCTCTCAGTAGGTCATTAACGTATAAAATAAAAAATAACGGTCCTAGTATGGTCCCTTGGGGAACTCCGATGGGTATATCTTTGTATTCACTTTTCAAATTCTTTATTTTAACGCATTGTTTCCTACCAGAGAGGTAGCTGTTTATTAAATTTAAGGCACTGCCTCTTATTCCATAACTCTCTAGTTTATCCAATAGGTTTTTGTGATCTACCGTATCAAAGGCTTTAGCTAAGTCTAAGAAAGTAGTTATAATTGGCTTCGATTTGTCGATTTTTTTATATATTATGTCTGAGATATAATTTAACGCATCCGTTGTGCCTCTATTTTTAACAAAACCAAATTGTTTTTCCGATATGATATTGCATTCCATTAGAAATAAATACAACCTATTATACAAGATTTTCTCAAATATCTTTGCTAAGTTCGATATTAGTGATATCGGCCTATAGTTAGTCATACATGACCTGTCACCAGCTTTGTAAATAGGAACTATGTCAGCTTGTTTTAGAGCAGATGGCCAGGAGGCTTGTTGTATAGACGTATTAAAAATATGTTCTAATGGTTTATCTATATAGTTAACTAGGAATTTGATCGTTTTTGCATTGATATTATCAACACCTCCAGTCTTGTTTTTCAATGAATCTATAGTTTTTCGAATCTCAACACAATTGGTAGGATATATAAAGATTGATTTGCTATTTTTATCTGGTAATGTAGGTTGATCTGTATCTGTATTAGGGATTTGTTTACTCAAGTCTAATCCTATTTTGCAAAAATAATCATTCATGTGGTTAGCTATAAATAATTCGTCTTCAATTTTTTGGCTGTTTATGACTAAGTAATCAGGTGACTTGTTTTGTTGCATATTTTTATTAAGTTTAGTATTAATAGTATTCCATAGCTGTCTTGGATTGTTACTAATTTTTTTTATTTCATTATTCTCAAATTTGTATTTCGCATCTTTAATGACTCTATTTAAAATTTTTTCGTAATTTTTATATTCATTTTTTAATTCCAAATTAGTTGGGTTCAATTTCCACAATTTATATAAATTTTCTTTAGTTTGACACGAGACTTGGATTGCTTTAGTTATCCACTTTTTTCTTGGCAGTGCTTCTTTATTTTTTTTCTTTAATTTTTTGGAATATGTAGCTAACTCAAGACAACTATGTATCATTTGAATAAGTTCATTTACTGCATCATTTGGATCCTGTTTTGTCAGTACTATCTGCCAGTCAAAATTTTCAGCTATGTTTTTTAACTTTTTATAGTTTATGCATTTGTTAACTGTTTCACTTGCTTTGTGTATCTTAATCTGATCTATATTTATGAATAACGGGTAGTGATCGTTAAACGGTGTATTTAATTTAAAAGATTCAATTTCTATATTCTTAGTTCTAGCGAAACAGTTATCAATGCACGTTCCCTTCTCATTATTTAAGGATGGCCGCGTAATTCCTCTGAAGTACGGTACATATTCACGTTCAAGATAATTAATTACAAATTCCTGACTAATTGATTTGTCGCTAGTTTCTAGATTTGCTACATTATTTTCTAGTATATCAATATTGAAATCTCCAAATATACAGTGATTTTTAACATTCCTATGTCTTACCAAGAATTTTTTTACACTATTGACAAATTCAGACTTTGGTATGTCATGACATCTATACATAGCAGAAGTTTTATATCAGTACTTACAACACTTAATCTATCAACAACCTCAATTTTATAATTACTATATATATTATTTTTTATATAAACTAAGACGCCATCAGCCTTATTAATTTTACTTTCATTATAACAAGTTTTGTAGCCTTGCAGTTGATAATATTGAGTGTATTGTAAGTTCCAAGTTTCAGTACATACAATTATACACGGCTTTCTTTTTAGAGACTCAATAAACACTTCTAGTTTTACAAAATTTGCATTTAAGCTTCTTATGTTTACACATAAAATAAAGTTCTTCTTTGTCATTAATGACTTATTGAGTTCTTTCAGATTTTCAACTTCACATTCAAACTTGCCTATGTCTTCAATGCTGATATCTTGATCCATTGTTATGTCTTGCTCCTTAGTCTGTCTGCTATATTAGTATTCAATGACTGAAGTGACGTTGCCGAAATACCAGAAGCTTTAGCTACCATACCTTTTTCTCTGACGTTCCTACTTTGCCGATATATCTTGGCAAAGTAGGTTTCATCGTATAATCGGTATAATCAATATACTTCCCTTATCTTGGATTGCAGAATTCCGCATTCTTGGCTATCCATTGCCACATGTTCTATATTGTACTTTGTTTTATATTTTTCATTACTGTAAGCACAGTTTGCACTTTTGACCTTATTTGTTTGACAATCTACTGTTTTATGATCACCAGCACACTTTAGGCAAACAGCTTTATTTGTACACTTCCTACCGTTGTGGCCAAATCTGCTACAGTTAAAGCATGGTTTAACATTACAATAATCATATACTCTGCAGTTCTGGTATCCTACAAAAAGTCTATTCTTGTATTCTCTAATGTGTTGGTATAACTTAGCAGGAACTTCCAATATCACAGACTGCGATCCAGTTTTACTGTTCTCGCATGAATTCAAAACAACACATTTTTTTTTGAAAGCACCAAAGTTCCTTTCATTGATGTCTAGTTCAATACTAGCATTGTCCATTTTTTCTAGGTTATTTAATCCTACAACTTTAACTTTAGGATTTATAACTTGTTCTTTATTTACATCACATACCTCAGCAAGTTTACTTTTTAGTAATTTATGTGCTTTGGTGACACTTTCCTCATTCAATAAGTTTATGACTATTTCATCTTTTTTCTTGATAACCTTCTTCGTTTGTATTGATTTATCCTTTATCAAATAGTGAGATACCTTCTTGTTTAATTCATCAATACTCTCATCATCTTTTTTTTTTAATATAATATTAGGAACACGTTTTGACTTTAGGATAGTTTTGGTACTTGATATAGCTTCAGCAAAAGTTTTGCTTTTAATCGTCGGTATTTCATTTCTATTCTTATCTAATAACTCCTTTAATAATTGATTTTTATCTCTTAATTCTGTATTTATCTCCTTTAAAAAGGCATTTTCAAGTTTCAAGTTGGTATCCAATGATTCACTATTACTTTCTGTTAGAACATTTTGAAAGTCTTCTAGTATCTGTTTCCTATTTTCTTGTTTTTCAAAGTGCTTTACTTGAGCAATTACAATCCTCGCATCATTACTCAGCAATTTATTATCTACTTTTGAGGTTAGGTCTAGGTCCTCGTGTTCATGACAGATTCCTAGAACTTCACTCAATAGCACTGCTTTGCCATTTCTCACAAAATCACTAGTATAGTATACTTCTTCACAAATAATACACACTACTACTTTAACTTTTTTATTAGGATGATTTTTATAAGATTTGGTAGGATCACCACGCGGCAAGCCTCCGCTCGCCAGGGCCATCGTCAAATTGGACAAAGTCAATTGATCTATTTAATACAAAATTTATTATAATACCTATGAATCACAAGTAAGTTTTTTTGCATACGTTACGCTTGGATGCGTTATTTTTTCAATTCAACGTTTTACAATAAATTACATTTCTCTAACACACGCACATGGAATTTTCAAAATAGTAACAGACACTGGTTTTTAACAATCATTTGCTATTCCGGCGCAATCCATGACAAATATGTGTCATCTCACGAAAAGCCCAAAAAATTAAAATTACATCATGAAAGTAATGACAACTCACTGATTGCAGAAACGAAAACGTAAGCAATTCGAATTCATCGCAATATAAAATAATAAAATCTTTGTTTGATCAGTAACAAATTAATATTCATTATTCATTATTATAGGCCCTGTATATTAGTATTTGATTCGGCACCTGGAATAATTCCTATAAATGTGGTTAATATGATTGTTGAGTACTTTGGGAGTATAAACTCAAAAAAGATAGCACAATAAAAGTGAGCGATTTTGACGTTAAATGTGTGTATCCTGAGGTACCTCAACAACACAATGCTTATGATTGCGGTATTTTCGTTATGCAATATGTTGAACATTTTTTTTCTGTAAGTAGTTCGATATTATTTCTTTACAAAAAGCAATTCTAATTTATTACCAATATCCTCTTTATTTGCAATATAGACATCAATAGTGAATTACTCATTGATACCATCCTTAAAAGAATGGTTTGCAGTAAAAGAAGTTCGAAATAAAAGACAAGTAATTTTAGAGCTGATAGAAAAAAAAGGTAAATTCATAATAAAATGTAGAAAATGAAACGAAATTTTTTTTTTACGAGATTTGGAACATATTTCTGTATTGTGATACATATTATATTTAAAGATTTCTGAGACATCTGAAAACAGACGACGTTTGTTTCTAAATCGTAATGACTAAACTTTTCAAATGTTCTACTGCAATGAATAATCTAAAGAACATTTTTTTTTTCAGCAAATGAGCAGAAATATATAAAATGTCAATGAGGAAATACAAAACAAGTATTATACAATAGAAAAACAGAAATTAGGTTTGCCGTAATCCATATGAAATTTTTTGTACAACCTCGCAAGATCCCTGTACAGAAAAATATATATATTTAAAGTTGTTTTATGAAAAGTCAACGTAATTTTGAAACATAAAATATTTTCTGCAATAATTAATAATATTTTGTAATGAATGTTTAAAAATGTAATTGTATATACAATAATAATATGTGTTTAAGATATTTTTTATGTAGTGTTATTCACCTATTTTGATAGCTAAAAATATAATAATGTCAAATACTGAATATTATCTAATCGTATAGTAAGTAATGAAATAGGCGGGGCACGAAAGAGGCAGCCATCTTGTACAGTGAGCCATTTGATCTTTTTCAGCTTCTATGTATTTTGCTTCCTCCTCAAGAGGAAGCTTTGAAATAGTAAAATTTTCAGTTTTGCTAATACTTCGTGGAAACGCATTTGGAGGTGTTTGGAGTACGAATCATATGTTTTTAGACAATGTCCGTGCGGATGGCTCTGTGTGTGTGTGTGTGTGTGTGTGTGTGTGTGTGTGTGTGCTGTTGTAGTAATACCGCCATTAATTTTGGAACCATGTGCGGATCGTAATAAAATTTTACATGCATATATTTTTCTGATTTTGAATTTAGGTCATTTTTTTTACGATTCTGACCATTTTATGGCCATATTATAGCCATTTTTCAATTTTTGAAAAAATATTTTTGCTTTTTTATAATGATATGATTTATACAATATATTCAACAATAGTGTATCTAAAAGAACATAAATTTGTCTACTTTTTCCCGCAAGATTTTCTAGATTGACTGATCTGTTCATTTTTTATGATATAAAAGGTAATTTTTCGATAAACATATATAACTCAAAAAATAAATAGTTAAATGTTTTGAAAAAATTCATGACAATAAAAAACAACGATATCTACTAGTTGTAAAAATTTTAAGCAATTTTGGCGACTAGTTTTTGAGATAAAAATCAAAAACTTAAAAAAATGTTTTTTTTATGTCGTACGATTACGGGAGTAAAAAGGTTTAAATTGAGTTGAAATTTTAGGAAAAGATTGATC
>CM053170.1:17652678-17669501 GCA_012977825.3 Pteromalus puparum | reverse complement strand
GTCAAGGGTCTGAAAGGCGGCTGTGGGTATGTAGAAATCGTGAAAAATAATTTTTTTGTGAAAAAGTTATTTTTCACAAAAAAATGAAGCCACCCGCAATTTTGTAACTTGCAGTTGTTAACGTTATTAACGATTCCGCAATTACTGGTATTTTTTTTATTACGATGTATGTAAGTTATTTTAGGAGTTCACGGAGCTCTATCCTTTTGATATCCACCTTAACCCCCACTCCTCTGATACCCCTCCCCTACAAGTGTCTTCCTAACCTATCCTTTTAGTATCGAATAGTAGCGAATATTTAAATCAAAGAATGAGTTGATTGTCCCATGTAATTATCTTCCACTTGTAGAATCGGAGGAAGCTAAGTGCCAATGACTTGGCAGCGGTTTTTTTTAAAGCGACAGTATGACGGTTTTTGAAAATGTCAAAGAAGACTTCGATGAATTTCATTTAATGCCGGTTAATGGTGGTATTTCGCGAAAAAATTATCACTAATAAATCTATTGATTATTATAAAATAAAAACTTTTAGAAAATCATTATTGCTGATTTTCTTACAGATCAATCGCATTAATGATGGACGAAAGGGATAACATGTCTCCGGATCTTTTTGATTCACAACCAGTTCAAGGAGAAAAAGGTATAATGAATATAATGATATCATAAGGTATAATGATATATCAAATGAATGTAAATATACATAATAATATAGAGTATGTTTATCACGAGTAAGATTGCAAATCTTTTTTTGACACTCTGTGTGCGAAATTAGATTTCTTCTTCGTATGTAGAGAGTGCGAAATGCCCAATTCTCGCTCTGAACCGGAGCGTGCGCGAAACTCCTGATTTCACGCACGTACTGCATTTTAGAATATGACTTCGCACACATACTGTTAAAAAAGCGTATAAGATACCTGTACTATTTTTGTTTCAGAGCCTGAAATCAATGACGACGCAATGTACAATTTTGAGCACAATGGTCAACAGTGGGATTATGATAGAGATGAATCTGAAAAAAAGGGTAATGATACTCATCTACAAATGGCTGTGGTAACAGATTTTTTTAAACAGGATGATTCAGTACGAAGTACGAGGAAAATAATAGAATTGGTAGTGTAATATATAATGAAAATACATATATTACTTATGCCAATAAGTAGTGTAACAGTTTTTTGTGAGAAAACTCCGTCAAATACGTAAACGTTGTAAACAACAAGTAATAATCTAGTTTTCATTGTAGATTACAATCAGAATTATTCCGTTTTTAAAAAGTCTATATCCACTTCTTTCTAGTAATTTTGCAGCTATATTACTTTAATATTTCAATGTTTTAGAGTTGAATCTTCAAGACAACTGCGGTGACAACTGCTGTTATTTATCAAACAATTGTACTCGTTACAATCATATGATGTCAAAATTGAGAACCAACAGAAGCTTCAGAATTATATTAAAGGAATAACGAGATTTTTTTGAACTGTCGAAAATGCTGTTCACGGAATCGAAAAATGTTTTCATCGCATAATGCACCTATTAATAGATCATCTCAATATGAGATTTGCAAATAATCAATAAAAAAAATATAAGTAAAAAATAACAAATAACACCTATAGAGAAACCTCTCTACCTCTCTGTAGAATTAGTTGCTTTATTTTGCGTAGTGTAGATTTTCCAAGTTCTCGGTACATAGTGTAAAAGGGGCTTTATCGTTTTTCTCATATTTATGCGTTATTTGAAAATTCTCATTACTCTAGTAATGTCTAAATAATTAGTAATGACCCTGCAGTTTATTACTTAATCGTTTTCAACCGCGTATACTGTCTAAATTTAAAATTTGTACGATTTCAATAATGTGATCGCGTGACAGTACGTCAAAAGTTCAATGATTGTTTATGATTATTATATAAGTCGATAAATTATTTTTTTACAGTAACTTTACTTCTTTTAGTGCCTAATTAATTGTCTAATATCGATAAATTATTTCCCGCAACTTTTTTTTCGGAAAATTTTTTAACCGTTTAAATCTACCGCTTTCTGTCCTGCCACTTTTGGGAACGTCGTGTGACGTCGCGCAAAACCGATCACTTTGGGAGCACCATTTGTTGAAGAGGGAGTTTACTGTTTAATTCGAACGAGCATTGAAATGCTCTCTCTAATCGCGAAAATAAATTAGGTTGGTGATATTAATAATAACACAAGGTGATTTAAGGTTAAACAAGTTTTTAGGATAACCTCCTAAAAACTTATGTATATTGTCAAGTAAAATCCTAACATCAAAGTAGCTAAGATTCTAAGGTTAAATCGACTCTCATGCTATAGCTAACTCTACGAACTCGCGACTCTGACTGTTGATCTCCGGAGCTGCGATGATGCTGCTGGGCCTCTTCTGCTGACGTTGAGGGCGTGACCTTGAGTAGAGGGACACATCTTGACGAAATCGAGACGAAACTGTCGCGCGAGACAACGAAATGCTACGACGAATCGGTATCGATCAGTCTGGTCTACGCGGTTGGTGGAAAATCTATACAAAGGGCCTGACTGTATGCGCACTTCCGCGTACATGTGTTGGCCACCCGAGCTCTCAGTCCTTAGTTTTTATAGCACATAAAACCACGTGTCGCTCGCTAATACAATAGTACAGTTTTTGTCTTAAGCTTTCTACGAATTTCTATTTACCTAAACATAAATCTATACTTGAGATTTTGTGAACTCGAGACTCTATAGTTCCTATTCTAAGATTTTATTTTACATTGCCTAGCTTTGAGTGACCAAACAGAAATGCCTTTGTACTTTTAATAATCTATAATAATAGTTGTATATGTATTAAATACTAAATTTAAATATCGCGCTTTAATCATATTTAAAGTCACGTGCATGCCCAGCTCATCACAGTCGTGATGCTATTATACTTTTCGCGCCACATGAATACATATGCTAATAAAACTAAGTTCGTTCGTTTATTCGTCCTAAGAACGTGTAATACGTTCGATTTGAGTAACGTGACTTTATAATTAAATTAAATTCGAATAAATAAATAAATAACACTTCCTCTCTGCGTTTTCTCGGGCTTGAGACCGTCAATAGGCCGCATTAAAAGTGCTTGAAACTTAAAAATCTCGCGCAAGAAAATCCGTGCGTTGATGCCTATTTCCACGTCTGGAGACCGACTGCATTCTGCTGTTATGCCCGTTGCAGTCCTGCGTCTCTCTCCTCCCTCGGTCCCTTTTTTTTAACAAAGCTTAGCTTGTTCTAGAAAACACATGTTGCGACGCGTACTCTCTCTCCCCGGAAAAACACTTGGAAAGCAGTTAAATTCCAGAGTCCCGAATCACGTAGAACAAAGCTTCATTCTTTCAGCTTACTCAATGCATTTTCTAAAATCGTATAGCTTCTAAACCGAATATTTCACTTCCAAGTTTATATTTTGAGAATTCATATTTAAAAATTATTATTTATTTAAATATTCGCGCATAAAGATACGTAACGTATATTATTACGTTACAGTCGCAAGGGAGAGCGCGTAGCGGCGCGAAATTCAAATCTTACAATATACGGCTAATTCAAATAACCCCTAAATAACGGCGTGAACAGCTGGTATAATTTGGTTAATAACAGGTCAAACTACCTTTTAAGAAATATTTACCACAAAAAATATATTATTGTCTTTGTGATAAAATGCCCTTTAAAAAAAATTTAATAAAGAATCATTCTGGAGAAAATGGAACTAGTAAATATTGGCATATTCCGCCAGTTGGTCGTCAAATAAAATGGTTTATAGAATCGCCTCCAGTACTACAACTGCCAGATGATCCTTTATGTAATAGAAATAGAGAAAATCATTGTTATGCCATTACGAATTCAATGACATGGAAGTATCAAGTTGTCGATCTTATCAAAGAAGGTTTTTCAGAATTTTATTTGGATTATTTGCAACCTGTTATAAAGATAAAAAAAAATATGTTGATAATAACGATAAAATCATGTTTCAATAAATATCTTGGTTAATATTTCATTATAAATGTCTTTAAAATTTAGATAAGTGAATGATACTGCTATGAAAATTTACCCTCTGTCTATGTATGTGATATTGAACTGTTAGAAAAGGATGGACTTAAAAAAACAATTTATTATCATGAACAAAATAAAATGGTCTCGAATGATCATTTTATTTATTCAAAAATTATGAGGAATGAAGAAAAAAAGAAATGGTTTAAAGTAAATATTAAAATATTGCAAAAGTTTAGTACATTTTAATCAAATGCTAATTGTTGTGTATTAGTTCGAACAGATATTTAAAAATTATGGGGAAGGATTGCGAAAAATTAAATTTACCCACGGTGGAACTAAAATATGTCGACTAGATCAAATGGACGTTGAAAATAGTTATGTTACAAAAATCGCCAGGGCTTGTGTGATAGTGGAAGTACCACTGATGGAAATACCCAGGAATGAGTCATAGTGTCACAGAGTCATATAATCCATCGGATAGAATGGTCGACGAGCTGCTTTTGCGTGTGATACAGGTATTAAACTGGCTGTACACATTAATATTCAAACTTATTTGAGGTATGTACAATTGAATTCATAATATTTGGTGAATGATGTATTCACTTTTGCTTATATTGAAATTATGAATTCAATTCAAAGCAATCAATACTGTCCTTGTTAAATTTTATGGATATTGGGTCTGGTTATATGATTATTGATTGGCTTTTTAATATTATGACATTAAATAATTTTACTGGCTGTTCAAATTCTTTTTATAAAAAAAGGTTTAAAAACATCATTGTTATTTTATTTAGTTGTTTAAAGACAGTACATTTTATATACTATATATCAAAATTTGAATAACAAGGACATGAAATCATTTAAATATAAGCAATGCTAACATAATCAATTTATAATCAAGGTGAAACTCAAAAATTGAGTACTCGAATGATAAAAATATGTTTTCTAGTTGAAGGGCAAGACTAAAATTAAAAATGTCAGAACCACAAGTAAAATTGAATGAAGATAACCACAATGAATCGATTGAAGAAAATTATATTTCAGGTGACGTTTTATCTTCAATATTTTGCTATTATGTTCATATTAAAACACTCCTTACTTGCCAAATAGTTTGCAAGAAATGGCGACTCGTCATACATGACTATGTATGGTACAAGAAAGCAGAATTGAGTTTGAGAATAAATATACCTAGATATGGAGTGCACTGGCAAGTATTTTATTTTAGTTTCCAAGGTTTTCCTTTTGATAAGAATTTAATTAAAAATCATTCTGGAGAAATGGGACGTATTGGGCCTCACTGGAAACTCACGGTATCAAGTGGATACAATTTGAGTATTGAATTTCTGCCTTGGAACGTTCAACCATTACCAGATGATCCAGTTTTTGAAGGGAAATCTCATTGTTTTGCTATTTCTAACGGCCAAATGCGAGGGTCCTACAAATACCAAGTAATTGATCTCATCAAGGAAGGTTTTTCAGAAATTTCATTGGATTATTTACAACCAAAAATCAGGGTACACTGAATCATTACACACTCTTCTGTTCACATAAATAAATTAATTAAAAAAGAAAATGTAATAGATTTTAATTGTAACATTTTTCAGTTCAGTGAGTGGATCTCTAGTCAACCAGGTCGCAAAGCTACTTATGGATGCTATTTTCAATTAATAGGTGTGAAGCACCGCAGAAAAGAAGAAATGTTTTACTACAGGAATCTGAATAAAGAATTAATAGTTGAAGATAATATCCAAAGTGAATGGAACAAAGTTAGTGTGAATAATTGTGCATCTAGACCTTATAGATTAATGTTAACACAATAAAACGTTTGTTGTTCTAGGTTGAATACACATTTGAATATTATGGTAAATCAAATCATATTATATATCACAATTCTTTATTTGTTTTAAAGTAATTAATACAAAAATATTATTATTAATATCGAATACTCTCAGAATAAAAAAAGAAATCTACTAGGGTTACCTTCACATCAAACTTTATACTTGACAAAGGAACATTACTGACCACTGTATAAATGATAGACTGGTGACAAATGAATCGTTTTGTTAAATTAGCAACAAAAATTCTCAGCAAGAGAATGCTATCTGTATGTGTAAAGCAGCAGAAAGAATTTTCGAGTTGCAAAGCAATTTCTTCAAAAATTTTCTTAAAATCATAATTACGAATTTGATAAGTCACCCTTAAATTACCATAGATTTTTACTAATTATACTTATCCTGAATCAATATTTTCAGATGAGAATGCACAATTATACTGAGTCAAAAAATGATAATAAAATACGAATAACTGACAGATTGTATGCTGATTAAAAATAGTATACTATTTTTTTATACATTGATTAAATTGGATTCGATAATTTTTTCTTTCATTTTGACATTACTGCGAAACTTCGCATTCCGATAAGCTCTGCGCAGTAATAAGATGTGAATAAAGGCGTCCCGCCCGCACCACCGTGAGCCTGGCCCCCAAAATATCTCTATCATTAATTATTTAAGTAGATTTAACAATTTTCAAATCACGCGCTCGCACCAAAATGTACCGCTAGGCTATTATGTTATGTTAGCCAATCACATGCCTGCGCAAGAGAGATCATACCCAAGCAATAATCTCTTCTTTCTCTCTCCTTCGTCTGCTCTGCACTATTCCCGTGCATGCTGTCTTCTTTATTTATACGATAAAGCATCATATGATCATAACACCGCGATAGCAGATTCATTTATGTTTACAATTTTGTATGTACAGATATGACTGAAGAATACTGTCACAAGTGTATTACGAAAAATTTAAGTTCATGACATGGGTGAAAATATGCGGTAAATAAAAAAGTTTACCCCGATAACTGTATTGTTAACAAAGGTTATGTTACTATATAAAACGTTTAAGGCTTATAAGACATCCTTTATACGTACTTTAAGCGAGAAAATGCCCATCAATGCGTCATAGTGTACAAATTATTTAACTATACCCACCATCGCATATACAACACTCAGTTGGAAAGTTCTCTTGGTGTATCGTATAATGATGGTGAGTAAAAATTTTTGATTCATTAAAACGCATGTTTGCGTGTTTATTACAGTTAAAATTAACAACGCGTATATTAAATTTTATATATATATTGTTGCTCGCAATTCAAACTTATCTTTTACAACCAACAAATTTTCTGGTTATTTAAGTCTTTTTGTCGTTTTTTACCACACACACATGACTTACTTATATATGTATATGACAACTACGTTGAGTAACTTTTTACTTGTTCAGCTTCTTTGTTTCTTATCTATATCAAGGTATATAAAAGAAGAAATATGTTCCAAGTTTTTTATCATTCAGTCATTCTTTTGCTACTCTTACAAGCAATATACTAAATATTAATTAATATGTGACTTTTAAATTTTATTTTCAAGTAATAAAATTTACAGTAACTTTAATTTGTAATGTGAGTATGGTTAAGTTATGTAACGTCTGATGAAATTTCGTATTCGAAATTATTAATACGAAAACTAATTCTGTTATAGTAAAACTGTGGAACAATTAATATACATATATAAGCGTTATTAATACAACAAATTAAAAATAAGCATATAATTTTGATATTCATCGTTAATATATAGTACAAATATGTTTAAATTTACCAAAAAGGCAAAAAAGAAATCGAAAATGGCTGAATCTCGAGTAAAATTTGACGAAGACAGCAGCAACGGACTGTTTATCATGGAAAAATATATTCCAGAGGAAATTTTGTCTATAATATTATGTTACGTTGATCATAAAACACTTCTCGCTTGCCAGCTGGTTTGCAAACAGTGGCAATTCATAATGCAAGACTTTGTTTGGCACAAGAAAGCAGAATTGAGTTTAGGACGAGTAATACCCAAGAATAAAAGTGTACCTTGGCAATTGTACTATTTTAGCTGTACCAAACCATTTGGAAAAAATCTAATTAAAAATCATTCCGGAGAAATGGGACTCGATGCCCATTGGGCAGTTACAGCATCAGGTGGAAATGGTTGGAAAGTTGAAGCACCTCCTCATGGCGTACCTCCGTTACCAGATGATCCAGTTTTTGAAGATAAAGTTCATTGCTTTGTTACTTCTTTTTATGTAAATCCTGGTAGTAGATATGCTCAAAATATCGACATATTGTCATGTCATAAATTCCAAATAGTTGATCTTATTAAAGAAGGCTTTTCAGAATATTTGTTGGATAATTTTCAGCCAAAAATAAAGGTATTTCAAGACCGTTGCATGTCACTTTATCTGCATTGTTATACGATAAAAAAATTTAATTTTGACCTTTTTTTAGGTTAGTGAATGGATTGCTAGTCGATGGGATTGCTCGGCTACGTACGGATGCGATTTTCAATTATTAGGTGTGAAGAACAACAAAAAATTAAGAATTTTAGATTATAGAAAAATGATTAAAGAGTTAACGGCGGAACATGATACCCAAAACAAGTGGCTCAAAGTTAGTATATGAACAGCTTTTCAATACATTAGTTTTAACGCACTGTTTACGAAATTCAAATGGATGTGTATTATTACAGATTGAATACACATTCGAAGGTTATGGTAAAGGACTCAGAAAAATCAAGTTCAAGCATGGTGGTCAAGATAGACGATTTTGGAGAGGACATTATGGTTCTAAAATGGCAGGTGCTTGCGTCAAAGTTGAAAATCCTCTTTTTGATGTTGATAAATAATCCTATATCCGTATAAGTGCTTTTAAAAGTATTGCTAATTCTGGTCAGTACAAAACTATTTTGAACACTTCAAACTGAACTGTGATAATATAACACACGAAACAAATTTTTCCTTACTTATAAGAATATCTATATTATGTCTTTAAAGCTTATGGTTGCTTGGACTAACCAAATGAAAAAAATTTGTACTTAGATATAAAATAAATATGTACACATGTATATAAGAGATGTATTTAAAATAAATTCATTTTTTAACCATATCACAATGATTTTATACTTATAATTTATTGATGCTTTTTTAATATCTAAATAACAAGTTCAACTATTTATATTAGGCTTAGTTGAAAAAAATTAAATTTAAAACATATGTATTTATATGTATATAAGCTAAAGCAAAGGGAAGGTATGTCTTGTTTAATAGTGTATTACACAAGTAGCATAAATAGTTCATTTAGACTATTTATGCCAAGAGTATCGCATGCTATTTTATAGAACTGATTAGCATCATTATTCAATGCTTAGTTGAACAATAACAATGAGAAAATCATGAAAAAGAATGAGTCTGTCTCTATTTTATAATCAATAGAATACATATTGTATAATAACTAAATATATGAATAAATAAATAATTTTCTTATCAAGTATAAAATTTACTTGTAAACATGAATGTAATATGAATCTAATATGTATACACACACATATACATTGGCACAGTCATATTATTGCATTTAATTATTATCACCATTTCATTTTGAACATACGGCGAATTCCCGCGTTCCGATCAGCTTTGCGTGGCACGCGCAACTGCGTGGAAGAGCATGCGCATGCAGTTACCCGATTTGGGCGCTTTTACATGGACGGTCTTAAGAATAGTAGCGGGAGAGTTGAATAAAAAATCAGAAGTAGTAATAATTTTTTTAAATAAAAGTTATAGATGATACACTTTAAGTGATGATGGATATTGTAACTACTGTGTACAAATAGTACACAGGTTAAGTTTTCAAAAATATACAAATAAATGAAATTTAAATTTTACGCAAGAAGTTCTAATTCAGATTCATATCTTACTTGTGTATTTTTATAAAAAAACTGAATTTGTGAGCTACGTTTATACAAATATTAGCATATCTATCGATGTCTTCTTGCGCATTCGACATTCGATTTAAATCTCCCGGCAGTCATTCCCAAGAACGCCACCTTCGCCAGACTCTATGTAAATGCGCCTTTAGACAGAGATACGGGCAGCGTACGACTTACCAGTTTATTTCTCTTATGTTATGTCTATGCTTGTACAGCTACATTTTGGTTATGTTCTTATGTTGTTATTTGATTTATAAATGTATATAAGCGGCCTGTGAATTCCGGGTTACATACGTATACACTTATGTCTCCACATAATCGGAAGTAATATTACATCAAGAAACATAGTAAGAGTTATTACAATTTAATATTATGGTGTCATAAGTATTTTGTTTACGTTTTTGTAATGAGTTGGGTTTTCACGCTAATCTATACATAATAACCATCTTGTTTTTTAACTACACTAGCTAAATTCGAGCGCGCTTCGCGCACTCACTTTTAATGCACGTGGTTTGTTTATAATAATGTCTTAACAGTATTCAAAACGGTAACATATATTTCATATTAAGTTCACATTTGTATTTGATTGATGTTTTTTCTTAAGAAAATAAGTAG
Organism: Pteromalus puparum; assembly: GCA_012977825.3. NCBI lineage: Eukaryota > Metazoa > Arthropoda > Insecta > Hymenoptera > Pteromalidae > Pteromalus > Pteromalus puparum. The sequence continues at coordinate 17,659,087 of CM053170.1, read as the reverse complement.
TATTTTCTAAAACAAAGCAGTAGATTATAACGCAATCTAGTTTTTGAGGTTAGAATATATTAATATGATACAAAATAAGTTAGAATGATTATAAATGAAACAATCATATTATTAATTATGGTCGTAAAAAGAACCAACTGAATAATAGACCCAAAATCAAGATATTAAACTTGAACCATACTAAAACATTCTAAATTTTGGCACCATTCAACCGGATGCCTAGCCATAACCAATCAAATCGAGTTTCAAAAGGCAAACTTCTTAATTTCATTTATTTTAAGGTTTGACTATATCTTAATATAATAAATATTGTTTTAAGATGGCAGGTCAAAAAATTATTCTAGTCACAGGAGGGAGTGGTTTGGTTGGCAAAGCAATTCAATCTGTAATAGAAGCTGAAAATCCAAGTAATGAAAAGTGGATATTTGTCAGTTCGAAAGATGCAGATTTATGGTAAGATACATTTACGAACAGTCATTATAATTTAAGATGTTATATTCCATTTCTAAAAATTTGATATTTTCTAGTGACAAAAAAAGTACGGAGAAATTGTTTGAAAAATACAAACCAACACATGTCATTCATCTTGCAGCTATGGTTGGAGGTTTATTTCATAATATGGCACACAACTTGGATTTCTTGGTAAGCATTTTTTGTATATATTTAGCAAGTATTCTCGTAACGTTTACAAATAAAAACTTACTTTATTTTAGCGAAATAATCTGCATATGAATGATAACGTTCTTCAAACGGCACATGAACATGATGTTGTGAAAGTTGTATCTTGTCTTTCCACATGCATTTTTCCAGACAAAACAACTTATCCAATTGATGAAACAATGGTAAGATTATTGAGAGATTTTTTATTAATTATATTCACTATTTGATTGTTTAATATAATAGACAATCTTTGCCTGTATAATATATAAAATAGTACATAACGATACAAGTGTTGTAAGTAGCACTTTCTGGCACGGCGAGTTAGCGCCCGAGCACAGCGTGCCAGAAAATCTCACTGAAGACAAACGAATCGTACTAGTACATTACGGTACTAGTGGCATAAGTCTTATTTCACGGCACGGCGTGTATAAGCGAACTCGCTATTCGCTATGTGCAGAACATTGGCGCCCCACGTATTTTACCTCTTTTGGTGGCGAAACTTCGAACTTCATGGTCTACAAAATACATATGGCATTGTACGGCGGATTTCAGAAATTATTTTTCCTCAAACATCTCACTGTTCAAAATGTTGGAAAATGTTTCTATGTTGAAAGAGCACTTACATATACTATACAAAAAAGTTTGAATCGCATATATAAGATCGTTGTCATCAATAAGAAATATGTTTTGTAAATCTGCCGTATAAGCCAATGTATTCTATAAACCATGAAGTTCGTAGCAGCAGGAGCCCTGGTAGAAAATTAACGGTTCAAATTTGCTAAGACTAGCTAACTATTTTAAAGGTTACACAGGCCCACAAAAAAAATAAAGTGGTCTGCGCAAAGAATGAGACTATGATGTTAACAGGTATTTTGCCCCACTCTATCTGAATCCGAACTTAGAATTGCTCTATCACGTCAGGATGTCAAGATATCATTAAAAAACATAAATTTATAAATAACCTTAAATTTCAAGGTTAAATATATTTTTTTACAAAGTGATACGATCATTGTATAGTAATTATCATTCCCTTTAAAATTGCCTTCGCACTATTTAAATATGTGGCGATATAATTGTTTATCTCAGAGATATTCACATTTAAAATTTCGCTACTTTTTTTTTATTATGAATAGTGACTTGATAAAAGAATTCGAAAATTTTGAACATGAATATTTCTGAGACAAACAATTATATATTTAAATAGTGAGAAGGCAATTTTCAATGTTATTTATAAATTTATGTGTTTTAATGATATCTTGAAATCCTGATGTGATAGAGCAATTCTAAGTTCGGATTCAGATAGAGTGGGGCAAAATACATGTTAACATCATAGTCTCGTTCTTCGCGCAGACCACTTAATTTTTTTTGTGACATAAACCGTTGACATTTCTACCAGGGGCGCTCTTAAATAGTTGTTGCACAGAGCGAATACGCTCGGGCGCTTGTACACGCTGTGCTGTAAGGAACCACTTATGACGCGTGTATCGTACAAAATTTTATAGTATCTGTCTTGTGTCTGGCAGTTACTGTAACAACATTTTTTGATGTATTCTAAAATATATGCATGAAAAGCGAATGAATTGTACCAGGTATAAAATGTCTTCGGAGGCCAAAATTCATTATTTTGTTATTATCAGCTATCACAGATTTTCTTTGGTTCTGGGCATAGGAGAGAACTTGTATACCTCTAGAAATGTTTGAAATATATCCATAGTTTCCAGATAAGTGTGGAAATGTATGGGGGTGTAAATAAACACAAAAGTAAAGCAACAAGGACACGTCTAATGCAAACAGTTTTTTTCACGCTTTCTTCGTATTGTGGCAATTATCGTCTTAAAAAACAAACGCACCAAAATTTAGTAAAATATGTCAAACTGTCATAAAATATGAGAAAAGGTCTGTAACTCGTTAAAACAATACAATAAATATTTAATTTTGTTTTTTTTACACTTTATCACGTTTTCTATTTTTGTTCTAGTTATTTGACAATTTAAGCTATATCAATCCTCTTGAATGATATGATTGTCTAGATAAAATTACATTACTACTTTGGTTTTAATTTACAAATATTTCATTTGTAGGTTCACAATGGACCACCTCATCCATCGAATTACGGATATAGCTTTGCCAAAAGACTGATAGACGTTCAAAACAGGGCTTACCATGATCAGCATGGCAGACTTTACACGAGTGTCATTCCTTGCAATGTTTTTGGGCCGCATGATAATTTTAATCCAAGCGCAAGTCACGTCATTCCCGGATTAATGAGAAAATTATATGATCTCATAAATGATGGTGATTTTATTTAAAGTATTTTATAAGCTCGTTTAGTTTCTGTGAAGTCCAAAATGATATTAATACTTTGCTTGTAATATTACAGGTAATACAGAAGATAAGGTTTTCACAGTTTTAGGTACTGGAAAGCCTCTAAGACAATTTATATACAGTATTGATCTAGCCAAACTTTTCATCTGGGTTCTTCGCGAATATGATTCGGTGGATCCAATAATATTGTCAGGTAATTTTACGTCAAACCCATTAATAATTAAAAATATAAGAAAAAGAATAGCACTATAGCTAGTTCATTATTAAAATTCATGCAAATGTTCTCTCCGCAGTCGATGAGTCTCAGGAGGTGACGATAGCCCAGGCAGCTGAGGCTCTGACCAAAGCTTTGGATTTCAAGGGAAAGATCGTCTTCGACACGTCGGCAGCCGACGGACAATACAAGAAAACGGCGAGTAACACGAAACTTCGCAAATTCCTCCCGGACTTTCGCTTCACACCTTTCGAGGATGCTATCAAGGAGACGGTTGAATGGTACAAGATGAATTACGATAAAGCCAGAAATTAATGGCAGTGATCAGTACTTGGTTAAATTCCTACGACTCTCAGATCCCTGGGAGTGAGAGATGATATTTTTTAAGAGCTAAAGACTTGTACAGGGAAGTTGAAACTGTATTCGTTATAATGAAATAAATTATTGCAAATTTATATTTGAAAAAAAAATCGTCTCAACGTTTTTACGTGGATACAGTTCAACGCTTTGAATTTCTTCTACACCCCGACAAAATTAAGCCTTGTATAGCCGAAATTTACACGACACTGCGCATTGCATTTGCTCTGATTCGAGTTAGAAACGACCACACGCGAGCATAATTCCCATTGAGAGAGATTCAGTATAGAACGGGCGCATTGTGTTGGAGTATTGTTCAGCCGGTTGATTGACAGAACGCGCGGCCGAATAAGTGAGCATAACTCACGCTTCGCTTGAGACTCGAGAGATTTGCGCTTTGGTTTTTCACTGCAACTCGATTAGAACAATGCTCGAGCTCTTTTATTCGAACAGTTACGGAGTTTCTGAGGGGAGTACAGAGGTCGAGATTAGATTCTGGCGGAGGTGAGATTCGCGAGGTTTGGGAGAATTGATTTCAGCTGGTGAATAGCAAGCGGGTCTCGTGTGCATATTGTTCAATGGTTCGGTTTCTGATTGTCTTTGGGTCTATTATTAGAAAGTGTTTCCGTTCTCGTGAATTGAACTGTCGGGGCGCAAGATCGATGATTTGAAAAATGGCTCTTTCGAACGGTTTAATTGGCTCTTACCTTTTTGTTTCACAAGGGCTGGTTGTAATCTGAAATTTTATGCAATAGTAACTACGCAATGGAAAATATTCTTCTTGAAAATAAAGTCATTGTACACTCAGAAAAAAGTCCTTTTGAGGAAAAATGAATCTTTTTGACTCAAAAGGATAATAATCTTAAATATGTCCCCAAGCGGCACTCCGTTTGATTCAACAGGAAAATAATCTTCTCGCAAGAAAAATAATTCTATTTCCCCGAATAGGAATCAGTTTGCCACAAGAGTAAAAAATTTTGCTTCTAATAGATAATAAGTTTGAAACAAAATGATTCCTTTTGAGGGAAAAGGAAAATCTTTTCACCATCAAAATTTTATTGCTAAAAAATATTGTGATTCTTACCCGAAAACGATTCCTCTTGAGTCAAATGAATCGTTTCTTGTGGTAAGAGGATATGTTCTTTTTTGAGCCTTTTTGTAAAATTACTCGAAAATGATTCTTTTTGAATCAAGAGGATTCTTCTTGGTGAAAGATGAAAATGGCATTTTTAAGCGAACATGGTACTTAAAATGAAAAGGAAAATCCTCTTGGCTCAAAAAAATTAATTCTTGAGTTAATATTTTTCTTCTGGAATCAAAATGAATTTCCTTTCGAATCAAAACGATTTAGACAAGAGGAAAATCCTCTTGCTTCGAACAGGCCATTTTTCTGAGTGTATATGCGCATTAACGACTGTTAAAAGCCAAAAAACATTTTATAGTAAACCGGTGAATAATAATTGCGATGCCACTTCAATATGAAAAAATGCAATATCCTCTACACACTCAGAAAAAAGTCCTTTTGCGGAAAAATGAATCCTTTTGACTCAAAAGGATAATAATCTTAAATATGTCCCCAAGCGGCACTTCGTTTGATTCAACAGGAAAATAATCTTCTCGCAAGAAAAATAATTCTATTTCCCCGAATAGGAATCAGTTTGCCACAAGAGTAAAAAATTTTGCTTCTAATAGATAATAAGTTTGAAACAAAATGATTCCTTTTGAGGGAAGAGGAAAATCTTTTCACCATCAAAATTTTATTGCTAAAAAATATTGTGATTCTTACCCGAAAACGATTCCTCTTGAGTCAAATGAATCATTTCTTGTGGTAAGAGGATATGTTCTTTTTTGAGCCTTTTTGTAAAATTACTCGAAAATGATTCTTTTTGAATCAAGAGGATTCTTCTTGGTGAAAGATGAAAATGGCATTTTTAAGCGAACATGGTACTTAAAATGAAAAGGAAAATCCTCTTGGCTCAAAAAAATTAATTCTTGAGTTAATATTTTTCTTCTGGAATCAAAATGAATTTCCTTTGGAATCAAAACGATTTAGACAAGAGGAAAATCCTCTTGCTTCGAACAGGCCATTTTTCTGAGTGCACGCACAAAAATGCCCTCTTGTTCCAAGAGGAAATAATCTTAAATTAGGACCCAAAATTAAAATCACGTTGAAGCAGAAGGATTCCTTTTGACTCGAATAGATTCCTTTTGACTCAAATAGATTCCTTTTGCTTCAAAATTTTTCTACTAAGCAAAAAGTTTTTAAAGCTAATTTCTTTTAAATTAAAGCTTATGACTTGTAGATTAAGGACGTATAATTTTTTTTAAGTAAAATCAAATGCGTCATTGTAAATAGACAAAAAGTGCAAAAAATGCTTAAATAACCAACTTTGAACCCTTATAACTCGAAGACAATTGATCGAATCGATCTGACAATTTACAGCTGACATCGTAGTGACCTCCAGAACATATCCCCCAAGTTTTGGGGCAAACATTTTGCTTCCTTCCTAAGGAAGCCTTGTAATAGTAATTTTTGGAGTTTGTGTAAAAACATGTGGGAAGTGTGTTTTGATGAATTTTTAGTCGAAAAATGGTGTTTTTAGAAAATGTCCGTACGGATGTATGTGTGTGTGTGTGTGTGTGTGTTATATATTTTCATTACGTTAGAATGCGAATAACTGATGAGAGTAAAAAGGCAACTAATCAAAATTTAAAATATAATTGATTATAGCTTAGAATTAATATAGCACCTAATTTTTCTCTGTCTCTGTGGAGTTGTTTATGGATACCTTTTATTTACATAAAGCACTGATTAAAGCTTCAAAAATTAAATTTGTTTTCTTACCCTGTAAT
>CM053170.1:17569168-17648459 GCA_012977825.3 Pteromalus puparum | reverse complement strand
CAAATTACAAGTTTAGACCAAATTCCAACTGAAACTACATTGACATTTCAATCGATTTTAAAATTTCGTAGAACACATGATCTTCTTCCAGATAACTTGAAAAATGATAGTGCAGCTTATGTTGAAATATATTATTAATATAGCTAACATTCTAATCATATCAATCAAAAATTAATTCGTATTGATTAATGCAAAAGTTAACATATTATTTCACCAATTATTTATGTAAATTCACAATTATCTAATTAACAAATATTATCGAAGATTCACACTTACATATATATATATATATATGGGTAATGGATATATATATATATATATATCATAATACATTAGAATATTTTGTATGAAAATGTTTATTCATAAACGAGACATAAACTATATAATACTGCTACTATAAGCCCCCGCTGTGCAGCTCGCGCGCCATTTACGTCTTTCATCTCGATTTTTGAAGTGAATACTTCTATAGGCTCGTTAGGTACACATTTTTGCCCGGTAGTGAATCGAGAAAAAACCGACCGTCACGCGAACGCTAGGAAATAAACGAACGACCGCAGGGGAAGAGCTCCCTTCGCCGCGCTCTCCTTCTCTCTCTCTCTCTCTCTCGCTCCCCTCCACCGCGCTCTCGTCGCCGCGCAGCACGTACGCGCACCTCTTCCTTCACCGCTCTCTCCTTCCGTATCTTTCCGCTAGCTTTCGGGCCCCTCGACGCTCTCGGCGTTCTCTATACACAACGCGCTCGGCGTTTTCAAAATAAACAAGACACTACCAATATCGTCACTAAACATATAGCATTGCAAATTAGAAGACCTATTAACTTAGATGTTCAGGAATCAGAAATAACTGAAATATGTTGTTCTCACTGCGTTTTAGAAGACGGTCAAATATGTATCATGGCTGCGATTTACATTTCACCCAATCAAAGTATTACAGACATAATTAAATTTATCCATAGATCACTACTTGTATACACTGAAGTAGGAGCACGGGAACTCGATACAAATGACCATGAAATGCCACTGATTTTGGCAGGAGATTTTAATGTTAACTTTGCAGACGAAAGTGCACAACCATTAATTGCATTCCTCAAAAATAAATTTCAATTAGAAATTATTAATGATGCTCAACAATCAACTACTAAGTATGGCACAACATTAGATGCAGTATTTTCAAGATTTTTATATAAAATAGTTTCTAAAACATTTATATCATACTTTAGTTACCACAAACTGATTGTTTCTTTAATTGAATTAAAAAATGAAGATACCTGTGATTCTACCATAGATAACCATAGATAAGTAAAATAATGTACGAATAACGATAAACATATTTTTATTATTTCACCTATTAAAAAAAACAAAAATAAAAATCTACAACACACCTATTTCAGTATTCACTTCTATCGGCTGTCCCGAAGACAGCCATTTTTTTTCTATGACGCCATTGATTTTACTTAAAAAAAAATTATACGTCCTTAATCTACAAGTTATAAGCTTTAATTAAAAAAAAAAAAAAACATAGCTTGTAGGACGCGAGTGACCACGCTCTTCGAATAGAAGCGCTTTTTTAGGGGTGTCCCGATCGCCTATCCCCTAGTATGTCCAAGTCATCCGCATATCCTAGAATTTGTGTTTTTCCGTTAAGGGTTGCATCTAACCCGCTAGTCTGCATTTTTCTAACAACATATTCTAGCGTTAAGTTAAAGAGTACCGTAGAGAAACCGTCACCTTGTTTCAAACCGTCGCGTATCATGAATGATTCGGACACGTTACCGCCTACTCGGACCTTTCCCATCGTCAGCGTCAGGAGTCAGCTCATCGTCAGACACTCTACGGTCTCATTCTCGTATCCTAACGCCCCCCTGCAAGGCAGCGTGCTATTGCTGGCTTCGTTACCGCGTAAGACCAGGTGGCGAATCATTCTACATATCCCCTTTCGGGGCAGTTGTCATCGCTCCCGCATTCTCCACGACAGCAGGATTTTTGTAATGTGTGCTAGGAGAGATAGATTATAGACATAGTGAGGTAGAAAGAGAAAGTGAAAATAGGAAATATTATTTAGTGTTCGTTGTTGTGGTGGTGCTTGCGTAGTGTTTCTAGATGAATGCGTTCGCCAGTGTGGGCTCATCATACCCACGCCCGGGCCTATCGGCTGTCCACGGCTGCTTATTCGATTTATTCGCAGCTAACCTCCTTCTCAGGGGCCGTTCCTCTATCCGCAACCTGAGGACGCGCTGTGTAGTGGTGATAGGCACCCACCCGTCCGCTCTGGACGCACAGCTATTAATTATACTTGCTGAAGTAATGTATCAGAAGTGTGTACGCGCGCAGAATTAAAAGCCCCGCTATTTCATTATCAAATCTCTCGGTTCCAATAATAAGGGGAAGAAAATTAACGACAAGCACGGGCCTCGGGGAATGCAAGAAATGTGTCCGTGAAACTCCGCAATAAAATATGTATACCCACGCGATTGTCGTCAACTCCTCTTTTTTCAATTCATGAATACACTGATTACGTACACTGGCGGCTCTTTGAAACTCGAGATTACGACGTGCCTTAGGAAAATTTACTTCCCCGGTTGCGCCATTAAGTGTACGAGGACGTATGTTCTGTCGGGAGGACAAATTTGTTTGACACTTAGCCGTCAAACGTTTTATCTGCTGCGAGAAGAAAAACGCTGATCTGCAAAGTGCATCAGCCGCAAGTGAGCGCTTGTATGAGTAAATTATGAATAATCCGTGTCGTGCAAGTTTTAAATTAAATCGTGTCACATGGACGGTTCTGTGTGAAGGTGAGCCACTTCTGCATACATATACATCGAGATAAAAAAACGGCCCAATAAAACGTTTATCGATGCTTATCAATATCAATTTATGCTACGAATTCCCGTGATAAAAATTTAGAATCAATTTCCGATCCAACTTGTCGTCGCGTTTGTATTATACGTTTATCATCTGCGAACGGCAATTTCACCGAGAATATATTCAGGCTTAATATTGTCAGGTCTATAAATTGTTTATCATTCTGTATAACCGAGCGCGAGCCATGTCTCGAAATTGAACGCGTCGCAATATGAAATTGAAATATAAATGACATATTTGCGCGGAAATTGTATAAACGCCCCGAAGCTCGAGCGCCAAATTATGCCCCGTTTCTTTTTGTCACGACTGCCACCAATAATTACCAGGAGTTTTCTTTATTTCACGGTTTGACAGTATGTATACGCAGACACAGAAACTATCGCGTCACCGCCCCGGATTTCTCGCTTTGTTATTATTTTCCAGAGTAGCCTTGGGGCTGTCGAGATTCTCTTTTTGCCTTTGATAATTTTTATGCGCGCAAGGGAGTCAAGATGAGAGGTTTTGAATTTCTGATTTTTCAGATGCGGAAGACGAGGTGAATTTCGGGTTCTAAAGTTATGCAAATCCGTGGACGATGATTTATAGTTTCTTTCGTATAATGACTGTAATAAATTTTTCTCGGCTACTTAGATTTGCAAACAAACTGGATTAAAGAAAACAAAGAAGCGCGTAAACCAGGGACTGAAAGATTGAATGCCCAAAAAGCATTTTTATTGCTGGGAAAAAAGTGTGTCAGTCGTAGCCATGAAATTCGTCTGCCGATCGCACAATGCCTCTATTTCATATTCCGCATACGCAGCTGAATATCAAAAAACGTATACTTATTCCAAAAATATGAAAAAAAAAAAACCGAACCACCTTCGGCTATTCCATACGTAAGTATGAAAACCGTGACCCACATGTCGTGTATGCGAAATGACCGGTTCGTCAAATTTTGAATATAAATACCGGCAAATGGACGTATATGACGAACGAGTGATGTACCCGTATTCATTGACATGTAGAGTGCGTCGGACGCGTGCGGCTCATTAGTCGATGCGGCAACATAGTGTATGGTCGATTTGCGCAACGAGTGACGGGCGATGTCGGGACACAATTTTGCACGAGAAAATCGATTAACTTAATGTCTACGAATATTTAGATGAATTTTCACATTTTAAGATTTACTTGGTTTGGTTGAGATATTAAATAAGGAATATTGAGTTGTTTCCTTTTATTTACGTTATGAATCTCAGACATATTATTTTAACGGATTATAGATTGTTTTTTACTGGAAAGTCACAATCTGCACTTATTCACAGATTCGTCAATGGGTATTAGTCATTTTTAATGATAAACGGCGAAATGAGTATATACGTATCGATAAAAAAACCGCTGCCAAGTCATTGGCACTTAGCTTCCTCCGATTCTGCTAGTGGAAGATAATTACATGGGACAATCAACTCATTCTTTGATTTAAATATTGGCTACTATTCGATACTAAAAGGAGGGTCAGCCAGGGGAGAGATCCTCCAGAAGTTAGAATAGCTCCTGGGAGAGAGGTCTCACCGGAGATCCGCTCGGGACTGAAGCCCCGAGCTCTCTTAAGACGAGAGAGCGCGGGCGTCGGAGAAGGGGGAAAATATTCCAACCTTGTGGGTAGCAGTCTTTTAAGTACACTATTGTTGAATATATTGTATAAATCATATCATAATAAAAAGCAAAAATATTTTTTCAAAAATCGAAAAATGGTTATGAAATGGTCATAAAATAGTCTAAATCTTAAAAGAAAATTTATTCGAATTCAGAATCAGAAAACATATATGCACGTCCAATCTTATTACGATCGATCACGTAGTTCCAGAATTATAACAGTATACGTCGCCGCATACGACACAACACAGACAAAACCAATCTGCACGGACATTTTATAAAACCACGAAAACTCTCAAAATATACTAAGCTTTAATTATCAAATTATATGGTTTAACAAAAATAATAATGTTCAGTCACACGAGTATACACGGTGAGAGTTGAAGAATTTGAATCTTAATATCTTTTAAACTAAAAGCGTTTCATAAGCTACAAAAAAACCTAGCCGAAGTGATCAAAAGATTAATCTTTTCCTAAAAATTTCAACTCAATTTAAACCTTTTTACTCCCGTAATCGTACGACATAGAAAAAAACTTGTTTTTTAGTTTTTGATTTTTATCTCAAAAACTAGTCGCCAAAATTGCTTAAAATTTTTTTACAACTAGTAGATATCGTTGTTTTTTTGCCCATGAATTTTTTCAAAACATTTAACTATTTATTTTTTGAGTTTATCTTTATCGAAAAATTACCTTTTATATTCGTAAAAAATGATCAGTCAAATCTAGAAAATCTTGCGGGAAAAAGTAGACAATTTATGTTTCTTTTAGATACACTATTGTTGAATATATTGTATAAATCATATCATTATAAAAAGCCAAAAATATTGTTCAAAAATAGAAAAATTGCTTATAATATGGCCATAAAATGGTCGAATCATAAAACAAAAAAATGACCTAAATTCAGAATCAGAAAAAATATTATGCATGTCAAATTTTATTACGATCCGTCACCATGGTTCCAAATTATGGCGTATACGTACATACACACACACACACACACACACACACACACACACACACACACACACACACAGAGCCATCCGCACGGACATTTTCTAAAAACGTATGATTCGTACTCCAAACACCTCCAAATGCGTTTCCACGAAGTATTAGCAAAACTGAAAATTTTACTATTACAAAGCTTCCTCTAGAGGAGGAAGCAAAACACTTTCAGTTCTTTGTTTCATTTACAAATAAGATATAATAACTTTTATATTATAAAAATTAATAAATCATCTTTTTTGTCTAAAAAGTTAGCACTGAACTGAACAAATTTTTTTTCATCGTCTCGGCGTTTTCGAGCAAGCGAAAAAAAAGCAAATAAAAACTCGATCGCATTTCGCAATACAGCTCTACAGTGTAGCGTATAACAATCTTGACTCAGGCTAAAAGTGCCTCACCGCACGTCACGGTATTAAAACAGATATTTTTGTTGCATTCGGAATTCTGCATTTTCTCGACTTCTTTACATAATTATATAGACTACTGCGCCTTGTACATTTCATTATCGATTCCTCAGATTGTTTGACTTGTGCAATAAATGTTTTACATATTTAGTAAGCGAAACGTTTTCCTCGCCTTTTCATTTGATTTTTTAGACTGGCGATCTGGTAAACAAAGCGTTTACACTGTTAGAAATATATAGTAACCATTACCAGAATTTTACTATAAATACAACCAGTATAGGGACACGACAATATTTTATAGTAATTATTTACTATAAATTTATGGTAAAAACTGATAAATTTATAGTAAAAATTGCTAAATTTATAGTAAAAATACATAAATTATAGTAAAAACTGATAAATTTATAGTAAAAATTACTATATCTGAATAGTAAACTATGAAAAATTATTCTGTCACCACCTAACGAAAAGGGCCCAAAAATTTTATTAAAAAACTATAGTAACGATTACAAGAAAATATTGTTACATTTACTATCAATTTTGTAATCACTAACAAACCGGACGGGAGCTAGCTTACTACACAAATAACAAACATTATGGCAGAGACGAATATTATTTTCTACGCACGAAAAACGAAAAATTGTTAGTATTTACTTTGACATAATATACTGTAAAAGACTCTTCATCCGCAACATACTTCCTCTGATTTTGTCCTCGTACAACGCTCTTATTTCACTCTCTGAAAAACAGCTACGAGAAAGAGTTCACATCTATACAATTTTATACACACATAAACGCAGGCAACGCAAATGCAATTTCACGCGGCCAGTTACGCCCAGTGCGCTTTTACACTCGTCGCAAAGCTCGACGGTACGGATAATAAGAATAAGAGCAGGAATAAAATATATAAGGCCATCAGCGGAAAATGTAAAAGCAGAGAATCACTCTCTGGTGCGGCTTTAATAAGTTTGTATTGGGGAATGAAATTTACGGCAAAGTGAAGCTTCTTATGAAAAATGAGATACAGCGTCGTGGGTAAGAGGCTGGCTGAAGGAGAATAATATAAGCGCGATTTCTTAGATGAAAATGAGCTGGTTGTTATTCTTTCGGTCGAAGATTTTAATTGGTGGTACATCTTATGATATGATAGCTCCGAGAGAATAAAAAATTATCGCTTGGTAGACCAGTCAGTAAGTTTACAGTTAAAAAAAACTTCAAGTAGGTACAGTCACTAAACTTTCTTTGTTGCTGCACAAGAATAAGATAAAGTTAAATACTTTGATAACGAATTCACAAAAACTATTATATAATCTCAAATTACGTTAATTACAATTTTTAATTAGAAAAGCTCAACTTTCGAATTTTCATCGATCCTTCCTCTTACGAAAACACGATTTAAAAAAAGCCGCATCCCAGCAGGAACAAAAACCAGATAAGACCAAATGAGGCATAATCCGCAGGGCATCAGTCACCTGAGGATCACCTGAGCGCTATAAATACTGTTCTGCATCTGTAATTCGATTGTGCATGTGTGTACCTGGTCGGAGAGGGTCACATTCAGTTGATGCAGCTACGAGCTGCGATGCAAACCTATCTGGGCTGGATTGGATCGATCGATGAATGCGTTTGCCTGGAACGAGATTGTGCGGGGAGGAGGAATTATTTCCGAGGCGACTACGATTTCTGGCTTCTTCTATTGGTTTAAATCATGATTAGGATATTGTGTAACACTGTATATGGAAGTATGTGGGGTCGTGCTTTATCTCCAATTAGTTGACGTTACGCGAAACTCCGTGACTCACGAGATAGTGCATGAAGTTATCGTATTTCGTCTGGATGCCTTTCTAAAAGAAATTACCAAGAATTCTTGATAATTATGAGACGCAACGGTATAATTGGCTTTGTTTGCAATTAAGATTGTAGGTCTTAATGGCAGAAATAAATAATATTTTTTTATATAAGTCGATTAAATGCTATACTTTCTTTCGTATGCAATTCTCGCTACAATTCAATTCAATCAATTATCAAAGTAATATTAAAAAATCATTATGTATAGCACCATTTACATGCATAAGTCACAAAATTATAGTAGCACATCATCTGAAAATATTGCTCGAGTGCAAGTGCACACGTGCACAACGGAAGCTTGCAAAGTAAACAAACTCATCTTCTCTTTTGCCCGTGCACTTGCAAGCCAAACACGCGCCAAAACCTAAACAAACGTCGTGCCCGTGTATCCTCTCCGTTTTTCAGGAAAAAACCACGTGAAAAAAAGAGAGCTGCATGTATGCGAGAAGCAGTCAGGTACATACGCACAGCAAAACTCGACACATCATATTATAGAATAATATAAGTTTTGCTATAGAATTTCTCTTCTTTGTATACTATTGGAAATGGGAAACAATTACAACACAGAATATCTTCTCTTTATAAAATCAACGTTTATTCTGAGACGCATAGAAGGAGCAAGCACATCTGAACTCTATGACGCTCTGTCGGAGACTAACTGTAGCTAGCGCATATCGAGAGTGCAGAAGGGAAAGGGAAAATCCCTAAAACAATGGCCCTACTATATAACTCGCAGAAGGACTCCAGATGGCAAGGCCCACCGAGAAGTCCGCGGCCCGCTACAACGTGTCGCAGCACGTCGTGCCGTAGCGCCGCTACCCGAGCTTATATTCATAAAAACATAAACGCATAAGTAGACCCTTCTTAGCTATAAATGCACTCAAGATTTAGTTTTGAAATACGGATATTTCCAACATATACCGTTCACGTTTTGATTTCTTCTAGGAGAAGCTTTATATACCGAAATAGTAAAAATAATTATCAGTTTAACAATAGTAAAGTATTAATCGTATAACGTATTTCGCGTAATTCAAATCTGGAATTTTCAGAAAATACTCGGATGGATCTAGGCAGCATGTGCGCACGTGTGTAACGTAATATCTCTGGAACATACTCGTTTCGTAAATTTTAATTTTGGTCCATCTAATTTTTATTTTTACTGTCTGGATTCGAAAGAGAACCCTATTTATGATTTTTAATATTATGATAAATCATCGATTTTCCAATCATAGAATCTAAAATATTTTATAAAATATTTTTGAAAATTACGAAATTTTTAATTTCTATTTCACGATTCTTGTGCAAACTATGTTTTTTCTTAAAAATTTATTAATAGCATATAGTAATTTCATGCATTTTCGTAAAAGTTGTTACGAAATTATTATTAATTCTATCAAAACAAAATAAATTATTCAAAATCACTCTCTTATTTTTTCATTTACTATTATATTTTAATTTTATATCAAATATTATGTTAGTTAGTATATTTATATAATATCTATATAAATATAATATATTTCTGCAAAGGCAAATTAGTTTGTAAGATAAGCTGCGTACCAATAATAAGTTGGCTTTGGGGTTTTCCGCGTATGTACTAATTATATCTGTATCTTTTTACCGGGTGAGAAATTCATTTTTAATTCTTTAAAAACGTGTACCTTATACTTTCAAAAATTGCACGTAATCACGAGATACTTGGATGTGAGGTTTTTCACGCGAACTGTTCCATTTCATTCTACGATTAATTTTAAAGCAATTTTGTTTTGACTGAAAGAGGTTTGGAATTTTCGTTTTATATCAAGATTGCGATTTTGCTCTTGGAAAATAGTAAACGTTTTTATAAAGTAGTTTCTGTTGATCCATTAAAGGAACGAATTGAATATCAATGCGCTGCATATCGGTCTTTTAAAAGAGATTAATATATATATGTTCATAGTAACAGTGATTTGGCAGTTTATTTAAATCACATTAATTTTAACTCAAACGAAAACACTATTTGATTGAAAACAATCGCTCAAATCAATTTACTTGTCTAATACAATTTTAGATATTTATTCTGAGATGCTTGAACCTCGCGTATCTAGCTTATAGTATTTTTGAATTTTGAATTGCATGAGTACGGATGTGTGATGTGCATGCGTGTGCATATACGTTACTCTGAGCCCTATTCCATCAATTACTACATAAAGTTCATATAAAGCTAATTTTAAATCTGAAAACGAATCCATCACTTATACGCATTCGCGATCAATACTTTTTCTTTTTTGTTCTTATGATGAAGCGATTGCAAAAAATCAAGGTTTATAGTCTATGCATCAGTACGTTCTTGATTCCAAAAATGTTATAACTTACGCTTGCAAGTAGAAATACCCTGAACAATGGCTCATAACAACCATCAGCTGAAAAATGAAAAAGAAAAGATTTGTTGGGATTCACAAAGCTCTTAATCCCATAATGCACTGATATTAATTCACGGATCCAAATGGAGAAAATGCAATTAAGTACTTCAAGTTTATTTATGAATTCATTTAAAAGCCTTCTCACTAATCCACTAACAACAAAGTTAATTTAAAACAAACCTCGCCCCTAATCCGTTCCCCACATCCTTACAAACCTCTGACCCACACAGAAGACACCAGAAACATTATCACAACTCCCCCAATCGATTTATCCATAAAGAAGGACAAAAATTTTGAGAGAACAGTATAAATGTTTGTTAAAAAATTTGAAAAAATACACGCACACACACACACGCACACATCTCGTCCCCCAAACAAACTCGAACCTCAGACCATAATCACGAAAACATTCCGCAGAGGTAGGAGAAAGAGCATTACACACACATATATATAGAAAGAGAGAGAAACAGTGGCTGTGTGCCGGGGCGCCAGTCCGCATCACGCAGGCGCCGTGTGTGCCGAGCAGCAAAGCGCTTCGTCTCCCCGTACTGCAGCACACGACTGGCAGTTCGCTCGAGGTGAGCCGTCTCGACGCACGGACTCTTACATACACGAGCTCTTTTCTTCTCCTCTTTCTATATATACATCTGTAGACACACAAGCGTGGATATATACGTATATGTATGTGGCACGTGCTTTGCGTCGATTTAAATCGTATACAGTTTTGGAGAAGAATTCCGGTATTCGGTAGTGGATTTTTCAGTGGAGAGTTGTAACAAAAGCTCGTGGTGCACATGTGCGTTTTTCCAACGGACGTTTGATGCGGAAGAGTTGAGTGAAAGTTTCGTTGTTTGACGATTTTTAGAAAATCGGTTTAACAGGCAAAAGAATTGGAGTGGGTGGACGTGCTTCGGCGACAAGAATGTCTCTTATTTGGTGCAGTCCGACTCTTGCAAGTTTACGAAAACAACTCGAGAATAACTCTACTGTTTTCAGAAGAAACAATACGAGCAGACTCGGAAAATATTCATGCATCCCTGAAGAATTGCAACTATGCTAAAACTCGTACGCACGAGAAGCCGTAAAAGCTCCGAAAAAATTTGTTTCTACAAACAACGCGCGCCGCAAGTAGAGCAGGCTCGAATGGTCAGACGTATAATTGCGAGGAATGCCGTTTCGCGCAAACTTTTGCTAATGCATACTGATACATAAATTCAGCTTAATAACTTCGCGCGCATTTCCACGCTTATCTTTTTCGACTCGATTTTTATTTAAATACATGCAAAGCTCCTGCGCTCGGACTTTAAATAATGATATTGGCTTCGCGCCTTTTCGCTCGACGATACTGATCGGTCGACCGCATGCAGGTGTTGAAATTTTATAATCACCCCTGATTTATATTCTCGATGCACACGTGTTTCCGCGCCAGCCGTTAACTATCTCTCAGTCGATCGTTAAGTGGACCAACGAAATTTTTCTATGTTATATAGAACAAAAATATAAGTGAAAAACTATACATGTGTGCAGTGTAATGTACACGACGACTCGGTGCGTGGCTCAGCTCGTTATAAAAATTTAATTTTAGATATGTAACCCTACAAGCTCTACAGTGCAGTGACTATCGTTGATTAAAAGTTTGACGTTGCAGCTGGTGAAAGTATGTGCAAAGTAATATGGGGAAGCCGCGTCTTCTCCGGGATGATGTTGACAAAGAGCTTTATTTCGAAAGCTCAAGCCGGCTAATCGATCTTCACGTAGCGACTGCTCCGCTTTAAGGTAAGAAATTATGTATGTATGGTGCACATTTCAGTCGTTCTAGTTGTCTTTGAATATCGATGATTTATTGGAGAGAGGGAGAGAGAGAATTCGATAAAGCGATAGCTATTGTTGTTTGTCCAATATCGAGACGGTATAATTAGAGTCCAATTAGTGATAATTTGTTGCCGGTTCTCTTAGCGAGACTCCTTGATTGTCTGACGAAACAAGATTTAACAATAGAGGGCAAATGAGAATAAAAACTATGCGGTATTTTTACAGATATCAATAAATGCCTGCACAAGGATGTTTATTAAAGGGTATCGATTGCAAGGAAAATCTGCACATTACAATGCAGTATACGCCCGAAGCGACAGAATGATGCAAATGTGTATCCTGTTTTCGAAACGAGTTTCGAGCAAGGCAAACGCGCCCGTATAACTTAATTTATTGGAGAAACATGCGTTTGTTTATACTACTTGTTTTGTAGAAACGTCAAACATTCAAGATACATTTCTGGTCATTCACTCTCGGACACTTCTCGGCTTTCAATTTATTATTAGTCGGGAATGCATTTTTCCCGACGAGACGTGGCGTGTGTGACACGTAATATGTCACGCTGAATCACGCGTTTAAAAATAAGATGGAATACTCTTTATTCGAAGTTTCATTCTCGTGCCGCACATCATAGTGTCTCACCCGAGGTCTCACCGAAGTATAAAACTATAACACCCCCATCAAAACCGACCTGAATCAATATGCATCAATCGATTGATAAATCAATGAAACAAAAAACAGTGATCGCACGATGGAATCATCGCGGTGCCTGATACTATTCGCAAAGCGCAAAATCATAAATCTGTCAACAGCATTTCGCAATATAACGAGAAGCGCATATCGCATCCGGGCTATTAACGTCACGAACGTCTATAATACAAAGTCTCACATCCCGTCGAGCGAATTCCTTAATCCGATCCAAAGCACACATGCGACTAAAAAAAAACGTACACCGAACCAGCCACGATAATCGAAAATAGACTACACGCGCACGCGCCTCTGGATTCGTATAGTGCGTATATTACGTGTGCTTGTGTTTATATATAGGTACTTTTATATGTGAGCGTCGAAAGAAAGACGCAACGCTATGCGTTGGGTTGCATCGAGTTAACGCGACGAGTGGGACTAATCGATGCTGAGGGACGCGAGCCAAGAAGAGGAAAAAAAGAGTTGAGAGCAGGCACGCGTGTGTGTCGCAAAGTGCAAATGTAGCTACTTTGAGCTTGATTGCTTTGTTAATTGCGGAGACTCACCGGCAATTTATGTACTTATATGGCATTCTCGAGTAAATGAAAAAGCGACTTTGATGTTGTTTTCCGAAATTTTGTGCACGTAAAATTTACCGAGCCTATACTTTAGAACACTGAGAATTTTAACGAATTTTGTCCGTTTAATCAATCACCAGAGTAACAGACGGCTCTGTACATTTTCGTTGGTATAGGGTAAAAATAGATCTTGAAAAAAAAAAAATTTGACCGAGAACTTCTCACCGAATTTTTCAAATTTAAAAATAACCGCGCTTCAAACATCAGAAAAACAAAGAAAGTTTTTTACTCGTTATACTCGTTATATCTAGGCGTCGATTTTGTTCATTCTGCGAAAATGTTGAAAAATCGAACAGAAGTTTCATAGGAAATTATAATAGAACCAGAAACAATGACGAGCTAGAAAATGAATGTTAAAAATTGTACTTTACATTCACCGTTATAATCTCCATCGAAATTTTCATCCCACGTTTGAAATTAAAATCTGATGAAAAAGCTCCGGGGCAATATATTAATGTAAAATCGCATCGCACGCGTGGCGAGGAGCGAACGCATTATCGAGTCAAATTAATTGGTCCTGCATTTTAATTTGAAAACCGTCGTAGAATTTTTTTTCCGCTGATAACTTTTGCCTGAACACTACGGCAAAAGTTATCAGCTGCGAGCTTCAATTACAAATACAGCGTACAAGCAGTTTATTCGTGTATACACACACACACACACACACACACACACACACACACACACACACACACACACACACACACACATATATATATATATATGTAAATCGAGCGGCAGAAAAGTTTCGCGATTTCGAAGCTGATGGAACGGAATGAACTTAAGTTTTCGATTGATCAAAAAGAGCCCGAATTATACTTTTTTCAATAATTTAATGAAAATTCTTTCTTGTTGCATTTTTTATCACCAGTAACTTGTCCCATCTTTCTAATTACGCCTCGCCTCCACCGACAGCGGTATTTACAAACCCCATTATCATACCCAATTTATGCAGTGGCGACAACATATCCGAACATTCGCTGGTCCATAACACCACGTCACAAGTTGCGGTGTCCCGTATATAAAGCTATATAGTACCAGTAGCTTCTCTTAGCCACAACACGACGCGCGGCGTAGTATAGCGCCAACTCGCAGAAAACGATGCACCGGCAATAATCGTTTCGGGCCTCTGAAATGGCCTCGTGAAAAGGCGAATTTGACGGGTGTCGCGCGAGACTCCTCTCGGATGAATAATAAAGTTAGAAAGTATACTTATTTATAAGGGGTGAGAAAATTAAATCGAGAAGTTTTATTATGGATGACTTTTATGATTCTCGATCTGGAACTTCAGAGATGAATCAAGACTGGGTAAAGACGTCGATCGAAAATTAGGTTATTGATCGAGGTGATGCGATGTTGGAGTAGTCTGTGTTTTTTTTTTTATTTGTTTGCTGATCTTTATAAACCCATACGAGGTAACTTAGTGTAATATGTTGCACACACTTTCATTCTTAGCAATCAGGAAAGAGAAATCACTTCCGGCAACCTCTTCTCGTCCGTTACAATAAAGTTTCCGTTATTAATTACACAACGCTGAAGGCGTTCACTCCTCTTTTTGCGCAACCGCAAAAATACTTACGAAACTTCATACATGCAAGAGAACAACACACGTTCATCTCCTGTATATAATCCTCGGCGAAACGACAAAATAAAGTAAAGACCCTTTTCTCGAAACTTTTTGGGCTCGATTGGGAATTCGCCGAGCGAATCGCGCGTCGTTGCTGCAGACGACGCGCGCAGCTCTGCATTATACATGTGCTTCTCTCGAGAGGGATGAGCTTGCAGTCGAGGAGACTCGGAGAATCTCGTTATGAGAGACGGCGTTTTTCTCTCTGGCGATGCGCTTTGTTTCTGAGGAGACGTCGCGATATGCTGATGATCGTTCATGATCGGGCTGCGCTTTTCGCAGGTTAAATTGCTGTCGTTAGGCGTAGCTTGTGAATTTTTGGCGCTGAGTAATCCTTCGTTGATTTTTTTTTTAAAAGTGTTCAGGTTTAAAAATTCCTCGCACTGATAAGAATGCGATGTCCATGAGAATTTATCGGTAATTGTGCTGTTCCTGTAGGTATTCGTAGGTATTCTAGGAAAAGCACAACTTGATCATATAAATTATCAGACATCGATACTTTGTAAACTTCTTTAATTAAATTAAATCCCTACTCTAAAGAACGAACGATACAAACACCTTCTCCAA
Source organism: Pteromalus puparum (assembly GCA_012977825.3). Classification (NCBI taxonomy): domain Eukaryota; kingdom Metazoa; phylum Arthropoda; class Insecta; order Hymenoptera; family Pteromalidae; genus Pteromalus; species Pteromalus puparum. The sequence continues at coordinate 17,632,982 of CM053170.1, read as the reverse complement.
ACCATAAAAGAAACTTTACTCAAACTAGGGTAGAACAATATTCAAACAAAATCATCTAACCTTCAAGTATATAGAAGAAAATCCTCAGCGTCGCACGTCGCCTAACTCATTTCTATATTTATAACCCCCTAAACATCCCGTCAAGTTATACGCGTAGCAGTAGTATTCGCTAAACTCCGACAGCAGAGAGCAGAGTATCTGCTCGCGAGAAACAGTTGCGAGAGAAGCTCAAAAGTTTGCTCTTTCGCGCGACGTCAAGCCGTCGACGAACAAGACCGGAAGCTCGATCCACTCTATTTCGTTCCGCAAGGCTTCTTCGGCCTTTCAACGTCAGTTTCGGAGATAAATTTCGGTCTCTGCGCCAACTGTATAACTATCTCTTTTTTTCGTGGAAATTTTTCTTTCCGAGAGAACGTGACGTATACGGGGATTCAATAGGATATTGATTAGATTTGTGAGATTTTCTAGGGTACGTGTCTTCGTACAAACTTTTCATGTTTGATTCAGTTCATACGGGCGAAATGCATATCGACTGATAGTAGAGACACAAGCCATTATTATGATTCTCTGATTTATCAGAGGCGCATTTATGTAAGAACAATCTCAGCGCTGAAACGTCGAGTTTGTCTGTATACATGCGCGGCGGCATATAAAATCAACCCTCGTCTCGAGTCGCCAGACCGAATCAGAGCGTCTCGGACAGACAGCCGTCGATATGAAGCAACTCACACGCGCGCTATATCTAAATTCCGGATATCTCTCATCTGTACACACGAAAAAGCTCACACCAGGATACGAGGCGATGACCTTGTATCGCGCTATCTCTCTCTCCTATCGATTCATTCAAATCTCCGAGAGTTAAAGTAAAAAAATCTGCAACGCCGATAAGACTCAAAACAGTCTAGCCCCCCCCCCCCCGCCCACGGTATCTCCCGCATACATGATNCTTCACAGACTTGCGCAACTATGCACATCGCGTCTCAGTGAAACGGGGAACTAATCGATCCGAGAAGAAGCCGAAGTGACGAGAGATGCTGAATGCGACGACGAGGCTGCTGTCGTCGCGAGTGTCTACTGAGACGTGTCATCGGCACGAGTCTTTGGTGATGAAAGACGTGACGAGGCCGATGACGATTGGAAGAGCCATGAGGAGAACAAAAGGCCGATCGACGTGATCGGCAAGTTGCAAGTGCGAGTCTGGGGACGACGATGCCCGGAATCGTCGTATTCAGGAGACGCTGGAGCGTCGGCAGCGACGATCTCGTCGTGCCCGGAGCTTTTCTCTTTCTTCTGCATCTCGTCTGGTGAGTACTGTTTTTTTTTTGTGTTCTTGTTTGGTTGGTAGACGGGAATGTGAATGTATGGAAGATTAAAAATGTATACAGAAAGATAGTGTCGAAATTTTGTTATCACTAAACTTTTTGTTATTTTTTAGACTTTATTATTTGATAAAACTTTTAGTATGATAGAAAAATATCCATGATGAAAAATACCTGCATTGAAAACATTATGCTGTGAAAATTACTGCAAGCTTGCTATGAAAATGACTGTTAACTTGCGGTAATCTTGAGAAGAAGCGCACATTACACAACCTTTATTTGTTTCAACAATAAAATTTTTATTATCCTCTGCATTCTTCACTATTATTCGTGCATTTTTTTATTGATTAAAGATAATTTAATCATAGTTGTAAATGTTTAATTTAATTATCAAAAATAAAAATTAAATTTGATTTTTGATAATTATAGTCTTTAACAAAAAACTGTTGATTTGCCATTCTTTGAACAATAAAAATTATCTAATTGCATGAAAATGCTAATCTAACTGCGTAAAAATTATCATAAACTTACGAGAATACTTCAATATTTATAAGTATGAAAGTTTGTTATAGGTATAGCTACTTATACAGCTATTTTGAACTGTAATAAAAATATATATTATTGAATATTTATTTTATTCCTAATCAAAAGTGATTGGCTTTTACTTAAACCAACAAACCATACACCAAGTTAAGAATTTTAGTATAATAGAGTCATTATCTATAAAGAAAAAGATGATAAGAAAAATATCCAGCCCTCTTGGAGTACTTATTTGCACTTGCCTCGCAGCGTAAACTCAAGAAAGCGGGGCGGCAGGTATAGCTCATCAATTTTATCGTTTATCGTATCGCAAGGAGGCAGCCCATCAGGAAGCTTAATAGACCCTCCATCGCTTTTTCTCTCCTGAGAAAAAAAAGGCAAACGCAGTCAACAGTATACTACGCGCGATAGGATCTATGCATCGTTATATATATATGTATATATATATATATATATATATATACATATACTCAACGCTGAATAACCGAGCCGTCAGTCGATGCGTTAATTAGGTTTCCCCAGCGGATCAAAGGGTCGATGAAAAAAAAATGTGTGTGTAGACCTTGAAAAAAATAAAGGAAAAGCTCGCGCAAATTTCATTTCCCGGCGCGCGCGATCGAACAAATAGGCAGTTCGCCGAAGTACCGTGTCTATATACCGCTGAATAATATGCTTTTTTCATCGAAGATAATTTCGTTGCGCGAGAAAATGTATTTTTACGCGGCAAAGAGGAGAGGCTGCGAGAGGGTGCGCATAGAGTGCATTGAAAAGGAATCGCGAGATTAAAAAACATCGCGATGACGCGTCGTTAAAAAAAAAAAAGGACTGTGTGCGTGTGTTGTCCTTTTTATCCTCGCAGTCGAACTGCGTAAAGTACATGTGCACCTGCCAAAGTGCACTAAAAACAATGCCTTTCATCTGTATCCTATCAAAGCTCCATTTTTCGCTTCTTCGCATCTTCGCGTGTGTACTATACATCAAAACTCTTCCACTTTTAATGCCTCTCAAGGGGCTCTTTATGCCCTTTTTCCGACTGTCCACCTCTTTCGCTCTGTATACGCTTCGTGCGTTTTGTTATCTTTTCGCGATTCTCTGATACTCGCCGTCGTGTCTTCTATCACATCGCTTTGTTGTAACGCTCGGATTACGATTTGTGTATGATATGTAATAAAAACAACGTCATTTCATCGAGCAAAAAACAAGTACAAAATAAACGCGTGTTCCCTTCTTTCGTCATTTTTTGTAGGTTGGTATACAATGATTTTCATTATAGGGAAGCCAACATACGGTGCCTAATCCATCTCCCTCTTTATCTTGTAATTCTTCAATCATGAAAGTTCGTCGGATAAAAAATTTAATATCGAGTCTTTATTTGGTCGTTAAAGGTACCGCGAATGTAAACATTGACAACTTTTTCGAGGAGCGGCCTTTGCTCTCAACTCTCATACATGTGTTATAAACTTTCTGCGCTATATTTTTATCCCTCAATATTGTAAGTTTATCATGGAAATGAGGAAAATTGTTTATATTAAGTTTGTAAATTGCTTCAGCTACATATGCGCCGTTTAAATTCGGTATAAATATTGACTGAAATTAATAATAAACATGTTTATTTTTTAGTTATTCTCTACATTTCGTATAGAACGATCGGAATTAGACAATTGTTACCTGTACTATATCGACAACCAAGGGCATTAAGATATTATATTGATTAACGTCTCACGATTGAAAATATTATTTTGTTTGCTTTAGATCTAAAGAACATCGCGACATATCCTGTTTTTTGGACCAGAAATTATCTTCCGTAGTTCTAACCAAACCCGAGACCAATCCTAATCCAAGTTTTGGGTTCTCCTTGTCGTTTGTAGATTTGTCTCTGTTCGAAAAAACTATTTTGTAATTAAAAAGTACTAGATTCACAAAATATATCGCGAGTGACAAAAAACGTCATTATTTCGTATCAAAAGATAATACACACCTACAAAAAGCAAACAATTTATCATCACTCTCTGACGCACAGTCTGCGTATATATACATTGTACATAAAGTGGTCTTTGTCCTCCAGATAGTATTATTTAATGTTTTGATGCATGATTGTTACAAGTTTTATGCAAATCCGTATTTGTTAAAAAATAATCCAATTGAATCCTTGATTTATACTTAGTATCCTTTTATTCTCATTTTTTTCGCAAAATCAAAAATTTTATCTAAAAAAATTTGTTTATATTCTTCGCTGCGACTAAAATATTAAAATCTAATTTTTGATACAAAATATTAGCATACGAACATCAAAAATTCTCTCACCTTTGATTTCAGAGCTAAAATTTGCATGACTTCACCTTTCTTCAAAATCGAATCTCTCCGAAATCGCTCTCATAAAAAGCAAACAAAACACAGGCTTCCAATTTCAGCAAACTCCTCACTCGTCCGATATCAATCGTATATACAGACTGCACACACGCATGCTCTTTTTATCGCCTCGAATCCTCCCTTTCAATATCTCTCTCACCGTTACCCGTACAGCTCTTATCGCCAGTAGCAAGTACTTTCGAACCTCCTGCGCAGCCAAGTGATTTCCTCCGGACGGACACGTGCCAGTCCAGACGTAACGACCGTAATCCTCGTACGTGTTTCTCCCGATATACACAACCTGCCGTGGTCGAGCTTTTTTTCTCTTGCGACGCTGCGTTTCTGGAGCGTGAATTCTGTTTTGCGTGCGAATTCGCTCGAGTTGAGATAATACACAGGTGCGGAAGCTTCGAGTCCGCGGATCGTATACAGTGAGCGCAGTTGCGGACAAAGGATATAGGCGGTTAGCCCGAGGCCTCGCAAAGAGAGCTTTATATCGCATGTTTCGTCGAATTGCAAGCTCTGAATGGTCGTAAATTCCGTTTTTAAGAGTTTGGCCACCGGTCAAAGAAAATATCTGAATTTTAAATAAATCTTCGGAGTGCTAAGCATGAAATTGAATGACGAAAGAATTTCATTTGTTCGAATAAAATAAATTGGCTATATGGTAATTACGTTTTTGAAACTCTAAGTTTTCTATAAAGTATAATGGACCTGCACTGAATTCACGGTTTAAAGATTTCATGAAAAGGACTATTTGGAACATCGCATGAAGTAAAAAATATTAAAAAATAAAACAAAATTGTTATTGCAGAAAGCTTGTAATTGGATAAAGAAAATCCCATTGTTGCCAGAAATTTACTCAACGATTTCCAGGTCTTAGTGTTAACTGTTTTAATAAGCTCTAAGGCTTTCTGTGTGCCTACATATTGTTCTCTATGTTAAATTCGTGACCCATAAAGGGGACGCGCAGCACTCGGAGTGATAAAAACTGCATTCTTCATAAATTTACATTCGCGAAAATGAGATATTTTTAAACCATAACTACCACAACTACAGTAAATCCTGAAAAATAAAAGTATGAAAAGTGCCTCGTATCTTACTTCACGTGTATGAAAAAAGAAAGCTACAAAGCGGGAACGCGTTCACTTAGCGCGCACGAGTGACGTATATAACTTTATATTACAGAAAAGAAAACTTTTTACTTTCCCGAAGTTGGAAAATTGCAGCCAGTTTCCTCAAGCTGCCTTCAAAATCAAACTTGTAACGATAGCAATTTGAAATTTAAATTCCATCTTCCCTACAATGTAGCTCAACAGCGTCGGATTTTCATATCGAGAAAAGGGCTATTCTTTCTGTGGAGTAATTTAAAATTACAATCCCCTAATATTCGATCTCTCAATCGAACGCCCGTGAAAAGACACCCTTCGCTGAGAGGTAAACAACATTTACATGCGTTGACACACCCTCTCATATTCATATACGTTAGGTTCGCTTCATTTCCGAGAGGTGTCTAAGAATCTGATTAAAGAGTTAAAACCCGACGCGACAGAGTTATGTGCTCTGCCTCAAGTTGCACAAAGTTTAGCCTCGAACGCGTTCGTTATGCGTGTTTCAAGTCTTCTAGTTAAAACTTTCCTTTTTGGCAGATTGCTTTAAATTTTCTTGGAAACATTAGGTGACAGTCTGGAAAGCTGTTAGCCCTTGCTATATTTATTTCTCTGGTTGTAAGTTTTGATTCGTCGATATTAAATCTTTTGTTATTTCACTAAATATTGTCTAGGTTTGCGAAAAGTATGTTTTTATTTTGATAATCATACTTATTTTATAATACTAGCGTCTTTAGACGCGCTTCGCGCGTTTCAGTAGCTAATTCAAATGATCGATATAGATCTTTACTTTTCGCGAAATTGAACAGCCTACCAGAAAACAAGTAGAATAATGTGCTTTTTAGAGTGACGATATAAAATATAATAATTATTACAAGCTTGAAATATTCCATAGACGAATCATAACTCGTTCATATGTTACGACCAATCATCAAGAGTCTCAAGCAGTTATAGCATGAGCGGCCAAAGCAGCAGGCCAAACAAGGTAGTTTTAGCGTTGGTGGGACACCGCTATATCTAGACTCGGCGCGCATACTGTCATAAGGGAAATGGAAAAGTGCCGGTGCGCCACCTATTCTCACCTGCCAGAGACACGAAGAGTTAAGACGAAAGAGCCAGTCCAAAACTGCTTTGTTTTGGTAATTGATATCGCTCTAGTGATCCGCAAAGTGATCCGCACGTACATATTATAATGTACATTGAAATTAAGTTTCTCAGACTTGCAACAGTGTTTTTTAACTAAAAATGTTTTAAAAAACGAATAGAATGATTACCATGTCTTTTTTTAGAGTAGGATATGGATGGTTTATTTTTATTCACGTTCACAGTCCTGCATTAAGTTGCCGACAAAGTATCTAGTATATATTCCTAGAGCACACACTACTAATCGATTCTTCGACTATACGCTATAATAAAAATAATATCTTGATGCAACATTATTTTTAGATTTATGCACGTGTAATGTACCTAACGTGGATGTGGGTGGAGTTGCAGGTGTGTATGTGGGCGTGGATGCTGCGTAGGCGTGATCACATCGGATGAGTGTATAGCTTAAGCACAAAACTTTCAGAGTATAGTTTAATTTTTATTTGAACAGTCGTGATTCACTCGCGTCTCCTCTTTTTCACGCGATCATAAAAGTCAATCATTTGTATAGATGCGTCAAATGCGGGTTTTAAATTATAGCTTATACTATACACGTAAGGATTTATTTGACACATTTTCTTCAAAAAAAAAAAAAAATATATATATATATATATTTTAATTTTTTAATTGATTGCGCATATCTAGTGAATTGGAATGTGTATACCTATTACAAAATTATCAAAATCAACTTGATATTATGCATCAGGAAAAATATTTTTATTCAAACCACAAATATTATTCTGGGAGAAATGTCATCGCGTTAGAGAATCTGCGAAATGCATCTTTGAATTTGAATTTGAAATTTCCATTGAATTCTCTGCTTGTTTGCGGTGTGTAAAGTGTTCCGGCGGATATACGTGATTTCGAGATAGATCGCGTTTTTATGCATTAATTCCTTGTTTTAAATGCACAAACGATTACCCATTATTATCTACTGTTAATCTGCGAGCGTTGATACATGCGAAAGATTTGCTTTTCATTGTGTTTGATGACTTTCGCATTTATTATTATTAACGACATTGTACGAATATTGAAAGTTACATATAATACACATATATTATTTTTCTTTTTCTTTGCATAAAATATACACAAATATCATATGCTATAACTTCTGTACAATAATGACCCTTTGTTATTGCATTTCCAGGAAAATTAATTAATACGAAAATTATTTTATATTGTTATATTCAGGAAATATTCGCGTGTATCGAATTTCATTCGGTCGTGAACTAATTAGTAAACAAGGCAACGAAAAAGTTGCAATAAAACAACGAGTCGTTGGAAGATAAAAACAAATACTTTATTATTTTACCTTTATTGTGTGCCACGGATAGTACGTTAGATGGTAGAGATATAGAGACAATTATTAAATAGTAGAACTATCCTGGAAAGGATCTTGATATTTTAACTTCTATTTTTGTTCATTATTTTTTAGGCTATTGTTATGAAGATTCAATTTTTTCCGAACAAAAAATGCATTCCATATTACGTTTATCCCCAATACTTTTACTATTACAGCTTATTGTGTACCATCTGCACCTATATTATGATTTCTGAACACATGCGCGGTTGTGAGTAATTATGAATCGAGCGTGAATGGCATGTTAATTACGTTTTCTCTGGCAACATCGACTTTTCATGGAAAAATTAAGCTTCATATAGTTTTGATTTAATTTTGGTGGTAAGCATAATTTAAAATTTAAATGAAAACTTACATCAAGCTCAATAATATTCGTAAGGATTCTGATAAACATTGAGATAATTTTGATGGGAAATGAATGAAGAGTATATCTGCTATGAAAATAATTATTCATAAATTATTCATATGCATAAAACGTATTTAGTTCAATAAATTAAAACTATTGGGAGTTAAAAATAAGGTTTGCGGGCAAAGATAGCCGCGTCCTATACCTACAAATCACATTTTTTTTATTACGATTTTAATGGAGTTAAAGCTGGAAAATTGATAAATTATTAAGTTCAAATCGAAAGAAAATGTTAATCTAATGTTAGAATTTAAGAATTTTCCATCTAAGTACATAAAAATTGTATATGATATGTGTGTAGGTAGGACGCCGCCATTTATTTTAAACTGCCAATAGAAGAAGAAATTCAGTGACGTTTTGTTATTCGGTAATATTGCACAAAGCGGAAGAAGCGCTTTTGATCGTTATAGTTTGATAAATCTATACAATTATTCTATGCTATAGAATCCATGCGGGTTCTGCGAGTCTATATGATACTGCTAGAGTTGTACGTACATATCATATGTATAATGTGCGAATGTCTACTAATGTGAGTCTATCAATAGACGGATCAGCATTACGCTCGGGTGAGCTTAAAATAGAGGGTATTTTTAACGAATCAAAGTCCACTAATTGCATGGATATAAATTCGTGCAATCAAAGAAATAGTGATTTAACGTGTTTATTTCATTGATAAAGATAGCAATAATAATCGAGATAACAAAATACACCTAAAAGGTGATAAAAGAATATCCACTTTATCGATCTGCGAGTAATGGCTGTTCCAAAAGATTAACGTTAAAATCCGCCAACTCCGTAACGAAACATTATGTCACTAAGCTATGTCAGTTATATTTTTAGGAGAGTCAGAAGTCGAATTTTGTAATCATAATCTATACTCTTATCGTTGTATCTAAACGGGAAGAGTCTCTAGTAAAAATATTTCTCGACTTCCGAGTGAAATTTACTGGAAAAAATTGGGTCGATTAGTCAAAATTTTACTTATCGAATCCACCATGTAATACACATATTTTTTATTACCGGGTTAACGACACTTGTCTGTCAACAAATAAATGCAAAATTCAACCGAACTACCAGAAATCTAAATAACGAACTGTCAGCTCAAATTACATTTTTTTATTACACACCCAGCACAAAAATAAAAATCCGCATCCCCTGACAAAAAAAAAAACATTCTCCACCGAAAACCCCCGGCAAAAAGCTTCTCTCAGCATCCCCCTCTACCCAGCGCCAATCTCCCAACTCCCAAGCCATTTAATCCACACAGACACCCTGCATGCACACGCACACACTCGCTCCTTTGTGCCCGGCTATAGTCCGGCTACTCTCACACCTACACTCATCGGCGGGGGAGAGAGAGAGAGAGAGAGAGAGAGAGAGAGAGAGCCGGCGGCTCGCTCCCCTAGTCCCCTCTGGCCGTCTCGTCCCCCTCTGCGCATGTTTACGCGCGCAGGCAGCCGTGTCGTCGTCGCCGCTGCCGCTGCCGCTGCTTCTACATAGGTACCTACTGCTTACTACTCGGAGAGAGCTACGAGTGTAGCATCGGAGCATTAGTGCTCGATAAACGGTGCAGTGCGCGGTGTGTGTATGGTGTGATATGTGCGCACGTGGAGGGCGGCGGCGAAGTTCTGTGCTGCTGCTGCTGCTGCTTCTTGGTGTAGCTGTGAGAAGAGGAGGAGATAGTGAGATACCCGAAGAAGAAGAAGATGCCGAGTCTCATAGCGTTCGGCCGGCGCTGGCGCATAGGAAGCGACGACCTCTACGTGCCCGGCTTCTTCCTCGCGTCTCTGCATTTCACTGAGTGAGTACAAGCATTGGCGGCTCATCTGATCTTCGGTATAACTTACGGAGTTTGTTGACGCTTGTTGACGTTCGCGGGGGATGTTTCGTGCGGGGATGTTGCTGTCTCTCTCACTCTAGGCTAGGGATTTTTTCTCAATTTTTTCGGAGGAGGGGGTTAGCGACCGACGAGTTTTTATTTTCACGAGATTCAGTGCTGACTCAATATTGAGTGACACTACTGATGACGCGATGTCTGTCAAAAAGTGCCAGATGCGCATTTTGTGTTAGCGAATCGAGGTTAGCTCTTTGAGGTTATGAATGAACAAAGGAGGTTTGTTTACTTTCTGCAAAGGATCGCTGCTGCACTTGTTCAGCGGTCAGAGCTCTCTTCTCACGCTCTGGTTGTGTTGCGAAAGTCATTGACCGCTGCTTTTTAAATACCCTGGACTGTGTATGTTTACGTAATTCTCGAATCTGATGACAAATATTTGTACATCAAAGTGTATCTATATCGGTGTTTTCGAGTGATCTAGAAATTATTCTCTCTGAAATCACAGCAAAGTCTATCGGAAAGTAAACAGAATGAAGTGCATTTAATGCATTTTCGAGGCGAATTGCATTCTATATTTAGATTTTGCAGATTATGCAAGTCCACGACGCTCTATTATGTGCATACACATTTGTAAAGCTTACATCTTATCCGAATACGTAAACCTTCGAATGACCGACGTAAACAACGTCTATCCGCAATGTGCGTTATAAATTAAAATCCCGATATTTTTCGACAAACTTTTAATTAAAGAACCCTCGTTAGAAAATTGTTTTTGAATCGCGTATTCGTAAGAAATCAAGCTTATCGTAGTCAAAACATCGAGGCTTTGCGAAATGCCGTGATAAGAATGAATCGTCTCGATAAGCTCAGAGGCGGGATGCGGCTGATAAGCGGAAGGTCATTGGCGTCGTCTGCTGACGCCGGGCGAACCTCCGCTGCTGCAGTCAGTCCTCTCGGACCGAAGGGAGAAAGACGCGATGAGTCAAAGAACGCGCAGCCCGCCAATTTTAAATCGGTTACAATTTGTCTGTCGCTCAAGAATATGATTTCAATTCTGACGATACAAATTTAGTTTTATTAAAGGGGTCACGTCGAATAATAGAATATAGCTTCTTTTTGTATTTTCTATTCCAACGGACTATAAATACATTGCAATAATTAAACTCGATTATTTTTCCACTTATATTAAAATACGACAATTTCTGGAATAATAAAAACTGTGTCTTTGTGCATTTCAATTTCAAATGACAAATGTCCTTCTGAGTATAATACTTGACCTCGAAACAAACTCGGTGTGCACGTTGGTGGCAGTTCCCGAGGCGGCAATTGAATTGCATCAAAAGCAATAACTCACTTCGCTCCGAAATTTCACGACGTCGCGGGTATTATACGCTCTTCCTCCTAAGCCGCACACACGTTTCTTCCAAAATTAGGACAAACAAGTCGTTAGAGGAACGATCACGCATAGCATTATAATTAAGGCAAAACCACGAGAGCATATATATGGAAAGAGAGACAGATATAGAGAGAGAAATGCTGTGTGTAGGCGAAGGGGAGACATCTCGTACACGAGAATTTAATTTCCTGCATCGCTGGCACTGCGCTGCCGTGGCACCTATCCTGCTACGAGACTCTCTGCAGGTATCCTTTAGTTCTTGGGTCTCCGGAATTCGATTTTATTTCTACGACGAGTATATTTTTTCTTTTCTCAAATGAAGTTGGCTGTATATCAAGAGGCTGGTTTACAACTTACTTGTTTATCATTTTTTTCTGCTTTGATTTTACCGGATTAAATGAAAATTTTTAGATTTTCATCGGTAAATTTTATTGTACTGATGTATTACTCTATTTGGTAGTAAAATTAACATGTAATATGTGAAAGGTATACTATTAATACTATACAATGAAACCTTATGTCTTATGTATCCCTATGATGAATATGTAATACGATATGATATTCATGCAAGCCATTCACAGGAACATATAGTTATGACGTCGTACGAAATAAATGTCTATGATGAATCTACTATTATAATATTGCTTAGATTAACTATTGCATTTCTTAAAATTAAATATACTACTTATAAAAGTAATTAAAGTTATTAACTTGTCTTTATAAATTATGAAACAAATTTCTAATTGAAAAAATTTAATCTAATCCTCCCAGCAGTGAACAAAAAATCATCGAAAAAACAGTTCCAAAACCACGCGATATGACGAACGTGCTTAAAGCATTGCGTGCGAGCAGCGGCTCTCCATATATTCGACGACGGGTTCTCCTATATACGAGAGATGCGCGCGACGACGGGATCAGAGCAGTGGCAGTGGCCAACCCGATCGTCGGAAGGGTCGTTGAGGGAATCCAATAAATTTTCGCGCCAGCATTGACGAGGGGGGACTATAGGCGCGCACACACGCCATCGGGAACAGTGTAGCGTCTTGCTCGTGGAAATGCTGCCGGGAACTTGACTTCGATCGACTTCTCCCCAAGATCCGATACATAGACATATCTACGAGGCAGCTTGTTGTTGTCTGAGCTTTTTTGGTTCAACATTCTTTCCATTTATGTGTTGAGCTTTCCTTTTTGTTTTTGACGATTTTTAAAAAACTCAGCACCGTACAATCCTCGACCATTATTTTCAGCCCCATTTTATCAGAATCAGTTAAGCCGAAAAGCAACCCTTATCTCACACACCTGACACCTCCGTCAGCCACTTCGCTGCATAAGCTCACGTGAATACCTCATTTGCAAACGATGTTCTTAAAATACCTTGAATAATACCCTCAGCCACGTTATACAACCAAAGTAACTCCGTCCTCTCGGCATTCTTTCTCTCTTATCATATCCTGCGTTTTATCAAAGAGCATCGCTCCTTAAGGAAGACTAACACAAGTTAACCAGGTCACCCGGTGGCGTTCGCCTTTTCTCCTCGACTCCTGCACGCGGGAATCGTAAAATAAAAAGGAGACTAATGACCTTACACACGCCGCCGTGGCTTTAAAAGGGATATACGCTACCTACGTGCGACCCTCGCGGTGCATTTCTGCATAAACGAGGTGCTTTGGTCGGCGTGAAAAAAGGGCTTATATGTGGTTAGGTATGTGCGGGAAAGGATGTGCTATGTACACGCTTGACGGCGCTACTGCGCTTGAGTTTTTAAAGAACCTGGTTTGCATTTTTTTTTGTGCGAGAGATTAGTCGTTAGATTGTGCTGCCTTCTTCTGGAGCTCCACGCATGACGAGGAGAAACTAAAAATAGTATTTAAAAACGAAACTCAATTTTTGTACTCGAATCAACTAACGTTTATTATAAGCGTGTCGTAGTGATTTGTTTATTCGAAACCATCATTCTAATAAATTCTCGCGATAACGACCCTAAGATAAACGAAGCATCCCCGCCAAAACAAACATAAAGTCCATTCATAAGCCACTAGAAAATGTAAAATTCAATCTCATATCTCACCGGCGCGACGTTTTTCCTGGGGGCATCTCCCGTTGAAGAATAGCTGATGAGTCTACTCTAGTGTCGTGCTTCTCTGCTTGCCTACACAGCCAGCCGTCTCGTGAATCATTAAAAGGCCGACAACGTATACGACCACCGCCGCACGCGTGAAGCCACAGACCCGAGCGAGTGACAAGATGCGAAAGAAGCTGAAGAATGTCGCAAGTCTCCGTTAGTTGAAAATTACATGCACTGATGATTACAATTTTATCTGAACGGTATGGCACAGTGTCATCAATTTTCGTATTTTATTGCACGATCGGCTCGCGTTCGTGTTCGAAAGTGTTATTTCAAAAGAAAGACACCAATAAAAACAATTCGCCTATGCAAATAAAGGCATACAAATTAACTGTACGGGCTCTCCATTGTTGCGGAATGCAATAAACTCGGGGGTATATCCGAGCACAAATATTTGTCACGCGAATAAAAGCTCCTGTGGCTACAGCCGCTGTCGAAATTTCCAATATCTCTCACTTTTGCCGGCGAAAAGCTCAAACGAAGCTCTGCACGTATGCAAAATGATAACGAACAGTCACTGCGAGAGGCATGTATATTTGATTCTCTCGAACGAAGATGTCATAGTATAGAGAGACTGCACCAACGCTTCGGAAATCGAATTGATTCAAAATATTTGTATCGGTATGACTCGAGGGGAAAATCCATATTTTATTTAAGAAAACTCTCCTTCGATATTTCCTTGAAGTTACGAGCACGTCCGGCAAATAAATCAAAGGTCTATACATAAAGAAAGTTATACGTCTAGTTCTTGCTGAAATATTTCTGTATTGGAAAAGTTGGTTTGTGTTTGATCTTGATAAACCACAATCTAGGGTATCATAAAAATTGATTAAAAACAACAAGAAACAGAGGAAAATATGTCTTTTTCTGATTTATGCTCGTGTACATTCATTCAAATGTCGCGTTTTTATGTGGAAATCGATTTTTTATAGCTGGAGCAGTAATAAACCAACGACTATTTTTATTATTCTGGTTCTAAAAATAAATTAATCCTCGTTCACTGGCAATTATTTCCAGATTTCTAAAGTATCAGAAAAATTATTATAAAAGCGTACAATTTTACAAATCTACTCCCACTACAGAAAGATTAAATTGAAAACTATAAAACCAACCGTCCGCTGATACACGTCGCGCGTCATACCTCCCTATATCCGGCTTTTTAGGCACGACCGCGACACAGAAGTGCCTTATAGTTTCGTGCGCGAAAAATGTGTGAGATGCGATAACTCACGCAATTTTCGACCGATTGGGCTGAAATTTTAGGAGGAGTCTCCTCTCGCACAAACTAAAAAACTATTTTTTTGTATCCCGATCCTCTATGTTGTTTTGAAATGTGGGCACAATTTGTTTGATTTTACATGTATGTACATGTAATTTTTAATAAAAATTTTGTTGTGATGCAATTATCTCTGAGAGACTTTAGTCAATCAGGCTAAACATTTTTTTGGGAACTCCTCTCATGATAGTAAGGTGCCGGTCTTATTTTAAAAACAGTTTTTTAGCTGTAACTCGAATTCTAAGCATTCTACAAAAAAAAGTTAAATGGAGAAGTTGTAGATCTTTCAAAAATACAACTTTTCCCCATTAACATCAAATCATGAAAATGCTTATAACTCGAGTTTACAGCCCAAAATCGATATTTTACAGCTAAAAAACCAATTATTTGCCATAAAACTTTGCGGATTTACGTTTTACACAAAAATGTTAAATTTAAAAGTTGTAAACAATTTTAGAATACAACTTTTTACCGTAGCAAAGATATATTTTAACACTTTTTGACATACAACATTCCTAGAAGCGATTTTTTGATACATAAATTCAATAATAACTTCGCTGCAACATGCCCCATCTGACCCAGTGCGAAAAATGTGTGAGATTCGATATCTCAGCCTGCTCTGAGAAGCCTGACACGTCCCTCTAAACTATGCTATTATAATACATTTTCTAAATGAAATCCTATTACTAAATCAAATCTTGATAAAATCTTGAATCTTCTGTTAACTATCTTTAAAATCCTCTTGAAAATCCTCTTGAGTCCTTCCATGTTAAATTGTTTTCTTTTCACCTACAAGAAAAATAGAATTTAATTAATAAAACTAGAAAACAATTACTGTATAATTTAATTAACTGTTAAAGAAAAACCAGCCTCTAAAATACATTATTATAGATAAGTATAGTAGAAGTATAGTAGTGCCGTAGTCTTGAATGAAGTTACGTTCCAACTCCAAGATTTTGATAGCTCAGTTATCAACACCATCAGTATCCTTAGGTTGACTGCGGTAGACGCAGTAGACCATAATCCAACAAATGCAGAAGTTTTTATACACCTAGACATACAGAAAAATATTACAAAATCAAACTCATAGATAATTATTGAGAGATACAGACCACTGATCTCTGCATAAAAATTTGAAACAAGACAGCTTTTAAGTATGAATACCGTCAAACCACATGTCTCAGTCACATAATTCACATTTACAAACAGAAGATTATCATCATGAACACTGAAAAGGTATCCGCGAGCCATTAGACATCTGTCTACTGAACTTATTATATGGGACAAAGCGTTTCAAGTTAAANGGCATATGGGACAAAGCGTTTCAAGTTAAAACTTATTGAAGATACAATATAAATTCAACATACAGTTCAAGTTTATTCTAATATTTCCAAAATTACCTTGTCAGATAGTATAAAGCCATATCCAGATTCATATAAAAATAGTTGAAGTATCCAAGAACGCCAACCAATACTTCAAGACAGCATCAATTCAGTTGCAAGATCGTCTCAAGGTGATCCAATCAGCTGGCAACGCCAAACAGGACTGCCGGATAGTAGAAATAGAGCTCCAGGATCATTCGCAGGTGGTTGAGCCAGCTAGAAACGCCAACCAGCACTTGCAGAAAGTTCAAATGTAATTCTAAGGTTGTCTCCTGGTGATGACATCAGCCAGAGATGCCAAGCAACACGATCAAATACCATAAATCCAGCTCCAGAATCGTATTGAGGCTGTTGAAGTAGCTAGAAACGCCAACCAGCACCACCAGAGAGAGAGAGAGAGAGAGAGAGAGAGAGAGAGAGAGAGAGAGAGAGAGAGAGAGAGTGGGGAGGGGGGGACGAGATGAGAGAGAGAGCACCGAGAGAGAGAGAGATTGAATCCAGTCCGAGCCGGTATCTTGGAGCATCGGCATTACCAACCTCTAAAAACACGATCACAAAATTTCACTGACTTATACCTGCACATAACACAATAGATATCACATCTAGATATTAAACATAATGCAACACAGGAAATGAACAAAGGAAAACCAGTCGTAGATCTTAAGCGATAGGGTATCTTCATCCAAGCAGCATCTTGCAAGAAGAATGTATCAGCACATCAATAGAATGAGCAGGAGCAGCATTCGTAGGAGTACTCCAATTCAAAAAACAAAAGATAACCTCCAAGCAAAAACTCAAGTTTCTTGTTGGAGCTACATGTCTTCCTATACTGCAGCACTCCTTCATGAACTGACACTCACACTGCTCACACATCACATCGTCGGTGCCATTCCGGGTGCATCACTTTTGAATACCTTTTGCACTGTCTTACAAAGCAACAACCGCGAGCAGCTGATCCGCGAGCGGGATCGCGGTGAGCAGATGTTGCTTGTAAACACGTATAGGCACCATAGCAGCACTTCTGTTCTGATTTTAAAACTACATATAACATTGCTGCATCGCGTCGTTGTTTCCGTTTTTTCACTACGCACTCACTTATATCGCCGATAAGTTAAACAGAGCAAAACATTGCGGTTCGCGGAGGCCGGAAGGCAGCTTCAAAACGTCAAAACACACACGTCAGACGGCTGCATGGGCATGTCGCCAACCGGTCGCCAGATCGATGCGCACAATGTATGCGCAGTGGTCGAGCTCGCTGCCTCGCTTCGACAGAGCCAACGAACAGCTGTTCGGCTTTGCTTAGCTGATAATAAAACTAATACTTTTTCTGTTCAAATTATGTAATAAACTATCTTTGAACAAAAATTCACGACTTTAGGAACGGGATGGAATTCGGTTAGTTAAGCGTGACGTCACAGTCACAGCTTACATATAAATCAATGTATTTTCCACCAATAGGATAGTTCCGAAT
Organism: Pteromalus puparum; assembly: GCA_012977825.3. Classification (NCBI taxonomy): domain Eukaryota; kingdom Metazoa; phylum Arthropoda; class Insecta; order Hymenoptera; family Pteromalidae; genus Pteromalus; species Pteromalus puparum. Next base: position 17,615,269 of record CM053170.1, on the reverse strand, counting down.
TTGGCCACCTTATGAAATTTCGCGTGTATAATTTGAATTCAAGTACTATAAAAAGATAATTTTTTCTAATCTTACGGAATAAAAAAGGGTTTTTAATTATTTCGTTGCAATAAGAGAATACATGTTAAAATTTATATGAATGTCTATTCGAAAATCGCAACAATATTGAAAATCATAAGTCAAAAACTAAAATATTTGTAAAAAGCTATGTATGGCCAACGATGAATAATCAATGTTTTTCATTGATTTTTTTTTCTAATAATTAGATTAAGTAGTAAGGTCAGATATCGAGCGCGAAGCGCGAGCGTCAGCGGTCGTGCCTTATACGCAAAACGCGAAGCGCGAGCGTTTTGCGTGCCTTGGCGCGAAGCGATGCAAGGCGACAAGTCACCGCGGCCGTAAGGCCGCGCGTGGCGCGCTAGTTTACACCTCGATTTCCGCAAAGATAGAATCGTCGCTAACAAAATTATCCCCAGCGGTTTCGTACGAAAAACTGTATAGAGCAACTCTCCTCTCTTCTCGTTCTGTATTATGCAAGCATGGCGTGTTCACGTTTAGCCAACTTACTCTATTTTGAATCCACCCCCACACTAGACGGCCGGGAGGATAACGAAATGTGGCATAGCGCACATGTGCAGTGCATTTTTATTTTACGTGCGGCTTACTTCGTCGGTAGTTTTACACCGGAATTTTCTTCCAAATTTTTTCTTTTCTTCGGGTGCTTACGTACGTGAAAGTTTGTCAGCTTGTGTATGTGTATCGATTATTACAAATCGAAACTGGAAATCGCTTGCAAACTTTTTCATGCATTCTATACTTTCATCAGATATCCCGCTTTAATTCTATTTCAAAGTATCCTTGTACTCGCCGATACAGAAATGGATCGTCATCCCCTCGCGAAAACAATCTTTGATCTCAGATCCTAATCGTGGCATGGCGGGTAACCCATATAGACCCGAACCTTTATACACAGACTTATCAAAAAATCTCAACACGAGTCGAACTTGAAATGTCGCTGAAGCTACTCCTTTGTCGGTGTAGGATAATTAGCGCGCGGGACACGCGTGGCATTAGTGCCACGTCGCTCCACATTCGTTGCGCTGCGGGACTCGTCGTCGCACGCACCGAGTGAAAAGGGGGACTATGTGTATGGAACTATGCTTATGGGGTGACGGCGCCGTAGGGAGAGCAGGGACGTCGAGCAATCGATACACAGTCGAAAACGGCGTGGTTTTCGGAGGCGTCGAAAAGTTTTTTTGGGTGGGGTGGGCGATGGTACATTGTTGTGAGCATTTTTTTCATCGCAGTTTTTTTCGTATAGGGTGATGTTTTTATTTAGAGCCGGATTGTTAACATTTCCCAACTATATTTCAATGTTAGGAGATCGTGGGATAGTAATTTCAGTTTAGTGCCTAAATTTTGGGATCTGGGAGCCATAAATTTAACTCGCAGTTTCCGTGAATCGTTAATAAAGTAGTCAGTACTGCAAGCACGATCGTAGTTATAGATTGCGAGAATAAATTTTCATCAGTACAGCTGTGTGTAGCTTCAGCCAGAATCCGGACGTGATTGCATTCATTATTTAACATAATGCAGTTGATCCAACTTAATCATGGAAATGCATATTTCAGTCACGCAGTGTGTTCTATTTTGCATTTTGACAGAAGCTCAATCAAAGTGTGTTTGCTCAACGCTGCTACGTTCATTTCATTATAACATAATAACTGAAAAAATGGCATCATATTCCCCAATGTTCTCACCTTTTTTTAAATAAATAATCCATACGTATATCCTTATCTTCACATCGTTTTAAGTATTTTGATTTGTAAATGCGCTATAAAGTCGATAAAATCACATTCTTTTCAACCAACCTATATTGATTTTCAATTCTAAAAATATCCAATGTTTTTCCATACCATCACTGATCGTATATACCACCACCAACGATACCAACATTCTTTTCCAACGCAAATACAACCATCATTTGCTAATTTTCCACTTTTGGAAATGGTTACGAGCTGGCCTGCACCATTGCATATAATCAATAAGCCCAACACCTTGCCTAACAATCAGCGGTACCGCAACACCTCCTGCGTCCATTCACTGCCGCCCCAGAGTCCTGTATCCCCACCTACACCGCATGAATTTGCAATGCCTCGTCTCTGAGAGCACAGCTCGTACATCGATCTCTCCACGCGCGATTCCATTAATATCTGATAAAGTGCGAGTGAGAGTGTCGTGTGAACGCGTTACGTTTTCCGGGGTTAATTAAGCGAATCTGGGACTGCTGTAAATAGATCGAAAGCTGACGTGGTCTTTTGTTACACGCGGATGGGATCAGCTGAAATTCGAAGGTTATTGTTGGTTGCTGTTTTCTTTGCATTTTAATCAGCTCAGAGTTCGATCGATATTTCATCCCGGTCTGCTTATTGAGAAAAAAGAGAATAGCTACTGTGATAGATGTAATCCAATTTATCAAGTCGTTGGCTACGACAGTAATATTCCAGTCGAAGTCACATCCAAGGGTCGAATTTCCATTTGTTATCTTTAGCTGCCTTCGATCAAACATCTTTAATTGCATTTGCATAACTTGACGCTTCGTCCAGCTCGATTAACTTTATCGCCTTCGAGAACTTCACAAATCGATCGAAGTTACCCTCTTTCATTCTCTGAAGCACAGGAAGAACATTTTTTTTATTAAACAAAATTCGAACCCAGCCTTATTCTATTTGCTCGACTCGCAGTAGTTAGTCTCACACGCGCATTACCTTATGCCCACTCGACGGATTCACGCTATGTATAAAAACTCTCGCTTTGCAGGAGTATTAGCATCAAGTGCGTGCGGAACGAGTACATGCTTTATGCAAACATAACGCAACCGAGTCCATGTCTGTATGTTGTATACACGAAAATGTAGATGCTATGCGAGAGTAGATAGACTTTCAGCAAACACCGATGCGAATGAGTGCGTTAATCCAGGTGCGGGTGCGCCTTTAAAGAGAGTATTAATTGCGAGCAGCGTATAATATCCTTATATTTTGTTACGATGGTTGTTTAATTTGCGGAAGTGAAGGATTTCACTCTTGTGTAATGCATACTGATGAAGATAGAAACGTATACGCAATTGTTGGGTTTATAAATAGGTTGAACGAAAGCATGTGCATTATTTACAAGAGCAAATGAAATTGAGGATGGTTCATGAGTTATTAACATATGAATGTTCGTTATTTACCTGAGTAGAAAGGAATTCCACTGGGTTATATATATTAAACGAACTACAATTCACAACGCATTCACGCAAATGCTTTATTAACGCGCGACTAGCAACGTGAACTCATGTAAGCTCGTTAGAACCGGCATCGTTGCGTCCGGGGACGCGAAAAAATTCGTGTCAACAATGAGCTTTTAATAGTAGCGCTCGGAGCTTTTCTATAAATAATTCCAGCAGCAAAACCATTAACCGCTTCACTAGACGCTCAAATGCAGACTTGACGCAGTAAAATCCGGTGATTCATGATCGAGCCGCGAAAACTTATTTAGACGGTGTATACTTTCTTCGTTTCAAAGCAGCTGCTCATTAATTTTTTTTTCACGTCGAGTCGTAAAGTGAAACGTGATACAAGGTGTTAATACACTCTGGCTTCTGTGTGTACTAAAATACTTTACTACTATACTGTCGACGGACATTTTTTACGGGTTTCAAGATAAAAGCTGTTTCAAAAATAACAAGACGAGGAAAATTTATTTAAAAAATTACCTCATCCGGATGCACGAGCTGCACGCGAAACAACATCGTAATAATCCAGACCACAAAGACTCTTCCACCTCAATACACAGCCCGCATCGCGAATAATTCCTACCCTGAAGCCAGCCATTCAATAAACCAAGCCAGCCGCAAAAGAGAACGATCCCACCCCCTCAAAAAGCAAAAAAGAAAAATCCTCCCATTGCAAACCGCGGAGTTTATAACATCAGTGAAATCGGGAGCCATCCTGATTCTGCAGTATCCCGGATGCGTATCCGACGCGGCGGTATCGCGGTCCATAAATTTCCGCGGTGATGTTAGCTCTTAAATACGGCCGGTGTTGCAGCCGTTAAAACTGCACCGAATGCTAATGCCCGTGACGGCGGTTGTGTGTCCGAAGCGACTTGATGTAACTGTATACAGTGAGAGAAACTGGGAATGAGGTACATGTAGGCGAAATTCGACGTGAACGGTATTGCTCTGGGATGATTTATGAAGTTCAGGAGGAAGGGTGTCAAGGTGGGCTCGTGGGTGAAACGGTTGTCTTTAATGGACTATTGATTCGATGATTTGGGGAGACCATTGACAATCTAACGGTCGCATTTAGGTTCGCCGAGTTTTCATTGATGAAAAATTTTACCGAATTGTTTTAGTAACGCGATGACAGATTTGCTATGGATAAGCGTTTTCTCTTGAAGTTTTTGTAAAATTTGCATTGTGCATTTTAAAAAATATTCAAAGAATAACAAATTTTGATTAATGACCATCAAATTTTCACAAAAAGTAATCTTAAGAGAAAAAACTTAACGAAATTTCTTGAATTACTTTTTTTCCCATGCACAGATACATGAGACTAAGAACACGACTATTTGATTGTTTGATCTATAATACTCTGTAAAGATAATAATACACTGAAAAAGTTTGTGAAAGTAGATGGATAAAACTTATCAGGAAGTCATTCGGAACATAAACACATTACCTACACGCACAAAAATGTCCTCTTGTTCCAAGAGGAAATAATCTTAAATTAGGACCCAAAATTAAAATCACGTTGAAGCAGAAGGATTATTTCCTCTTGGAACAAGAGGACATTTTTGTGCGTGTATTTCCAGACATTCCCCATTTATATCCGTCAAACCGGTTTAAAAATTGCAGTTGAAAAAACTATTTTTCAAACGATTTCTCGCCAAGAGTCAGTAGGTCGAAAAACTCATTGTCGACATAAATTCATTTCACCGCTACGCTGCGTCGAGACTAGCCCAGAATATATCCGGAAAGAGTTACACTCAGAAAAAAATTCTTTTGCTGCAAGAGGAATAATCTTAAATAAGACCCAAAAATGAAAATTTGCTTGAAGCAAGTAGATTTCCACTTTTAACAAGAGGAATCGTTTTGGTGCAAAGGGAATCTTCTTGAATCTTCTTGAAAATAATTAAAATTTTGTATTAATTTTGGTGCAAAAGGAATCCAATTATATCTACACTCAGAAAAAAGTCCTTTTGAGGAAAAATGAATCATCTTGCTCCGAACAGGTCATTTTTCTGAGTGTAATGGATTCCTTTTGTTAAAAGTGGAAATCTACTTGCTTCAAGCAAATTTTCATTTTTGGGTCTTATTTAAGATTATTCCTCTTGCAGCAAAATAATTTTTTTCTGAGTGTACACACTCAGAAAAAAGTCCTTTTGAAGAAAAATGAATCCTTTTGATTCAAATGGATAATAATCTTGAATATGTACCCAAGAAGAACTTCTTTTAATTCAACAGGAAAATAATCTTGTTGCAAGAAAAATAATTCTATTTCCCCGAAAAGGAATCAGTTTGCCACAACCCTGGTAGGAGATTGGCAATAATCGCTGCTCAGTACCCAAGAAACCAGCGATATTCGTTACCGAGAATATCGATGGATATATCGGAGAATTCTAGAGAGAAACCCGGCAAAAACATAGTTCTCTGTATACAAATTAAGAGAACAATTATAAAACAATTTTTTACATAAAGAATAACAATAGGGTATAATAATAATAGTTGAGTTATTTTAAATGCATTATTAATAATTTATAATTAGTAAATTGCACATATAAATAGCAGTATACTTATAGCAGACTGCTACGTGCTGCAGATACTACACATGTGGAGTTTGAATATAAAGTTTATGTTCTATTAAAAAAAACTGTTTATGTATAAATATGTAACTATTGTCTTATGAAAAAATAAAAGTTCAAGTGTATACGAGTAGATGGCATAGTCAGTAATTGATAATTTATTGTTTCTAAATGTTGCTTTTTGATCCCAGAGGATGCTTTCTATGATAATAAAATAATATTTTAGTTCAAAATAAAATTGTTTTCAACTTGCTTTTAGAGACCTATTGGTATGACTATTTTTTCTTATAAAAACATGAAAATTTGTAATAGACGTTTTGAGGTTATGTTTTTAAAATTTTAGTTAGTTTAGTTTAGTTTCATAAAGAAATTCGAAGAAAAATATGCTATTAATCATCCTAGCCTATCCGTTGAATGATTACGTCGATGTTACGGTATATTTACGTCTAAATTTACGTAATAATGAGCTTCAATCATCAATTTCATTCCTTCTCTAGAAACTGCCGATATCTTCCAGATTTGGCTTGTTTCTACTAATAAACCCGGCAAGTTTCCTACCAGGGAAGAGTATAAAATTTTGCTTCTAATAGATAATAAGTTTGAAACAGAAAATGATTCCTTTAGAGGGAAGAGGAAAATCTTTTGACCATCAAAATTTTATTTCTACACTCAGAAAAATGGCCTGTTCGAAGCAAGAGGATTTTCCTCTTGTCTAAATCGTTTTGATTCGAAAGGAAATTCATTTTGATTCCAGAAGAAAAATATTAACTCAAGAATTAATTTTTTTGAGCCAAGAGGATTTTCCTTTTCATTTTAAGTACCATGTTCGCTTAAAAATGCCATTTTCATCTTTCACCAAGAAGAATCCTCTTGATTCAAACAGAATCGTTTTCGAGTAATTTTACAAAAAGGCTCCAAACAGAACATATCCTCTTACCACGAGAAATGATTCATTTGACTCAAGAGGAATCGTTTTCGGGTAAGAATCACAATATTTTTTAGAAATAAAATTTTGATGGTAAAAAGATTTTCCTCTTCCCTTAAAAGGAATCATTTTGTGTTTCAAACTTATTATCTATTAGAAGCAAAATTTTTTACTCTTGTGGCAAACTGATTCCTTTTCGGGGAAATAGAATTATTTTTCTTGCGAGAAGATTATTTTTCTGTTGAATCAAACGGAGTGCCGCTTGGGGACATATTTAAGATTATTATCCTTTAGAGTCAAAAGAATTCATTTTTCCTCAAAAGGACTTTTTTCTGAGTGCGACGTTGAGTTTCCATATATACACGTGGTTATAGAGTATAGAAGAAGCTCCGCTTAAGCGTTTGTCTGTGCCACAGGACAGTTTATATTTTCTATCGATCTCTGACGTTCGAATAAAAATTGACATCGTAAAAATCTTTATTGACCCACCCACACACAATTCGATGACTATCAATTCTACGTAAATAAATCAATCATATTATATCGTCACATGTCAGCGGATACTCGTATAACCCAATTACCGTCGACACATGATCGAAACTTTACGCAACTATAGCGATCCTTTGTGCATAAACCGCTGAATTTATTATCGAGCTGCTTCCTCAATACTACCACCAACTTATACCTGAACTTCCCGAGTCTCACGTGAAATAAAATCAACACTTTCGCGTGATGCCACCTGCGACGATCGCGTGTCTGCTGGAGAAATTCGGTCACCGCGTTACGGTGCCGACCGTGAACCAGACGATGACAACGAAGACAAAGGCCCGTTTATAACTTGCGTGGGGAGCCTTTTTTCCGAATTGAAATACGTTATACCAGAATGGTCTCTTTAATTCTGTTACTTAGACTCACCCTTGACGTATATGGTGCAAGCGCCCTTCGTCTTGCGAACCCCCGTTGAGAGAATGCCGTGGGTGTACAGTGAAGAGGGAAAGTGCGCTCGCGCATGATCATTGCGTGTGTAATAAGTGCGTGCACTTTGATGCTCGGAATATTATTGCCTTTGTTGCAACTTTCGCTGCGGTTTGTTTAATTGGAAAGATAAGTTGTTTTTCATATTTTCGAAACAAGCGTGATTATGTAATGGTATAGTCTTTCTTTCGGTAGAATAAATACGAGAAAATTGCGCAGTGAGTAAAAATACCGGGAAACGAATTCGAAAAAAGGGAAAAAAGTAGTCGTTTCTTTCGCGTTGTTGTAACTCGAGTGCTGCCGTTTTTGAGAAAATGTGTGCTCTGGTGATCTTCAAAGTCCGTCGTTAATATACACTGAAAAAACTCAGAGCCCTCACACCACAAAAACAAAACATCCTCTTTTACAAAAATGTCAAAGATTTTTAATAATCATTCCGAAATTCACTATCCCTCCAGACTGTATAGCCAATCCGCGGGCATCCATTCTACGAAAACAAGCATCCTCGAGACTTCGAAAAGAACATGTACAGCAATGAGCGAGGGCTGCTAGAGCCGTACATATACCAAACCCCAATATAAATATAGGGGGAGCAACGCTTCGAATCCAAGTGTGGATTTGCATCAGAGGTGCACATAAGGGTGAGCCGAGCGTTGAGGGGGGATATCACCCCCGCCATTAAAATCCAAAGACTTGTCTTATACGTATCCCGCGCTGATCCCCGACACTCGTCCCAATACCTTCCCCAATGTGTGACGCCTGGTGTGCGTTTGATTTTCTGGAGGAATTTCGGTGTTTGAGCTATACTGCAACGAGAGCCCGTATATCGCAAATATTTTGCTACTAGGTGTAGCGCAGGCGATGACTGGGAAAACAGTTTACCCAGAGGCCTGTATAGCGAGTTGTCTATCAATATTAGCATATTGTAGGTTGAAGCTGGACGTTTCGCAAAAGAAAAAAAAAAAGAAAATGCCGCTTTTCATCAGAGCTTCGATTGGCAATATTCCCCTTTCATTTCGAGTCGCTGCGGACTATTGCCGAGCTTCCGACAGCCCCATAAAAAAGCCTATACTCGCACGCATGCACACTCGTCGACGTATCGACGTTCCAGTCTGCAGTGTTTCTCGTGAACGCGGAGAGGCAATTTAGTCGGCTGGAATCGTCGTTTAGCGAGTCGTTCTCTCAAACCTTTCTAGCTATTTCGAGCGTAAAGCGGTGCAGGCATTCTTTTTGGATTTTAAAGCGTCTTCAATTACACTCAGAAAAAAGTCCTTTTGAAGAAAAATAAATCCTTTTGATTCAAATGGATAATAATCTTGAATGTGTTCCCAAGAAGAACTCCTTTTGATTCAACAGGAAAATAATCTTGTCGCAAGAAAAATAATTCTATTTCACCGAAAAGGAATCAGTTTGCCACAAGAGTAAAACATTTTGCTTCTAATAGATAATAAGTTTGAAACACAAAATGATTCCTTTTGAGGAAAGAGGAAAATCTTTTCACCATCAAAATTTTATTGCTAAAAAATATTACCCGAAAACGATTCCTCTTGAGTCAAATGAATAATTTCTTGTGGTAAGAAGATATGTTCTTTTTGGAGCCTTTTTGTATAATTACTCGAAAACGATTCTTTTTGAATCAAGAGGATTCTTCTTGGTGAAAGATGAAAATGGCATTTTTAAGCGAACATGGTATTTAAAATGAAAAGGAAAATCCTTTTGGTTCAATAAAATTAATTCCTGAGTCAATCTGATTACTCTTTACTCAAAATAAATTTTCTTTTGAATCAAAAGGATTTTGACAAGAGGAAAATCATTTGGCCTATAAAGGGTCATTTTTCTGAGTGATATTTTCATTTCACAGTTATCTAAATAGTGGGTGAATTGTTAACTATTATTACGAGAAATAACCAGAAATACGAATATTCCAATGAAAAGCGGGCAATTCACGGTAGAATTGCGCAGTCCTGGCGAAGGTTGCAACGAAGATAAACATCAGAACGATCACGCACAAAAATGTCCTCTTGTTCCAAGAGGAAATAATCTTAAATTAGGACCCAAAATTAAAATCACGTTGAAGCAGAAGGATTCCTTTTGACTCGAATAGATTCCTTTTGACTCAAATAGATTCCTTTTGACTCGAATAGATTCCTTTTGCTTCAAAATTTTTCTAATAAGCAAAAAGTTTTTGAAGCAAAAGGAATCTATTCGAGTCAAAAGGAATCTATTTGAGTCAAAAGGAATCTATTCGAGTCAAAAGGAATCCTTCTGCTTCAACGTGATTTTAATTTTGGGTCCTAATTTAAGATTATTTCCTCTTGGAACAAGAGGACATTTTTGTGCGTGCAACATTCAAAATATACGTCAATTTAACAACACGTACGTTATTTCGGTTCGATTTTATACATACTGCGCTTACGTCCACCCTATTAAATATGAAGATTAACAGTTCACCTCGTCAACCTTCGGGCAATCCTGATTCTTCGATCCCATTCCTATACATATCTCTTCGTCTCGTTTCCTCTCATGTTTACATTAGCTAGTACACATAATCGCCGGGTGGCTACTGCCGTACATATAAATGCAGAACAGCGTATTCCGGAGAGGCTCGATCGAGTTGCAGCAATGCGTGATTCGTCCGCATGTGTTCGTCACGTTCTCGATTTTTGTAATTGCTTTTTTGCGCCTCGTCGACAGGGTCTTGCGTGAGCTGATCACATTCGTTTTGCCAGAGGATTAAATTGGTCGGTGAGGTCTTGTTGATCGAGTGGAGGCAGGATTTTTTGGTTTTCTTTTCGTTGATTGCAAGTATTAAAGCCACGTTTGCTCGGGATAAATAACGCGATCGGTTCAATTAAGTGGTAACCGATGACGTACGTTCGGTATACGCGCACGTGTATAATCAAGTGGATTGCACTGTATGCATAGCTTTTGGCTTTTCTAGGAATATTTCATTACATTGATCAAGATTCGATATTGGGGTGTATTTAGATAGAATCGTGTTATTTTATTGAATTGTTTGCAAAACACCCTCGAGGGAGAACAGTGTTCATTCAAATCTCGCACTACAATATTATCGATAAAAAGACAAAGTTATTTGCTTATAACTAATAACGATAAACATCAAATTTAGATAAACATTATTTATATTCTTTGTTTGCGTATAATCACAGACCTCCTACATACGACTTCAGACCACGCAAAAACCAATATAAGTCTCTTAAACAGCTCTTTTCCCAAACGACTGTAAAAAACAAAAACGTTAAAACGCTATCGGTTCTCTCAAATGAGCTCGAAAACTCGTTAACCAGGCCAGCTTCTGCTTGTCGTTTCCGCAAATTACAGCGGTAACAATAACCCACTATCTGCTCGGCAAATAATTCTCCGTCAGCCCTAACTATCGTATAAAACCTTCCGCGAATATTCCGAGCACCAGAGAACAACTTTCTATAATGGAATACCCAATGAAAGCACCCCAACCTATATATCTAACATATATACACATACATCACGTCTACGAAAATGTGATCCCCGCTCTCTCTCTCTCTCTCTCTCTCTCTATTCCTGTGATCCCCCCCTCTCCCTCTATTCCTCTCTACACGACTCGCAGAATCGATATGTAGAAAGGAAGCGTCATATCGACCCGTTGCGGCGATTATCTACTCCGCCACCAGGATTCCATTCATTGGCTCCATCCTCGCATTCTTATCGCTCCGAAAGCCAATCCACGCGTTCAACGGAGGTTTATAATCCAACTGGCTGGTATGTGTGTGTGTGAGCTGCTGAGGTTATACGGAAGTGCAAACACGACGTTTGCATCTCGATGACGAGACGGATCGGAGATACGGCGGCAGGGTTATGAGATTTCGCGGATGAAAAGTCGCTGGAGAGTGGGGAGTGGGTTGCATGTATATTTATGAGGGAGAGAGAAAATTCTTATATGGCGATCCGTGGATTATAAGATGGATATGTAGATTTTCCTGTTTGATGGCTGATAAACATACGTTGGTGCTTTCATCGGATGAATTGAGGGGTTGTTTGAGAAAAAATGTAAATTTAAAAAACGCAAATTCATAAAAATTTTCATCGAATTCTAAGATAATACATATCTAACAATTTACTTTCTTTTTGTTTCAGGTAAGTCCCCATCCAACCTACAAAAAATAATTTCGAGCCTCATTAAAAATGTCCACACGCGACATCAGGGGTAAGTCGGGCGTGAAAAACGTCAGACATTTACGAGCTTCAATAAAAGGGACGCTGAGTAAACTCTACACAAAAAAAGTTCTACACACTGCACGAAAATAACTCTACACAGTTATTCTGTACACGTAAAAATTCTACACGAATATTTCCCGCACAAAATTTTCCTACACGCATTTTCGATTATTTTACTATACCGGTAAACTCTACACAATCTGGTAACCAATTGTTATACATTGTTGCAACAATAGATAATGCGATGTGTAGAGTTTAGCGGTGTAGTAAAATAATCGAAAATGCGTGTTGGGAAATTTTGTACAGTGAATATCCGTGTAGAATTTTTACGTGTACAGAATAACTGTGTAGAGCTATTTTCGTGTAGTGTATAGAACTTTTTTTGTGTAGAGTTTACTCAGCGTCATAAAAGTCTCGAAAACCCTGAACGTAAGAAAGTATCTCCTCGTAAAAAGCGCGTGCTTTTTCCAAAAGCACCTTCCACTCAGGCAACCGCTTAAGCAGTTTACATCACATCATAAAGCGCTTTCACCCCCCGCATTAGCAAAACACTCCGGAATGAGCCCTCAAAGCTCTGGGAAAATCAACACCTAGCCTGTGTCGTTCACCTCGGTCTCTTTAAGAAAGTTCCCGCCCAAGCGTTGCTTTGATCAAACGACGACTCATTTGTCGTCGTCGCCGTCGCAGTTGCCATGCAGCTCTACTCTCCTCAAAGGCCCCACCACCACAAAGGTAGCCTCACAGTACAGGCTGCAGATGTAGATACATGTATAGAGCATTTGACCAGGTGCGCGCCGCCGTTAATATAACCGAGAGTCGACTGCATAATAACCGGTCCGTCGATCGATTCGCTCGAGGAAAAGGGTCAATTGCTCGTCGATGCGCGCGCGTAACTAATTAAACCCGAGCGATACGGAGAGCACTTGCATGTATATAGCTGTAAGGAATGGCTGATGGTTGTACGAGGTAGGACCTGTGGTGAGAGGTGCTTCTCTGGTTAGGGCTTGTCTGGAAATTTGGATCGATGAAAATAGGTGGTTCGGGCTGAATATAGTACATCAGGACAATATTGCTAGTAAGGAATACCATATTATGTATAGACACTTTAATAATATACGATTGACAAACTTTTCAAAACCCCAAAAATAACTCTCCGAAATCCTTAGAATAAAAATCCCACTGCTATAAGATTGAATTTCCCTCTTAGAAATTTAAAACAGAGTCACAGCGAGTATTTAGAGTCGAATTTTCACTCTAAGGATTTTTTAAAGAAACATCGCTATTCGATTTAATTAAAACCCAACTGCACAGAATACTTCCTTTCCTTCTACAGCCACAGATCCTCCGATATATAATCAAAGGAACTCGTAGCGCAGCGGCGCAAGCCATAAAAAGCTCCGATTCAACAAGACCCGGGCGCACATATTACGAGAAAGTCTCTCAAAGCGAGCGATTCGTGAAAACATTTGAACTGTGGCAAATTGAAATTTCGCCGTCGAAACAGTCTCGCCAAGCGAAAGAGAAACGCCACACGTATGTATACCGCACCCTGAAAGACGAGAAAAAAAAACGCAACTCTTCGCGAAGCATTGCATCATCGACTGAAAGCTCTTGCGGCTGCCGCACTTGAACTATATGTAGACCGGAACAAGGAGGCCGCTCTTTTGCGGGATAAGTATTGACACGGCACGTGTATGGGTTATTTCGAAATTGACACTTTTTTGCTGCAGCGTCGATGTTTTTCGCGCGATGGAAGTAGGTCGATGTACACGTCCGTTTTTTATGTTGGAATATTAAGTCACAAGGGAATAGAAGCTTTTTAAATATAGTTTTCAAGGTTCGAAAGTTTCTCGAGCTGTTGCATTTCCAATGACTGCGTTTTATCGAATCAGCACCGATGATTCATGAAACTTCAAACAAGATACTTATCTATACATTTCGTGTAGTCGCCGAACTATATATTGAAACAATTTGAAGACGCGTATACTCACGTTGTTTTCGAAATCTAAAATTGATACAAAGTCTTGAAGCCCAGGTGAATTCAGGCTCGATTAGTAAATTGAAAGCCTCTATTGGGGTTTAGAGAGTCGCCTAATCGGTGAACTGTAGTTCGCAGTTTCAACTGCGATAAGGACAAAACTTTGGCGAACGTGATTTCAAGCCTCTCGGGCTTCGATGGATGCAACTGGCTCTGAAGCGTATTAAGTTCCTAGAACGATACACCCGAAGAAATCGTACGTCGTACATCCGTTGATTATGGCTTCCCTCGAAAGAGGTTAATCAAGACCTCCACGCATACTATTATACAATGTGTAAAAAAAAAATGAAAATCCTCGAGCTTGATAAAGCATTTGCTGAAAATCAACACGACGTTCTAAATTACTCCTCTCAAGCGTCAAGAGAAATCGTATAGCATACCATTGTCTCGAGGAAATCTGCTGAAAAATCTGTAAACATGCCCCCCTCGTGCTTAAAACAAGTGGGAATGCTTGAAGAAAGCTCATCGAAAGTTTTCCGTGAGACACTGAACGACAGTCACGTGAACTCTCCACCCCCACTTCATTATCTTCGTAGTTCCGATAAAGTGTTGGCTGGTCTTGTTGCCTCCTAAGATTTCAATTAAACTCAAAACTTTGTTGCCATGCGTTAGACGCTGACGGATCTATATCTATAGACGCAACGGAAGACGTGGAATTCAAGACGAGAACAACAGCAGCTTCCACTTGGTAATCCTATAGCTGTTCATGATGCTACACGCACACTCTATCCGATAGGAATTTATCCGCATTACGATGAATGTAATACGTGGTACTTTAGTACAAGGAATGTGGAAAAGTTAGAAATTGTTGTCTTGAAAATATGTTGCCCTAGTGTTTCGTCGAATTAAGCTTCTGATGAAATAAAATAAATGCTGAAAAATTCTCGAACTACTATTCATCAAAATTATTATCTCTCACCCGGAAACAAGCATTAGCATAGGTATAAGTTATAACTTAAATTGAAATGGATTAACCTCATTAACGAAATTCCGGTGGTGAAATGATTCGGAATACTATCCTGTGTGGAGCAAGTTAACGTTAACACTGCGGTGATTGTCTAGCAAACTGTGTGGTTGATGCAGCGTGACCTGCAACGTTACCATAGCATTGGAGCCTGCGGATCACGTTGGCTTCGGAGCAAAGCTCTTGTGCGGGGCTGTATAATGTTAGCTCGGTCGTTTCCAAGCCAGCTAAGATACCAAGACATTGTACCCGTTTAATTGTAAGGAAGAGGCGAGAGAGAACAGACGCGAAACTTTTGTTCGAAGTGTAATTGTTTATAAATCTCTCTGTTTCTACGTTTACGTTTGTACTTCACTAATCATTACTGTAACTGTTATTGGAACAATGTTGCACACAAAGCATCCCATGCACATTTTGTATAACCTGCAACGTAACAGGTTATGAATAAATTACCAGAGCAGAAAATGCAACTCCATTCATTTCACAAGTTTCCACTCGGCTCGAAAATGCAAAAGCGAGAAGTACAGCGCGATCATCAGCGACTGCAGTGCAAAATGGTGCAGTCGTCCCGGAATTAATTAACTACTTAGTTCCAGCGACGTAGCATCCATAGCTTCACTCACGGGATCACATCCTCTAATGCACCTGCCAGTTAATTACGCTTTGTTGTAGCTGACACTATGACCGTATGTATAGGTAGTCCCTGGTATACGTAGTCCCTGACACAGAGGGACGCCTCTCGGAGCAATACGGATCTTCGGGCTGCTGCACGGGTAGCGATTTCGCACTTGGCCATTGCCTCTGGCCTTCGAGAGAGATTGAATGAGGATTCCTGTTTTCTTTGTGCTTTGGCTGGGACGAATGAAGTTTCTTTGAAAGTTCAATGCGCTTCCAGAGTTTGCGGATGTAATCAACGGACTATTGAGGCTAAAATGGGTCCTTAATTCTGAGGTCTGTAATTATGCGAAGCAAGCCTTGATTTGGGATGCGCTTTTATGCAAACTTCCTCGTGGCGAGTTTGGCTTGAGATTATCCGGAAGCTTTCGATCCGTTGAACGAAGAATATGCTTTGCTAGAAAGCATAGTTCACGCGTATATACTCAAGGTATTGGAAGCTCAAGTTTTATGGGAAGATCGAGTGGAAGCATCCATGTAATCTCCCAGAAATGATGACCTAAATGTTCCCCCGTAGTTGCCGTAAGAATTCCAAAATACTTTCTTTTACAGCGAAAGTTACATTTACGGCCGTCGGCAAAACGTGGCGATAGGCAATAAACAAATTTATTCCTTCCTGCGGCATTTTAGTGCCTCGATCGGTGTACTTAACAAATGTTCGACTACAGTGGTCAGCATCGATCTGTTCCAAAGAGGTAATGTCTAAAACTAGTTCGATTTTGAAAGAGCCACATGAATTTTTCCCGTTTGTCATAAAACTTTCAGTACGAGCAATTACTAGAATCAGGTGGAGAATTCCCAACACGCGTTCCATAACTCAAAATCGACACGAGAGCGAGCCGATAAATACTCTTCACAGCTCAAGCCATCGATAATCTTAAAGCCGACATTTTTCTACCCTCTCGAGGGGAAACTGACCGAACATCTCGCGAGCCCCTACACACATCCAGAGGCTTTAATTGAGTTAGAGTCACGTGATCAGAAAATCTATACAAAGCGATCGGGGAAACTTTGTATGGTTGCCTTGTACCTCTTCTCTCGAGGCTTCTTCTTTTTCTCCTACTGTTCCGCATACCCCCAAGAGCCTCGTCTTCTCGGCTCGACTGTATGTATATACTCGTAAGGGGTCGTCGACTTCCCAGTGGGGTTTTTCAATGACCGCTGCTCTTGAATACTTAACGAAGAGCAATGTCGAGCAATTGCCTCGTGGGCCAAGCAGAATCGCCATCGGATAAATAAACAAGGCAAAGTCTGCTCTCATCTTTCTCGCAGATGTTGCTTCTGTTCCTGACTGCTCTAAGGATTTTCTTTCTCAGAATGCGAAAGGGGCTCTTGTGTACGTCCGGCCTGTCGATGCGATTTTCTTCGCTGGAGACAGGGGATGAGAGTTGACGTTTTCTTCGGAGCCTGTCTTGTCAGGCTCTGATTGTTCGAGATTTTTGTGGAGGGTTCCCTGTGGCTCGGAAATGATTGATACGCTGGGATGTTACTTCATCTGCTTCGGTGTATTTTTTCGACCGGCTCAGGCTGGATTACCGAGTAATGTTATACTTTCAGCAAGAACAGAAAATCGAGGCGCTCGAAAAAGTTTGAGGGCCTGTATTACTGGAATTAAATAATTACCAAAGTGTCGCGATATCATGCAACTAATTAATAAAGCTTGCACCGAGTCTTGAATGTAAAAACTTGCAGCGAGCTTAACTTCGGCCATTAATTAGCAGGAAATATGCTTGAACTTATAACGATGGGAATAAATGCGTTTCTTTCCGAGAACTGGCTACAAGAACTTTTGTAACATTTCAACTCGAGAGAATCAAATTTACCCGACAGTTCATTTATTTTTTTCGTTTTAATTTCTGTACAAGATGAAATCCTGTGCGTCCAGAGTGGACGGGTGGGTGCCTATCACCACTACACAGCGCGTCCTCAGGTTGCGGATAGAGGAACCGCCCCTGAGAAAGAGGTTAGCTGCGAATAAATCGAATAAGCAGCCGCGGACAGCCGATAGGCCCGGGCGTGGGTGTGATGAGCCCGCACTGGCGATCGAACGCATTCATCTAGAAACACTACGCAAGCACCACAACAACGAACACTCAACAATATTTCTTATTTCACTTTCTCTTCCTACCTAACTATGTCTATAATCTATCTCTTTTAGCACACATTACAAAAATCCTGCTGTCGTGGAGAATGCGGGAGCGATGACAACTGCCCCGAAAGGGGATGTGTAGAATGATTCGCCACCTGGTCTTAC
This sequence comes from Pteromalus puparum, assembly GCA_012977825.3. NCBI lineage: Eukaryota > Metazoa > Arthropoda > Insecta > Hymenoptera > Pteromalidae > Pteromalus > Pteromalus puparum. The sequence goes on along the minus strand of CM053170.1, from coordinate 17,597,376 downwards.
ACGGCAACGAAGCCAGCGTAGGCGCGCTGCCTTGCAGGGGGGCGTTAGGATACGAGCGTGATTCCGTAGTGTGTCCGACGATGAGCTGACTCCGTCCTCATCAAAGTCGGAAAGCTCTCATACTTAGTTCTAGAGAGGTATGGGAGTTATCACCTCTAGAACGGATGATTCACCTGCGATCGGAAACAGGATCCAAAACGCGTGGGTTTCACTTACTATCATGGCTCAAAAAAACCAAAACCAAACCAAAATCAATAGGGACTTAAAGGTAGGAACGTGGAATGTGCGCAGTTTATACAGAGCAGGCGCGTACCGGGAAATCTTAAAAGAAGCTGACGGGTACAATCTAGACTTAGTAGCTATACAAGAAACTCGGTGGCAAGATAGCGGTATGTTAGGAAACGAAAATATGTACGGGGGCGCGAGCGGACATTCCCTAGGTACCGGATTCCTGATTAACAAAAGAATTATACACGCGGTTAAAAGTTTCAAATTCGTAAAACGACAGACTCTCGCTATATCGTCATCGAAGGAGCGTGGTTACAATTACGACTGGTTATTAACGTGCATTGTCCTACGGAGCGACAACAGGAGGAAGAAGTGAAGATCTTTAATTACGAAGCCTTGGAGCAATAATCGACCAATTCGCGTCTTACGACAACCAAAATCGTAGTGGGGGAATTTCAAAACGCCAAATATGAAAAGAGGAAATGTTTAGGCCCACTATAGCAAGTGAAAGTCTGGCACAAAACCCAAGCCAGCTGATAACGGTATTAGAGTCCATAAATTCGGCCGGCGGCCAAAAGATCTTATAGTAAAGAAGACGTGCTTGGAGCACACAGGATATACACCAAGCAAACGTGGCCATCGCCGACACGCACGCCAGAAAGTCAAAATCGATCACTTTCTTATGGGGGGGGGGGCGATAAAGATGCGCCAGCACGAACAGTGGCTTGACGTAAGAAACGCTACAGGCGGGGCGGATTGGCGACTCGAAATCATTTTCTAGTAGTAGCCAAATTAAGAGCCAAATTAGTGAGGGCTGGGCAAAAATAGTAAACCGGCGAAACAAAGTAGAAACGTCGATATTGAAAAGCTACGGGAAAACAGGATGCGGGTATAGAACGAATTAAGTATCAAGTAGAAATAGAAATCGGTTCAGGTACTAGAGGAAACGGATGCACGACGGAGGTAGATGCGACCGCGGCAACAGTCGCTTTGGGGGGATATCGAAAAAACGATAAAAGAGGCCGCGAATAAAGTGCTAGGTAGAAAGAAAAAGCCAAAAGAGCAAACGCAATGGCTTGACAAAGGTGGCGAACTCCTAGTTTGAAAGGCGCAAAAGGGCCAAATTAGACAGCGTACACAATGGAGGCGATAGGGCCGTAGAAGAGTACCACGAAATAAGAAGGCAAGTGGGGGCGATTTACAGGAACAAAAAACGCGAGTATCAAAAGAATCAGATTAGAAAAATAGAAACTAATAGTAAGGAAAATAACCCACGCGAGATGTACAAAGGAACTACCGCTATTAGGAAGGGTTTCCAGAGTAGATCACAATTAATGAAAGATGAGGGCGGGAATCTCGTCACAAGCGAAGGTGAACTGCTAAATCTGTGGAAGGGCTATTTTGATAAGCTGCTAAACGTACATGAAAACTGCGAGGAAACGGGAGACGAAATCCACACTGCTGAACTCCATTTGGAAGAACCGACCTACAAAGAAGTAGAAGCCGCGATCAAAAAACTAAAAAACAATAAGGCCGCGGGAAACGATTCTATACCAGCGGAACTACTTAAATATGGGGGCACTGCGCTGACATCGAAAATTTTTGAACTAGTACGCTCTATTTGGAAAAATGAAACAATGCCGGAAAACTGGAAAGAATCCATCATCATACCGATTTTTAAAAAGGGAGATAAGACAGACTGCAATAACTATCGGGGAATCTCACTTTTAGCTACCTGCTACAAAGTTCTGTCAAACGTAATACAGGCCAGACTCACACCCTTCGCGGAAGATATAATAGGAGATTATCAGTGTGGATTCCGGCGTAACAGGTCGACGAGCGATCAAATGTTTACTATAAGACAGCTGTTAGAGAAAAAATGGGAATATTGCGAAACAATACACCAGTTATTCATAGATTTTAAAAAAGCGTATGATTCTATCAAGCGAAGCAAAATGTATCAAATCCTTGTGCTCCTCGGCGTGCCAAAAAAACTTGTGAAATTAATACAAATATGTCTGAACGGAAGCACGGGAAAAGTACGAGTAGGCGGTAATGTATCTGAATCGTTCATGATACACGACGGTTTGAAACAAGGGGACGGGCTCTCCACGGTACTCTTTAACTTAACGCTAGAGTATGTTGTTAGACAAATGCAGACTAGCGGGCTGGGCGCAACACTCAACGGAAAAACGCAGATTCTAGGATATGCAGATGATTTGGACATAGTGGGGGATAATGGCGAAACGGTAGCGAGAAACGCGGAAATACTCATAAATGCGGCCGAGGAAACGGGGTTAGAGGTGAGCGAATCGAAAACGAAATATATGATTATGGATAAACTGGGCATTTGCGAAGGAGAGGGGGATCTTAGAGTCGGAAATTTTACTTTCGAAAAGGTTAGCGAATTCAGATATTTAGGCACAACTATAAATGATCGAAACGAAATCAAAGCCGAGATTAATAAGAGACTACATTCGGGTAATGCCTGCTTCTACGCCGTGAACAAACTACTAAAATCAAAACTGCTGTCTAAAAATGTAAAAATTAGGATATATAGGACTATAATAATGCCGGTAATCTTGTACGGATGCGAAACTTGGGCGCTCACTAAAGCAGAGGAAAACCGTTTTAGGGTGTTCGAAAATAAAGTTCTGCGAAAAATATACGGGCCAAAGAAAGATGAGGAAACCGGGGAGTGGAGGAAACTGCACAACGACGAGCTACATAACTTATACGCGTCACCGAATATAAACAGAATAATTAAATCGCGAAGACTAAGATGGGCAGGGCACGTTGCAAGAATGGGAAATGATCGCACGGCAGCGCGTATAATGAAAGGAAAGCCAAATACGTCGCAACCTCTAGGTAAACCTAGACGCAGGTGGGAGGACAATGTAAAAGCGGACTTAACTGAAATCGGGCAGGACGGCGCGAAATAGATAGGGTTAGCACAAAATAGGGATACGTGGAAGGCTTGCGTAGATGAGGGGATGAACTTTCAAGTTCGAAATGCCACTAAAAAAAAAAAAAAAAAACAAGATGAAATCAGTACGAGACTCTGTGGCGGGTTAAAGTAAGTCACCCGATTTAATTAACACACGGTTTTCATTGCACAAAAGTGAATTGGCCCACATAAAAATCCAATTATTTGAAGTCACGTACGAAATTTCCACGTCCCTCTTCTCCAGATAAAGGCGCACGGCCAGGGCTAGCTTGTATATATCTCAATTAACAAAATTCAAACTTGATTAAAAAAAGGTATTCCTAGATCACCTATTCTTCATCAGATACACACAACCCTAATGTATCACGAAAAAGCGAGTCGACTACTAATCCCTCCGAAACTATCAGTTTCCGATATAGCTCAGGTTCTGTACTCATCCACGACTAGGGACAATATCTCTCCGTTATATAGAAGCTCACTCACGCGATCGCGTCGAAGCTAAATGGGAGGGAAGAGATGCGAGAGAAAAAAAGAGGGGTAGGTGTGTGTTTATGCGTGTGTGTTTCAGTCTTATCGCGGGCAATACGTCAGCGCTAATAACGTCGATATATTTCAGTTTCCCAAGCGCGCGCGCGACACCGTGCCATATGTTAGTCGAGACTACTCCTGTGTTAGCGGGAGTAATGAGAGAGCTATACCCCCTGATGTAGGATTGCGCGCGGGGAAATCGTTTCTTCTGTCTTGCTCTAATAGCTGGCTTTTTTGCTGGGTTGTACGGGATAAAAATATTTTCTGTTGTGACGCTGCTTGTTTTGTTTTCTCATTGCTGTTGTGTATGGAACGGTTTAATTGAATCCTGTTGTTTTCTTTACTATAGTCGAGAGAAATAAAGTAAGTAGTCTGGCAATAGATAAAACATATGTTTTCTTTGCTTTTTTGAGAATATAAATTATGGTATTGATTTCATCTCTATATACATACATATATAATTGACATTATTATTTTTAATACTTTTTCTCGATCGCGGTACTGTGGATTTAATATGCACGTCAGTCAGAGACATGTGAAAAATTGATCATCATCATTTACAGCACAGCCGAAATCAATACACGTGCGTCTATAATTTATTTTTACGATTTCACATCTGCCACCTGCACTATTTTCTTTCTAAAATAAAATTCACGACAAAATTCATATCAATTCATAGTCGGTGAAAAAAATAATTTAAAAATAAATAAAATTGTAAAATAAATCCAGGTCTAAAAAATGAAACTTTTTGTCCTCGTGCCGCCCCGCAATCCATCAGCAAAAATTACTGCGTCGCGCATCAGACCTTAGATTCACGCAGTGCCCGCCCTTTCTAACTTTACACGCATCCCCGCGCGCGTCATTATTCAGTCCCACGTGCGTCTAATTATTTCATCGTGTCCCTCCCAGAGCCACTCGGTTCCATTGGCTCTTCGATGCGTTCAATCAGCCCCGAGTTCTCCGTCGCTCGGTGACATTTGGCAGCGTCGCAGGTTCGATTGTTCGACACGGTTTCCCCCTTCTACGTATGTGTATACATCTATAGGCGCCGCAATAGACCCCAATTTCGACGCGTACATGCGGCATATGCATGGGTCTAGACTTTTATCTTTGGCCTAAGCTTATACATTTTTTGTTATTGATAAGTTGTGTAAGATTTTTTGGTCGAACTGATATAGGTGATGGATTAGTGTATAAATGAAAGAAAAAAGATGAGAATCCGTAAGATAACATTGGTCATTGCGAGGAGAGATCACTGGGGAACAACTAAGGGATAACGTACTCTCGTATCAAAGCCATTGCCGGAGAAGGTTTTCTTGCAGTTTTCCGGGTGAAGATACGCCGGATCAGATATAGAGGAAATATCTTTTTCCTTCTCCTTTGAACGAGCATGCTCGGTGAATTCTGCTTTATCTCGTTTTTTAAAGTGAATATTTATCGAAGTTGGAGGTTCGGAAGTCATTGAATTACTCTGATGAATTCGCTCGACCGAGATAAACATTCGTCACAAAAACTGCTATAAAGTATAATTGCCATGGCTTCATATAGTGGAACAGACGTTACTTTTTCTAATGAATGTTGATCGACAGGATGTTTCATCATGCATATTCCATTCGGACTAAAAAGTGTCGAGTCGTGTGATAAAAAAAGTGCACATTATGCGTTGCGAAGCGACTTTTAATAACTTTCGTATAAGAAAACTGCATAAAATAAGGTCATTGAATTTCATAAGCGAAAATCCATCCCAGATAACTCAAAATTTCCCTCTTCACTTTGGAATAAAAGTAAAACTCGCTTCTATCAATCGAATCGCCAATCGCTGTATATATAGAAAGCCAGGCCTCCTCACGGAAATGAGCTAAGATTCCGGCATAATAATCGAGCGCCAGAAGTCGTAATTTACCGAGAGAGGACAGCCGCGCCTCTATAAACTAGTTAATCCGTCGCTAAACTCGTTACTACTAGCGAATAATTCGCAGCTGGCCAGCTGCAGTTCGATTTTAACGGCAAGGACGACGAGTCGCTTCGGAAAATTGTCACTCCGTCATTGAGTTATATTCCCTGTACATCTGTGCCTCGACCTGGAATTTCGCCGAATATGTCGGGGTCGATATATCGCCTGGAACTCGGATTATATGAAATGCGTTTGTTCGGCGTTATTAGGGTGTACGGAGCGCGGCATGCTTTGTTTGGCATTTGCTATTCGAAATGGATTTGCAAGTGAAAATTCGTACGTTTGAGGCTTGAAAATGATTTAAATTTTCGGCGTTAATTCAAAAATACTTGACCTCGACGTTATTCGAATGACTTTGCCGTAAAGGGTTCGCTCCACAGAGCTATTTGCACACGATATAACGTGGACTAAAGTATTTCTATTCGAACTTTTTAAATTAAAGTGTCTGAAATCGAAAATGTGTTTCAGCGAAGTGACGATATCGATCAGAAGAGCTGCATTTGAAACGTTGGCTCTCGATATAAGTCGCTTGATTAAACGTACATTTCGTTTTTGGCAGAGTGATTATTGACTCGTTCCGATCGAGGCATGCCTAAAAATGGAAAAGGCTTGAAAAATATTATACATTCGCGTCACACGAGCGGGCCGCTCTTTTTTCGATTTATATCCCGACTTTCAGCCGAGCAAAACTAGAGCAGTAATTTTGAAAAAAGTGTGTCTAATACGTGACCGCAGTGTGTAAAAATAAACGTACATCTGTGCACTCGCCGATCGATACTTAGAAATTTATATGCAAATACACGCATCAGGGGCTACCGAAAAGAAAATCTAGTTACCCGCAGTCGAGAGGGACCGCCTCGAATAAAAGATTTCCGATAATACAAATCCGTGTTTTTTCGCTCGTGAAAAACAGTCCAAATTAAATTCCATTACATAGCGGAAACGAGACGAAACAAATCCCTTTTTCGCGTTGCCGGCAACCACGTTGTAAAAATGCAAAGCTATGATAAGCGTATTGCGATTGAATGATGCACTTAGCCTTAGTGGCCTGTAATTAGAATTTCAATTTTTAACGATTCAGCTGGAAGGTGCTCTGGCCGGAGTAATTAAATAATTGCCGGAGCTCCACGTGTCTGAATTGGATTCTGGTTTGTTAATGTTGCGAACGTGCTTGAAATAAAAATGGCGAGTTTTGTGTACTTTTTTCCAAGAGCTGTTTAGAGTCTTCTATAGCAGCAACTAGTTTAAGTACGAAATAAAGCACTTACAATACTTTTTAGCATTAAAAAATTGACGATTTGCTATCATTGCAAGAGTATAGAAAGATTTCAATTTGATTGGAATTCCTAGTGGCGATTCTTGAATTCTTTCTCGTCAGAAAGAATTCAGAGTAATCAAGCAGATTAAGCCAATTATCTTGATTGGGTAATTGAGTGTTTGATTGTCGTTCGGTCGATCCTCTTACGTCTTCATTACACTAACAGAATTGAGACGCAGCAATGTGGATTGACGACAAATCACTTTTAATCATCGTCACCGAATTCGAAACTCGATCGAGAATATTTCAACTCACAAAAATGAATTTAGATTCCGTAAAGTTATGTATTGCGCAATTACTGTCGCTCACTTCAATACAAAAAAATATGAACAAAAGCCCGCGTCTCGAAGCCAAGATTGCTTTATATAAAGTTGAATCCTTTACTCGCTTTCTTCTGTTTCGCGAAAAATTCTAATTACGAAAGCGCACAACACAGCCGGTCGTGTGCCTTTGAACGAGCTGTGCAGCTGGCGCCTCAATTATTTCCCTCGTATTTCTCTCGCTCCACTGAACGACTGCATAAGTTAGCTAGGCCAAGATTACGAGCTACCTCTCTTATATTCGTACGTCTCATCGTCAAGAGTCGCTTCAAAACGTCAGAACCAAAGCAAAAAAACTGGAAATGGACCAAAAAAGTATCATCCAGGATGACGGCGACGGTGTGAACGAGAAAAGAGAGTGCCCTCGCGAGAATAAAGTAAGAGTCTCGTGCGTGGCTAATTTGAAATTTTAATATTCGTTCTCGATTCAAAAGTAAGTATCGCACAAAAGTTTCTCTCGGCAGTGATATTTCAGCTCTATATTATATCCTATTTCGCGGTGCGGCTTCTCTTGGCCTGACAGTAACTGGGTTGTACGTAATATCGCAATACAAGGCGTTCGATAAACTATAAATTAGGCTTATCTGTTGCCCCAGTTCGAGTAGTCGGTGGTGCATGTCAGATGGGATATGAAATTTTTCGAGGTGGTTATGATCATCCCTCTGCGTTGACGCATCGCGCAAGCAGTACGATATCGATCCGATTTTAAAGCAAGTTGATTTCATTTGAACATCCTTAATACAATTCCCCTACAAACCCAATCAGAAGCAGACGCCGCATAATCAGATAAATTCACGGTCCAACGAACCTTAAGTTCCTCCATCATGCAAATGTCAGAACCGTCTTAATCCAGCTTTCCAACAGAGGTTAATCAAGAAAAAGGCTTTGCCAAGCCAATCGTAGAAAAACTTCCTTAATTGTCGCTCCCTTAACAACCCGGAGCGCGCCGATCGCGTCCAAAGTCAAAGAGACTCCGGGAGGCGAATAAAAGAAGGAAAGAAAGAGCGAAAGCTGAAATCTCTACCTCCGAAGTTCTCGTCGTCGATTGCACCCACGATCGCTGCAGGCGCGACCTCCACCTCTTTCGAGTAGCGAAAGAGATTTTTCGAGCTTTCATTTCCAAACGGGACGAGATGCGATGCGTTGTGGAACGGATTGCGTGGAGAAAGAAAGACTGGCGATAGAATCGCATAATCGAGAGGCGCGTGCTTGAGGACGACAACGAGTGCACGCAGCTGTTTTGTTTCGGTGCAGTGAGACAACATCATTGTGTAGAGGGCGGATTTTGCTTGTTTGGATTTTTTGTGCTGTAGAATCTTGAAACCGCGCTATTTTACGTACGCGTTCTCCTGCAGTTTCTTTTTTAATTAAACGCTTAATTACGTAACGCACAATACAAAACGCGCTTAATTAAACGCGGTTTGTTTCACGTCCAAGTAAATTAGAACAGTGTGGTGGTGCGCTGCATCGGAGCAAGATGAATGTTCTGCATTCTCAAAAATCGCAACTTATAAAGCAGGAGCGGGTCCGAGCTGGGATGACGGATTTGAACGCTGCGCGCGTGCCCAGAAAGACCATTTATCAAATGCCTAAAGTTCGTATCAACCTAAGTGTCCTGGCAACCTGTAGTTCGTCTGCGGAAATTCGTGTCTCCAAGGAACCAAGATTAATTTAAGTATGTGGACTCGGATTTTTTGGGAGAATCATGCTATACTATTTATCAAGATTGTATGGTGGAAAGGCATATACTGCCCACTAGATGATTTTTTTCCAACAAAACCGGGTAAGGTATATCTTTGGAAAGAAAAAATCGATCCCAGACAGAACAGCAACCCCGAGACTACGGCGCGACTAAGGTTAAGTCCGAGAGTGACCCACTCGACGCTCGGTATAATCCGTCGAGAGTGTCTAGAAGCTCGTTCACCCACTTTCCATTCGCCGAGAACAAAAAGGGAAAAAATTTAAGGACGCTAGAAGAGCGCGAAGCACAATGATGCAGCTCTCGCGTATCAAAGGCTGCTCGCATCTTAGGAATTTTTCTCCACTTCCCAGCCGTGAATACGTGCATCTAAAAGAAGACTCCTTTAAAAGATGCAAGAACATTTCTTTTTCTCGACAAATCGATGCGTGTATTAGGTTAAATTTTCAGTGTAACACAACAGGACGACGCGCAATCGCCTTTGTTTTACGACCGATGTATTAGAATGCTTTATTGCAGAGTTTCCGCTAGAGGGTTGACGCGCAATTTATCGCGCTTTTGTGCGCCAGCGAAAATTCGGGTACTGTGATGAGTAGGTTTCGCTGCGTTGTTTGGTAATATAAAAGCTGGAGAGATTTACTGGGGGTGTATATATCGCATTGTTTCAGAATGGATATCTCGACTGAATTCTTGAGAGATGGAATACCGAAGCTGTAAATGTGGCAGTAAAAACTTATGCCCGTGTAGCTTCGAAATGACTGTTTATACGGGGTAAAAGGACGTCGAGAAAATACTGGAATAAAAAAAGGCTTTAATGGCTGTTCGCTTGTTTTCATTCGAAACCGCGTTAAGGGATTTATGCAGCTGCAGTTGTTGCCTCGAGATACACCGCCGCGAACTCGTTCGTTCATTCACTCTTATCCGCAAAATTAGCAATCGGCTGATTTACCGCGACAGACGGTAGATCTCGAGTTCAAAATAGCCGACCGAGTCGTGCATAGACCCCCCGAGAGCGGAAGTCAAAACTTGCTCCACTTCGGCGAAGATTGGGACGGAGATATGTGGACACTTATGGCTGCCAACTTTCCAAGCGCGAAGTTCAACTCTTCCTTTTTCATTCCATATTGGCTGATATGAAACTCCTGTACGAATCACCGGATTTTTATGAAAAAGCTCGTCGCATTGAAATTTCTAAAGGTATTTCTCATAAAAATCGCTCCCGACATCCTATTATCTCTTATTATACCCGAAGCTCTCAAGAGTATCGATTTTCGCGAAATGTCAGTGAACACAGACGACCGGTATTCAAGCTCCATTCGATATACTTTAATCTGCTTACTCGGCAAACTTCGATTGTCAAAGTCGCGTCAAGCCTCAACAAAGTCTCGTAAATACGATTCCTCATCCTCTTCGCGACAAGTATAATTTTTCATTCTCCCGCGCGAATCGATACGAAGCCGTGGAATTTTTTCACGCATTTGCAAAACCGAAGAAACCTGCCGCGGTACAGCCATCAAGCCGTGTGACCTACTTCTCGCCCACGCTCCTTTTTACCCTCCTCCATCTCTTCCTCCTCCTCCTGCGCATGCAGCTTCACAGCGTCTGGTTTCATTGCGCGGTCCATTTGCCTGGGCGTAGAGAAAAAGCTCGCGGTTATGACCGGTCCTCGATGGCTGTAAAAACACGCTGAGGAGCGAGCTTTTCCTTGCGCTTTTATTATGTGGAAGATCGCGGCTACGAATGTTGCTTCATTACGATGGAGCTTTAAAAGTTTTCCTAGTATTTTCCGAGAGGAATGTGTTTTACCGTGGATCGTTATTTGCTTCGTTTAACTCCAGCTATAGTCAAGCGTGTGATAAAAACGTAGCGACGATTTCCTTTATAGCACTGTGTGGCATAAATCCGCATCTATGTTACGTCTATCCGTGGCATAAATAGTCCATTATTGAACCGTGCTGATCACCCTCGCTACGCTTGGGCGCTAACTGAACAGTGCAAAAATGGACTGTTTAGGCCACGGATGGGCGTAACAGCGGATTTATGCTACACTCAGAAACCGCTGCCAATTCTTTGGCACGTAGCTTCCTTCAACCTTATGTATCGCTTTAATATCTAAATTGTTTTTACTTCATATATAACTCTATAAAGTTTTTATGCTTTTTCGTTTGATAGATAAAATTATTTCGAAATAATTATATTACATAATCAATGCGTAACTGAAAATATTGTTTTTAACGATTTAATAAAACAAAAAACAGAAAAAAACTAGCCAAGGTATAGATTAAAATCCATCTAATAGAAGCTAAGATCTAAGCGATGCAGTTTTCAGTTATATAGAGTTTTAGTTATGCGTGCTTGCCTAGGTTGCGTTAAAATTTATAATGATCAGGGCGGCAATTATTGGCATAAAATAGTATATTGTATATTGCAACTAGGGGGGAAAATTAGCTTTTTCTAGCGAAGGTGATATTTTGAGCACGAGTGGGAGTCGAGGCGCTGTAGGCGCCCGAGTCGGACACGAGTGCTCAAAATATCACCCGAGTCTGAAAAAGCCACTCCTCCCTTGTTGAACACTGTACTTTTTATGATACGTGCATGAATAGACCCTTTTTTAAGCATGCAAAAGGAGTAGGAAATTGAGAACTCTTTGACGCATAGCATATTTTCAAAAATTATTTTGAAAAAATTTCAAATTGTAATTGCCGTAGACTACTTAAAATTAAAGTAGTCTATAGAATAACATTCGATAATCATGAATGTTTTAACGAAAAGTTCTAATTTAGTTTCCGCGATATAATGATAAGAATATAGTTCGCGGAACGTATCTAAAATCACCAGTGATCGAAAAGTCGCCATGAATATACGCACATGCGTAACTGAAAATCTTATTTTTAACGAATTAATAAAACAAAAACAGCAAAAAACGAGTCTAAGTATAGATTAAAATCCATTAATGGAAACTGAGATCGAAGCGATACAGTTTTCAGTTATATAGAGTATACAGGGTAAGAAAACAAAATTTTGAAGCTTAATATCTTTAAAACTAACTGGTATCATAAACAACCCAAAGAAAGAGATAAAGGTGCTATATAATGCTAACTAAATCCAAAATTTTAAATTGATTATTGCCTTTTTACTCCAGTTATCGCATCACGTAGAAAAAACGACTCATAGTATACAGGGTGAAAAAACAAAAGTTTGAAGCTCAATATCTTTGAAACTAACTGGTTTTATAAAAATCCCAAAGAAAGGGATCATTGTGCTATATAATGCTAACTAAATCCAAAATTTGAACTAATTTTAATTGCCTTTTTACTCCAGTTATCGTCACGTAGAAAAACGATTTTTTTCAGTTTTTGATGTTTTTCTCAGGATCTGCCCCATGAAATGACTTAAAATTTAAGTGGTATATAGTTCTAATTACCTTCAATAATCATATATTTTTTTAGAATGATTCGCTATTTAGTTTTTGAGTTATAACCTCGCTATTTAGTTTTTAAATTTAAATTATAATAAAAGAACGACGAACGATAATATACATTTTTCACGGTAAAAACATAGGCAATTTTATTCTCTTTCAGGTACATATTAAGCAATTTACTTTTATTAACTTTTCCGATAACTTTGTTGGCAAAAACTGAAATCTCAAAACTAAAAAATCACTATAAAAAAAACGCGTATATAAATTGTAAAAACGGACTTTCGTCCCACTATCTTCTAGCAAATACAAAGAAAATGAGACTTGGTGGGTTAAAATCCACCAAGTAGAAGCTGAGAAACAGGCGTATACATACGCACACGCACAAAAATGTCCTCTTGTTCCAAGAGGAAATAATCTTAAATTAGGACCCAAAATTAAAATCACGTTGAAGCAGAAGGATTCCTTTTGACTCGAATAGATTCCTTTTGACTCAAATAGATTCCTTTTGACACGAATAGATTCCTTTTGCTTTAAAAACTTTTTGCTTATTAAAAATTACTATTACAAGGCTTCCTTAGGAAGGAAGCAAAAGTTCTTTTGAGGAAAAATGAATCCTTTTGACTCTAAAGGATAATAATCTTAAATATGTCCCCAAGCGGCACTCCGTTTGATTCATCAGGAAAATAATCTTCTCACAAGAAAAATAATTATATTTCCCCGAAAAGGAATCAGTTTGCCACAAGAGTAAAAAATTTTGCTTCTAATAGATAATAAGTTTGAAACAAAATGATTCCTTTTGAGGGAAGAGGAAAATCTTTTCACCATCAAAATTTTATTGCTAAAAAATATTGTGATTCTTACCCGAAAACGATTCCTCTTGAGTCAAATGAATCATTTCTTGTGGTAAGAGGATATGTTCTTTTTTGAGCCTTTTAGTAAAATTACTCGAAAACGATTGTTTTTGAATCAAGAGGATTCTTCTTGGTTAAAGATGAAAATGGCATTTTTAAGCGAACATGGTATTTAAAATGAAAAGGAAAATCCTCTTGGCTCAAAAAAATTAATTCTTGAGTTAATATTTTTCTTCTTGAATCAAAATGAATTTCCTTTCGAATCAAAACGATTTAGACAAGAGGAAAATCCTCTTGCTCCAAACAGGTCATTTTTCTGAGTGTAATGGCCAAAGTCTTATTGAATTTCTTTCAGATTAAAAAATAGTATATTACGATACAAGTGGCATTATAAATAGTCCATTACGGCTCGGTGTCTATCACTGAGAAAAGAGGTTACTTGAAGCAAGAGGAATCTGTTTGATTCAAATAGAAAATCCGTTTGTCTTTATTAAAAATATCCACTTACAGGAAACAAATTTATACTTGAGACAAGCAGAATTTTGTTTGAAGAAAAACTATTTCATTTAGAATATCTATATTTTCTTTTCAAAAATAGCTACAAGATTATCATAATTTTGATGGAAATTGAATTCTACTTGGGGCAAGAATATTTATACTTGCTGCAAACGGATGGACGTGAAGCGGAATCTGGTACTTGCCGCAAGTATCCTCTTTTGTCAGTGATTAGCACCCGAGCATAGCGAGGGAGCTAAACGCCGTGCCGTATCGGACTATTTATACCACGAGTATCGTACGCTATTTTATAGCACTGACTACACTCAGAAAAATGACCTGTTCGGAGCAAGAGGATTTTCCTCTTGTCTAAATCGTTTTGATTCGAAAGAAAATTCATTTTGATTCAAGAAGAAAAATATTAACTCAATAATTAATTTTTTTGAGCCAAGAGGATTTTCCTTTTCATTTTAAATACCATGTTCGCTTAAAAATGCCATTTTCATCTTTAACCAAGAAGAATCCTCTTGATTCAAAAACAATCGTTTTCGAGTAATTTTACTAAAAGGCTCAAAAAAGAACATATCCTCTTACCACAAGAAATGATTCATTTGACTCAAGAGGAATCGTTTTCGGGTAAGAATCACAATATTTTTTAGCAATAAAATTTTTATGGTGAAAAGATTTTCCTCTTCCCTCAAAAGGAATCATTTTGTTTCAAACTTATTATCTATTAGAAGCAAAATTTTTTACTCTTGTGGCAAACTGATTTCTTTTTGGGGAAATAGAATTATTTTTCTTGCGAGAAGATTATTTTCCTGTTGAATCAAACGGAGTGCCGCTTGGAGACATATTTAAGATTATTATCCTTTAGAGTCAAAAGGATTCATTTTTCCTCAAAAGAACTTTTTTCTGAGTGTAGGTCAGGGCAAACAATAACTTTATCTCTCTCATTCACGCGATCGCGAGAAATACGATCAGCCTCATCCATACATCGCCTCCTCATACACATAGGTGTGCTGCACTAATAACTCTCAAAACTTCTGATCTCGGGGAGAATTTCCTCTCACGTGTGCACCTGCACAATGGCTCTCTTTCTTCTGTGCTCACGCGCTTTTCTCGTTTTGTCCCATCGCACACTCGACTCTTCATTTCCAGCTTACCCTCTTCTTTGAAAGCCTGATGACTCTCTGCTGCAACACCGACTCACTTCGGCCGCGAAGTTATACACCGTCAGTCACTTCCGTAAGCCGTCCAGACCCTCTGTTTGTCCGTACACCCACCTTCTTACCGTCTTTTGTCTAGCCTCGCAGCTTCTTTTGGCCGCGAAATTCCGTGTCTAGACTTCGGACTTGGATTATTTGAGTTTTCCCGGTAAAGTTGCAAAAATTTTCAAGTAAGTAGATGTTGAGAGAGGGTAATGGCTTCGCAAGAATCTTAATTATTGGAGGAGTCAGACTTTTGCCGGAAGCTATTACAAAGTTAGAATTACAAAGTTTTTATAAAATCGCATCTCTCTGATAAGAAAAATAAAACACCTTCTGATTCCGTTACGAGAGCTGCAATTCTCACGGCCTTCCTCCGAATTTCCGGTTCGCAGGAATTTTTCCAATACTCCATAAATCCTCTCGCGCAGCCTCATAAAACGTTCGCCGGGTAAACAAACTTATCCGTCCATTTCCTCATTATTTCATTTCTTCATCTCCTCCCTGTTTCTCATTTTCCCTCCGCTGCCTCTGTGTATACGTACGCCAATCGACGCCTTCATTGTTGCGCGGAAAAATTTCCTCCTGCGCGAAAGGGATATTTTCCTCGCATTGTGTACGTCGCCGACGTAGAGCAGCAGATTATTTTCATAAGAACGCGAGGCGATGAATGGTGCGGATTCCTTTCCGTCTGGCGTGTACACATTGCGCGCGATGTAGACTCGTCTGGTCTCTGCGGACTGAAAAAGAGAGATGAAATGAGTTTTTTTTCTGATAAAGGAGCTGAATTCTGTTTCGTGGATGGATGAGTCAAGCTTTTAGGCGCCGTGAAAGATGTATAAATGAGGATGATTGAATTTTTAGAGTTACAAGACGAAAGTACGAGAAGTCATGTATTTTTAATGCTCGAGAGAGAAGTTTTGAAATTTGAATGTAGCAAATTTTCCCGACGAACTTTGGTAATATCAGCGAAGGAGCTTGCAAGTAGAGCTTTTACGCGAAGAGAAACGACGCAACCGTGGCTGACTTACCTTTCGAGAGTATTTTGCAGTGTATAAAATCGTGCTATGATAACCAATTAAAAAGGAACATGTTTTTATTTATAAAAGCCACGTCAAAACATTTCGTACATGTCAAGCAGAATTTCGCGTACAACGAGAGTCATCAGGTCATACATCCACGCAGCGACAGGGGATGCTTTATTCAGAGCCTCGCAAAAAGTATGAATTTTACATCCATTTTTATGCGAGGCGTGAACACGTGGAAGACGAGCTTGACATTTTTATTTCCTGAATTCAGCTATTCGCTTTCTGGCGTCTCGAAAAAGGCCCCTGACACTGACAAAAGCTGAAAAGCTGTGCAGTGTGTCTTTTTTTGGAACAGGTCACTTTCGTATTCGGAATAGGTTCCATAAAGCACGAGTTATTGATAAAGCATTGACTTCGTTACATTGAATTTCACATGATGAATAATCAAAACAAACATTTTGCTATATTCTCCAACTCTATAATTTCAGAAACAATTATTAACAAGCTCCAACAAAACTGTTGAAAGTCATCATAGTCCATCGCGAAAAGCGCGTCAACGTGTTCACGACTTTTGATTGCCGAGCGCAGTGCACTCCAAATTTAACTTTACGCGTGAATTAATTACACGGCAGTCCTGAAACTCCATTCTCTCTTCCACCCCACTATGCTCTATACATATATACACGCGCTTCGGACATCGAGTGTACACTCGAGAGAACGGCGCAGACAAAGCGACGGCCGTTGAAAGCTCGGCTGCTGCATGTATATAGGGAGAGACGATATAGGGAGACAAAGAAATATAGTCAGAGAGGTGAGAGAGAGAGAGAGAGAGAGAGAGAGAGAGAGAGAGAGAGAGAGAGAGAGAGAGAGAGAAGGAAAAAGGGAGAACGGTGGGATCAGCGATACGCGGATGAATTAAGATCGAAGGAGGGAGATTAGTGATTAGCGCAGTGGTGGAAGAAAGAGATACGAGATTTAATGAGCTTTTTTTGAAAGTCATTATAGAGGGGATTATAGCTGAAGAACGCTCGAATGTTGTTGTTTCGGGAAGATGATTTTATATAAATTTGGAGAATAAAGCTCTTTTGTGGCAGTGAGAGCTTTTCAAAGATTCACTCTGAAGCTGTCTGCAGTTGTTCTCTTACTTCGTAGCGATAATGTTCTATTTGTCCTTGTTTTCGGTCAGCGCTCCGAGAAACTTTAGAGACGATACAATGAACATAAGTCCGTGTCTTCTAGTCGAGCTTTTTTTTCTCTTAGAGGAATGCTCTTTTAAAGTCTCGGCGAGGTAAGTGCGCACTTAAAACGAGTGCACTGTACAGATTAAAAATTAAAGTATTCTCGTCTTCCTTGACCCCAGGCATGATGTAC
Source organism: Pteromalus puparum (assembly GCA_012977825.3). Lineage (NCBI taxonomy): Eukaryota > Metazoa > Arthropoda > Insecta > Hymenoptera > Pteromalidae > Pteromalus > Pteromalus puparum. The sequence continues at coordinate 17,580,011 of CM053170.1, read as the reverse complement.
TCTGTGTTGTAAATTTAAATACGGAGTAGTGCCCTGTTTTCTTACACTTTTGATGCTGAATAATGTGAGGAATTGGAATTTTAAATTAGATTATATGATAAAGAACTCTTATACGTTTTATGATGTTCAATAAAATCACAAATGATCGAAGATCATCTTGCGTCAGAGTCATGCAATCTATTATCTCATCAATCTCGAACACTTATAATCTCGACTTTTCTTTTTGTTTCGGGTAAGTTTCAATTTCCACTTCAGATACTATATTATCATCTCACTCACGGCATCGGTAAGTTTAAACGCGATACGTTTGATTTGTGGGAAATAACACTGTGCGAAATTGTTCACGTTTATACAACAGATTAACAATCCGACTAATTGCACTACAATGGTATACCCCCATACCTTTCATCACTTCCAAATGTTATTTAACTCAAAGCAAACCCAACTCCATCAAGACCTCTGTCTTCATCGACTCCACAACAAAGACAACCCAGCGATGGCACAACAGCGCAGCCTTTAACACTGCTCTCCACAGCTTCTTGCACAAAAGAATAATAATCCCCAGTATTAATTATACAAAATCTCGGCTGAAAATAAAGATTAAAAAAGAATTTATCCTCCGTATGCATAATAAATGAACGCATATCTACAACAATAAGCGAAAGACAGAAGACGCTGCAGCAGAGCAAGACAAAAAAGAAGACATATAGAACACAGTCGGGAGGGAGCAGCAGCAGTAGCAGCGTGTATAAATCGATACGGACCAGAAGCAGCAGCAGCAAAGGCAGACAAGACTAACGTAGCGTGCAAAATAAGAGCGCGAGTCTGATAGGGGCGCAGTGGCTTGAGAGGGGGAAGGGGGGGTGATATTGCGGCATTTTCGCCTTGTATCCCCCCACGCATATATTCAGTGACACCCTTCGCGAGACTTTGTCCGCCGTTTGGTCTAATCACTGATTCCTGAGTTATATGTGTACCGCGAGGGAGAACGAGTGCGGGTTTCTTTCGATCTCGCGTTATCGCGCTCCTGTTCGCGCGGAATAAGTGAGATAGAGGGATTAATGAAGGCTGGATGTGGATCGAGTCGATGAGCTGCGGTGTCTTTTTTTATTGGGGGAGTGTTTTAAATCGTGATGCTGGGGTTGGAAGATTATTTTGGAATCGACTGCTTAAGCTCCCATTAGAAAATCATAATAAATAGTATCATTCTTCATAGATTTTAATTTTCTGGGCGAGATGGGCAATATTAATCTAAAAGTGACATTGCAGTTGTTCAATTTGATTAAATTTCACCTCACATAGTGCTTTTACTTTTAGAGCGAAATTATTAAACTTGAAAGTGTAAAACCACGAAAACGGCTAATGGATTTTCAAATGCGTTCAATCTCATGCTCGAGAAAGACTGTACAGACATTGATTTTTGGAAAAAAAAATAATCAAGCGAAATTAATTTGTGTAATTTGATGCTTTTTCCATAAATGATGTGACATTGTCTGGCATAACAAAAGTTGAAATTCTTACTATTTTTATTCAAGAACGCTTCGTAAAATACTTGTATCAAAAACATTACGTCGTTATATCTTTTTTTAAATCATAAAAAAGCTGAAGATGCACTGGTGAACGCTCATTGAAATTTCAAACAGATATTCTTTTCCACATTCACAAAGTCGGAATTATCAGTTCCCAAGAAGAAAATATGCATACGCATCCTAGGATGTCATGCATACACGAATCCCGTCCCTCAAAAAGGCGCAACCTTGTCTGAAATGCAAATGCGCCGCTGCCTAGAAACACGGGGATGAGCCGAAACCCCCCGTCGGATCAAAAAGTCATAGCAGCGCAGCTTTTTAATCACCGCGCGGATGCTCCTTCGCAACAACCCTTAATGACCTCGAAGCGTTTAATTCGGAATTCAATTTCGCGCATTTGCATTTCATACGCGCGCCGATGTAGGTATTTATGAGGGCCAGGAAGCCGTAAAATGAATTCATGCGAATGTCGCGGAACGAGTTTTCTGATGATTGAGCTTTGGAAGTTTGCTCGATTTTGAAGGGTTAGAATGTTTGGAAAGGAGAGATTTTCGAAGGCTCTTGAAAAGGAATCGAATGAGAAAAGGGACTAAATATTTGTAACGTTGATTTAAACTACTGGAATAATTTAGGGAAACTTTTGTTTGTCAAGATTTAACGTTTAAAATTCTATGTTCTTCTTGGATTAACGACCTTTATAACTCTTTTATTCGTGCTTTATCCTTTCTTATTTTAATTCAACTTAGCCTATAAAACCACAATAATTACGGTCTCTCTATAGTCTCGAAAGATAACAAATTCATGAAAAAACAGTTTTTCATGCAAGAAATATTAAAAATGCTAATGTAGAATATTTAATAAATTCAAAAGCTCTTTCATCTACAACGACGGAATAATTACAAAATGCAGTTTACGGTGTACCGTTAAATAATTTGAAATATCGCTGCGATGAAAAATCGCGGAAAGAGTAAAATTTATGCTTTGAACGTTAAGCTCAGTCGAAATAGAAAAAAAACACGGACAGCCATCAGGGTGCTTGAGTTTTGCGTTGAATTCGTTTACGAAGCCAAGGGTTTTACTGAAGAATCGATATTTCCAGTTGATTGCACGTCTCCGGAAGCTTTCAAATTCACACGACTCGCTGCGTGCTTTAACAAAACGATCAAAGGCGCGACTGTAAGTGCTGAAATTAGTGGCTGTCGCCGAGAACAAAATCAGGGCTTTTGTTATCCCAGAATTTGCTCGTTACTGTCAGAAGCACTAAAAAGTTTTTATAATGAGTTGTTCGTTAAAATGTTCACTTTATGAAATTGAAAAAGTAATATTTTTGCCAATTTTTATAAACCATCTTTTCCCTCAAAATAAAGAAATCAGTTAGATGATCGTCCCATCAAATCTTGATGCAAAACAAAAAAAAACAACTATACTAAGATCTAAATGCACAAACGCCGCTACGAAACAGCAGCTGAAGTAGATTGCGTCAGTCATCCCTCAGACCCGAGGCAAAAGTAAAAAAAAAATTGATAAAAGAGCGGAGAGTCTTCGTTGGCTCTCGCTTCCTGTTTGTCTGCCGTTTTCATCTAAACACAGAGATTTCTCCATTTCAATCTTACTTTACTGCTTTTATTTCAGCAGTAACAGCTCTTTTTCTCTTTCTCCGCCAGTTCCTCTTTGTCCTTCTTCTTTATTCGTCGCGTCGTCTTCTCTTCTTTTTTCCGCTTTGCTAACCCGCGCCTCGCCCTTATCGATATATCTTCCTTATATCGCATGCTCTAGTCTGCGTCTCGCTCTGCTTATTCCCGATTTCTCGTATTTATGCAATGTATACTTTCTCGGTTTTAGTTCCCTTTAATACTGTCTGCCTTATCTTCGGGTACGATCTGCACAATTTACTTTCATGGCACCTTCGTTTCTTACTATATTAAACTTGCTGAGCAATCCTAGAGTTCCTAAATTGTGAATGTAAAAAACTGTTAGAAAGGACTCTGAAAAAAGTTCGTAAAAATACAATGCACTTTACACTGCGCACGCGTTATATACTTATCGCACGCATTAAAAAGTATTCGGGCAAAGTAACTTTTCTCTCGAGTATTATCATTTCTATGAACTTTAAGCAAGCATCACTCCACTTTTCGAACTTAAAGCGGAGCCTCCCTCAACTTTCCTTTAAACGTATATTTATACCCCAAAGCTGCGTACGCATTATGAACCCTAAACTTTTGTCAATCGTATTTCATACTTATATTATAATATATACCAAGTCCTCGCGATTGATCCTCTGAAGATTCAAATATAAATCTTCGATCCTCCGCCCGATACCTTCAATTTCCTTCTCAGCTCTGTTATATACCATATATATACACGTGACGTAATCCGGAAGAATATGGCCATTATAAGTCAGCCAGTGGGTGAGACAGAGAACGCGATGCCGTTTAATGAATGGCCCGAGCAGTATATAGGCAAAGCCTCGTTGGTGATAAATAGTCGGGGCCTAGATTATGAACCGATCTGCGATATGGGTCAATATCACAAGGAGGAAACTGTACCGCATTGTACCTTTGTGTTGGGAGTTAGTATGTGTGCAAAGAAAGATGGATCTATGTGTTAATGTGGCTGGGATATATTGTGTTATTATACATTATATCTTCAATGAGAGTAAAAAGAGTCATCGATATGTGTAAACGATTAAGCTTTTTATGCAGGTGGATTGTGATATGCAAGGCGATATTTCACAGATAATTATAGATATGCATATTAATTTATTTTTAAAGTAGTCGTCTTTCAATAATTACGAAATGTATAGATAACTTACGTACTTTTTACACAACGTACTTTTTACACAACATACAAATATAAGGTTCCTTTTGATCTTGGGTTAATGAAAGGTATCTTTTTTATATTACTAGCTGCAAAATCCAGTGCGCTCATTTTTACTGCACGCTGTCTGTATATTACCTATGTCTAAAAAGTATTCAAAACTCTGACAAATATTTTACAATTATTAGTTGTGACCATTATACGCGAGTGAGCGCGTATATCGCACTAATAGTTTTATACTTGTCCGCCATGATGGACACGATGCCGGCGAAGCATTGCGCACCGGCAACTCGCAACTCGTTTAGTCACCTGAAAGTACTTATAGAATATACTTATATGATTTTCGATGAGTGCTGTCCATGAAATTACATCTTGAGAGTATTCTTGACGCGAAATGTATTCCAAAGATATTTGTCCCCTTTTTGAATTTCGCATGCTCTTGTTTGACGCTGATTCTCGAAAGGTCCTATCCGTGAAATCCCTTTTTGGGAGTAATTAATTACTCTTTAGCAACTTTTTATCATGCATTACAGTGGCGATACCTGATTTTTCTTGTATGTCAATTGTAATGGCTTTTACTCCTCGTTCAGAATCAATATACGTGCTCCTCACGCAACTACCATCTTTACTTAAGACTGACTCCTTTCGATTCGTATGCTTCCCCACAACTTTTTTCATAATCTGAAAATATTCTTCAGCTGTTAAGTCTCGAACACTGCCAAAATTCTTGTGTTTTACGTAATGGTAAGTTGCAGAATCGTCATTAAAAAACCCTGGCTTGCACATTTTGTTCAAAGGAGCAACTATAGCTTTTTGGTGGCTGTAACGCTGGTTCAATTTGTCATAAGCTTTTTTATTCGTAAATTGATGGAGAGCTTTCTGCTTAGGAAATTTGAACCTGTTCATGCCTCGCTCTATGCCACGGCTTTCATCAAACATCGACTTAGTAAAACCTGGTTGTGCCTTTGCTGCAGCTAAATCTTTTTGGTAATTCGCTTCGTAAGTATTTACACTTTCGTTCAGATCTGCTACAAAATACTCCACATATGCGATAAATTTTTGCACTGTAGGGCAGTACCTTAATTTTGCAAACTCTGTTGCCTTCTCGAGAATCTCTTGATTATTGTTTAATGTGTGTTCAAGCACAATATGCAAACGATTTACTTCATGAGGTGTGGTATTAGCAAATATTCTTTTGTTTCCAAAGACGATGTCTTGTACATTATCTTTTCCATACATCTTACATGAATATTTCAATCACTTTTTTCAAATTACTCTGAAAGCAGAACGTAAAGTTGCTTCTTAGCTTTGATTGTAAATGCACTCAGGATCAAGTGTTCAGTCACTCAATGGATTTTTCTATTTTTCGACTACAAAAGTGCATCAAAACACACTTCATACATGTTTTTACACAAACTCCAAAAATTACTATTCCAAGGCTTCCTTAGAAAGGAAGCAAAAGTCATGCCAACTTAAAATTTCAGTCAGTTTAACAAAAGTTGATAAGTAATTTCGTATCGAGTTTGCTCAACCTTTTTTCTCATGCTCTTTTAACTTAACCGGTTTACAGTAAACTTCATCCAATGTAGTTAAGTAGACTTAGCTGAAGTCTCGCGCTGTATTTTCTTGATTATTTCGAGACTGGGCGAGCCTTCTGTTAGTTAATCAATGATTTTTATGAAGGAAGACAATGACCGGATTATTCAAGACTGTCCATATGCAGGTAAAAAATCGAGTGCAGGTATTGCAGTCGATATGATCTGAAACTTTCATATGAGTATGATCCACCATGTTATACAGTGCTGAGCTCTCCGCGCGCTGATATCTATTCTCCCTTCTCGGCATATTCATAAAAAATTACAAATAATTTATTCTTTTAATCTATATATACATTATGCATTAAAGATTTCTTGCTTTATGCGAATTCTAAAGACATATAATTTGAATATTGCTTCTGAAATCTTTTTTGTGTAAGCATCATAATCTAATTCATTCAAATTTCCAAGCTCTGTACCTCAAGCTCCAAACAACAATTCTGCTTCTTCGTTGGAACCTGTCACCCACTAATCGCCAGTCGAATCTACTAAACGTACCTGAAAAAGTAAAAATAGAATCGACTCATTGTACGTCTTTTTCTATTAATTCTTCACTTTTCATTTATTTTTTGGTATATCGATATCTCCTAGGATTATGCGAGATGATGAATTTGGCGCTGATATTATAGACTTTCGAACTGTCATTAAACATTATAATCTACATAAGTTTATTGATATACATATATACCAAATACCTTTAATAATTATTTTAAAATATTTATATATGGGCTTCAGCAAATATCTGGTCTACTAAAAATTTTGATGTACTTTGTACAGACAAATATTTGCTTCCTAAAAATTCATCGACTTTTGCTACTTTTATGGCAACAACGGGGTTTCCTGCCCCATCAAAGTGTGTTGCTTCGTCTCCCCATAGTGTAATATTTATCTAAAAAAGAAATTAATTATTCTAATATTGGTAAATAATATTATTAGTAAATAAATTTTGTAATACGCAACAAGTCAGTATTTTTATCTACAAGACCAAATTCTCCCTTTATGTGCTGTTTTCCTGTACTCCTTGCAGTAACTATAGTACCGTCTCCAAACATTTTGACCATTCCTATGACATCTGAAAAAAGAAATGCTATATTATATTATGTTAAATAATATATCATATTTAAAAAATATTTAAATTCATGGATTCAGCGTATATGCATTTACCAACTGATTCCATGTTTAAAATTGATTTTATACCACGGATTGGTACAAAATTATATTTGTTTTTTGGAATACTGCTGGCCTGATCACCACTGCATGAATTTATTTAAGAATCACTTCTCGGAGTTATTTCATAATCAGCTTTTGTGTATTATTTGTCAGTGGTTTTAATATGAAATTTTGAAAACAAATAAACGTGGTTTCTCTGTAAGAAAAATTGTTTGTTTTTTTTTAGTACAATAATGTGTTGTTCTATAATATTGCAAAGCCTATCACACTCTTTAAAAAAGCCGTACACTTGATTTCCCTACTTTGATCGAGTAAATTGAAATAGAAGAATCTTCCTTGGCCGTTTTGGTTTGAATACTTGCAAATTCTCGACGTTTGTGTCACTCTAGCTTTAATTTAACATCTGAAAAATATTAAGATTAATTAAATAGAATTAAAATAATAAAATAATACGAATCATTCCAGATAATACAAATATTGGATTTTCCCGGTACTTTGATATATCCGCAAGGCTGATTTTGGAGTTAATAGTGCTCTTTGTACATGGATGGCGATGGTTTTTTCTTTTACTAAAAGTAAGAACTTCTTTCCCATGTAGCCTAATACTCAGCCACTTAGCTTCATTTATATTACTTAATAATAAGTGTATACAATACCATTGACTATAAAAAACTAATGTACTACAAAATCTGTTAGTATTCGCGAGCCCTAATACTGTAATATAATCCAACGCTTCTGAAGTTTCCTTGTTCGTTTTATTCAGAATATGTACACTTATTGTAACACAAAAATTAATCAATAAACGAATTTAAAATAAAAAAAAATAAGTTAATAGTGCGCCCATTAAAAATAAATTGAAAATTAATTATTTCTATATGTATGTACATGGTAATTGAACAAGAACAAATTATAAAAATCATATATAGTCTTAAGCCATACGGATCAGCAGACTACTTGTGTTGCAGCTGATTTAGCAATTTCTTTCTTGCAAATATTTTTGCTTGCATCATAATTATCAGGCTTTACTGCTGCAGAAGCAGAATCAAGTCTATCCACAAGAGGATAGACTTGATTACGATCCTCTGTTGAAAACTCAGAATTAGCCTCATCTTCAAAAGTGACATCCCTAAATTTTACTAAAATTTTGTTCTTTTGCCCATGACTGGACTTTTCATCCTACGATATTTAATAACTGCTTATTTTAAAAGTTTTAAAAGTACTGGATGATCAAGCTGTATTGCCAAAACTTGCACGGTGTTTTTTGTCACGATGCTCGATAAGAATTTGTACGAACAAAAAGCTTGTTTTCTATTACAAACAGAATATTTATAATAGTACGTTATAAATATTCTGAGCGAAGCAAGGGCAGTAAATCACCCGAGGAAATAATCGACTTTACTATCATGTTGCATATAGTGCTTTATTCATGACTGAACTGTGTAGCCAATTTATTTTCTGAAAAGTGAGACCTATACTCAGCCACCGGTATTATAAAAAAATATAACGTTTTTTTATTTTCTGAAATTTTTAAATTAAACTTTTTTTTTAATTTTCAAAATTGGAAAAAAAATGTAAGAATATTTTTTGGGCTTTGCGGAAATAAAGTAAATTTGCGGGAATAAAATGCTAATTTTGTCTCACTTTTCAGGGAATACAGTGGCTATTATAGTTCAGTCGTGAATAAACATATTCACGTTCTAAAGTTAACCTATTCCAGATCATAGCTTGTTATTCGGATAATTGTGAATTGAGTTAAGTTTTCTATTAAATCATTTAAATTTGCGTGTAACATAATTCAGATTAGATAAAGAAAAATTTACTATTCGTTTCTATTCGATTCATTTAGATTCATTTTTTTTTTTACGAATGTAACAGTTACTCTATATCTTTTCGGTTGCTTACATTCCGGTAATTTAGTCTGCACTACTTCCTTCCAATTATTTGCACAGCCTCAGCGATCAGGTCTTTCTGTGCCAACATAAAGTGCAGTGCTTTTCTACGCACTCGAAAGCTCGGACAATGTACTTGCTGTATACATACAGAAAATTCCGTGGTACAAGTAACTCTTGAAGTTCATCTCGAATTCGGATTTTCCACCCTGGTAGAAACGTTCAGCAGTGCTTCGCCCACGCCCCTTTCCGAAAGTGTCTATACGGACAGGTCCCGTGTAAAGTCCGTGTAAAATAATTACAAAATCCTCCAAAAGATAACTTTTTCCGTTATCTTCCGTAAGAGTCTCCGTGTCATTCCGTTTCAGATAATCTTTCCGTAGATAGCCGTATTGACAAGATATTGGTAGAGTACGCCGTATACTTTCGTGTTCCGTTAAAGGTCCCGTACCCGTCCGTAAGAGGTCATTCTAGGCTCCGTATGTTTCCGTAAGAGTGCGCAGAGAGGCTCCGTAGATTTCCGTATATATTCCGTGTGTATTCACGTGTACTTATAGTTTTGAAAACTGTTTTACGTTTGTGGAAACTATCTGGCATTCTATGACCAATCAAGAGAAGGCATAGAAGCTCTGCGCCTTCAAAAAGATTACACATCAATACTTTTTAATTTATAGTTCAGAAGTTATTCGAACATTCGTATCTTCGAAAATTGAAAACCACGAGCAAATGCTTAGAATCATTTTTAATTTTTCTAATAACTTCTGAACTATAAATTAAAAAGTATTGATGTGTAATCTTTTTGGAAATGCCATAACCTTATGAATAAGTTTAAATAATCTCTATCGTGTTATCACTTTAATTGACTGATTTGATATTTTGACCCTAATCACCGTATCAAGCAAAATGTGAAATTTTCATTTCATGTACTCTGTACTCGACAAGTCACAATGAATGTTCGAATGGGTTCATTTGAGGTTTAGTTTTGTTAAGCAAGATATTTTGCACTATTACCATGCTACCAGACAGCATAATACAATTAAATAAAAGTTAATGACTTGGTTCAGTCAAGTGAAATGAAGTGCAGTGCATGAGTGTCATATAAACTTTGTACAGATAGTAAAGTAGGACTGTATTAAATATAACAAATTACACACACGATTGTTTGAGACACGAGAGACAAATCTGATGTTAGTTGGTACTGTTATCATCGCAATTGCTTTTGTATATTCAGTAACAGGAATCCTTCCATTGCATCCAGAACCGATGGCAGCTTCCTTGATGGTGTTTGAATTTGTTGAGCCATATGTGAGTACGAAACCTTTTTTTGGGATGCTGGATCAGAACTTGAGTTGACGAATTCATTTTACGATACGGTAAAGCGCCCCTGCAGAGAGAAGCATTTAATTCACTCCACTGCACTGCGGGCGGCCAGGCCCTCTTTATTCTTGAACGTGATAGAGTCGGCAAGCCGATTTCATACGAAAAAGTCGAATAGAACAGACGTCAACATACACTCGTAAACACGTCTACACTCGACGGTGGTTCCAATCGAACCTATCTTGATTTAATAAGTTTAGAACTAAAAATAATCTAACTAGATTTAAAATAAATAAAATCCGTTTACACTCGGGCACCATTACTTATTGTGTATGGTAAAAATGGAATTACAATTCTCTTCATCGCAAAACCAATCATTTTTTGGTTCCTTTTTAATTCCAACGCACCCATAATGAAACCATTTGAGGCATGCTTCGCAATGTACAGAGGAATCTAAGAATTCTTGTGATATTGATGCGCAGTATCACTCCTTTTGAAAACTTGCTAACTACCTTAGATTAACTTC
>CM053170.1:17396377-17561973 GCA_012977825.3 Pteromalus puparum | reverse complement strand
AGCCTAAAGTATTATCAAAACCCAAACTCTGATTATTAGCATACTATCTAACCTCTTAACCTCAAATTAGCGTCTCCCTACATTTGCCAGAATTTTCAGCAGATTCTGCCGAGCACCGTCGCCCGTCGCAGGAGTTTCTGCGCAGAATCTAGATATATTCTGCCCACCCGAGCAGAAAATTTGCCGATGTTCTGGCAATAGTGCCTCAATTTCTACAAGGAGTGATCATCATGCAAATATAGTAGGTATATGTATTTTTTTTTGTATTTATCATTCGTTACAAGAGCATGTCTTGGTTTACCAGCTATTTTAAAATTCTTTGGCAAAACAATTGTTTGGTTTGCATCTACCTTTTTACATGGACTAGTAGTATTACTTGGATAAATGGGTTCTTGAAAACTTTCTTGAAGATATAATTGTTGATTATCAATCCATCCCTCTCGGATTTTCTGTAGTATAAACAACTTCATTGTATATCTTTCCGTTTTATCTTTAACTATTTCATATGCATCTTGGAGAACATTTTGAATAATTTTCCTCTTTTCAGGTACACTCAAATTATTAATAGGTTTTTTTCTTATATTCAAATGCATATCTTCCATTTTTTTTGCAATAAAGTCTAAACTAATCGGTGTGCTTGCTGCTTGTGATTTGACTGTTAAACATATATCTGGTTTTTTCTTCCATATTTCTATTAAGTTTGAGAGAATAACAAGTTTGTCGTTAAACTTAGTACCGCAACTGCAGCTACAGACATCAACAAGGTCTGAAATAATTTCATGAACCTTAATAATTTTTAATTCAGTTTTATTTGTAGTAGAATGTATATTTTCAGAAATTGTAACTTCTGTAGAAGTGTATTCCTTTTTGCAGTGAAACTCCATAAAAATTCGGTGTGACTGCTGACAAAAATAAAGAAATTGGCTTATGCAGACAATCTTAAAACCTATGAAACTCAATTACAGAAACCGGAATGTATTTTATTGTATTTCTTTGAAAACTGGGATCATATTAAGACAGAGTGAAGATGTTATAGCGAACATTATGGTACATTTTACAATAGGATAAATAATAGTACAGAATCCATCAATCAGAAATTAAAACAAATTATTGATAAATTAAGCAATCTTCTACTAACAATAACTCACTTTTTTACCTGGAAAGATTTTCATGATGAAGAAAACAGAAAAAAAATTATTCGTAATTTTGGATCAGTATTGTCACGAAAACGATTTGAAGATGAAGAAAATTATATCAATTTATTAATGGATGGTCCAGCAGAAATAGTATTAAGTGAGCTAAAAGCCAAGGATTATGTTACTTTTGACAGCCATAACATAAATAGCACCATGTTTACCATAAATAAAACGAAGCGAGAAACAACACCCACAGAATGCAACTGCATTATTTGGTTTGCATATCAGTTACCTTGTCGTCATATGTTTGCTGTCCGCAGTGTACTGAGGTTGCCTTTATACGAAGAAACTATATGCACTAAACGTTGGACAAAAAATTTTTGTCAGCAGTCATACCGAATTTTTATGGAGTTTCATACACTTCTACAGAAGTTACAATTTCTGAAAATATACATTCTACTACAAATAAAACTGAATTAAAAATTATTAAGGTTCATGAAATTATTTCAGACCTTGTTGATGTCTGTAGCTGCAGTTGCGGTACTAAGTTTAACGACAAACTTGTTATTCTCTCAAACTTAATAGAAATATGGAAGAAAAAACCAGATATATGTTTAACAGTCAAATCACAAGCAGCAAGCACACCGATTAGTTTAGACTTTATTGCAAAAAAAATGGAAGATATGCATTTGAATATAAGAAAAAAACCTATTAATAATTTGAGTGTACCTGAAAAGAGGAAAATTATTCAAAATGTTCTCCAAGATGCATATGAAATAGTTAAAGATAAAACGGAAAGATATACAATGAAGTTGTTTATACTACAGAAAATCCGAGAGGGATGGATTGATAATCAACAATTATATCTTCAAGAAAGTTTTCAAGAACCCATTTATCCAAGTAATACTACTAGTCCATGTAAAAAGGTAGATGCAAACCAAACAATTGTTTTGCCAAAGAATTTTAAAATAGCTGGTAAACCAAGACATGCTCTTGTAACGAATGATAAATACAAAAAAAAAGGTAATCTAAGGTAGTTAGCAAGTTTTCAAAAGGAGTGATACTGCGCATCAATATCACAAGAATTCTTAGATTCCTCTGTACATTGCGAAGCATGCCTCAAATGGTTTCATTATGGGTGCGTTGGAATTAAAAAGGAACCAAAAAATGATTGGTTTTGCGATGAAGAGAATTGTAATTCCATTTTTACCATACACAATAAGTAATGGTGCCCAGTGTAAACGGATTTTTATTTATTTTAAATCTAGTTAGATTATTTTTAGTTCTAAACTTATAAATCAAGATACGCAAAGCGTGTAAATGTAATAAGTTAATTTTGTTTCAGACAAGTTGAAAGATTAGTAAAGAATATTGATTATATTTTGAAAAAATGACATATTGGTGTTACCTTTTACTGTAATGTTTTAAAATGACTAATAAAGATGTGAAATGAACAGTATTTAGTACATATACCTATATATTTTCATGATGATCACTGAAACTGTTAAAATAGCGCAGCACAGAGCTTCTATGCCTTCTCTTGATTGGTCATAGAATGCCAGATAGTTTCCACAAACGTAAAACAGTTTTCAAAACTATAAGTACACGTGGATGAATAAATGCAGTCGGTTAATGGAAAAGCAAACACGATAGCAGACGAGTTTCCGCTAGGCGCTATAAACTTTAAGATCCAATCACATAAAGTGAATTTTCTGTGTACAGGTTATGAGTACGTCGTTCGATTCACTATATAAGAAATTGCACCCAATAGACAACTTCAGAGCGCACCGAGTTCAACCGTAAGAATTTAAAGTCTATTGCGCGAGAGTTGTTCATTCCTCTTAAGCTAGGCATATAAGTAGTTGTGCATTTTTATATGTTTTTGGAATCGCTGAATCAGAATCCGGGGTCTGTTTGATCCTAGCAGGTCAGGGTCACGGCCATTCCAAGAGCAAACTGGAATGTCCTTGACCTAAAAGACTTAACAAATGCTTACGGACACCATCAAGCGGGTTAACTGACGAGTAACCGCAAGTCTGCATGGAAGCTTACAGAACCCCTTCCTAGTTCTACGGAAGGTTTTCTATTCTTAGAGAAGGTTTTATCATATATATACTGAATCCTATGAGGCCTCTACCGACTCTTACGAAAGGTCTTAGTTTTGGTACGGAATCTTACGAAGCCTATACGAACTCTTACGAAAGGCCGTACTTTTTGTACGAAACCTTACGGAGTCTCTACAAAAACTCTACGAAAACTCTACGGAGCCTCTACGGAGCCTCTGCGGAGCCTCTGCGGAGCCTCTACGGTCTCTTAAACTTCCGTATACAGAAAGCCTCACAGAATTCTACGGAGCATCTACGGAGTCATACGAAAAGCCTTGGAAGCATAACGGAATTTTACGGAGCTTCTACGCTATTTAAAGTCTTAGGGAGTCTCTACGGAGTCTCTACGGAGTCTCCACGGAGTCTCCACGGAGTCTCCACGGAGTCTCCACGGAGTCTCCACGGAATCTCTACGGAATCTCTACGGAATCTCTACGGAATCTACGGAATCTACGGAATCTCTACGGAATCTCTACGGAATCTACGGAATCTCTGCGAAATATCTACGAAATCTCTACGGAGTCTTCACAGAGCCTCTACGGAGTCTTACGGAAGCCTCTACGGAGTCTTACGGAAGCCTCTACGGAGTCTTCACGGAGCCTCTACGGAGTCTTACGGAAGCCCCTACGAACACCTCTACGGACCTACGGACTCTTACGGAAGGCTTACAGAATTCTATGGAGCCTCTACGGAATCTTACGGAAAGCCTCACGGAATTATACGGAGCATCTACGGAACCGTACGGAGTCTCTACGGAGTCTCTACGGAATCTTACGGAACCTCTACGGAGTCTCTACGGAATCTTACGGAGCCTCTACGGACTACTACGGAAGGCCTTAGCATATATACGGAAATCCACGGAGCCTCTCTGCGCACTCTTACGGAAACATACGGAGCCTAGAATGACCTCTTACGGACGGGTACGGAACCTTTAACGGAACACGAAAATATACGGCGTACTCTACCAATATCTTGTCAATACGGCTATCTACGGAAAGATTATCTGAAACGGAATGACACGGAGACTCTTACGGAAGATAACGGAAAAAGTTATCTTTTGGAGGATTTTGTAATTATTTTACACGGACTTTACACGGGACCTGTCCGTATAGACACTTGCCAGTGACTGCCCAGTTCAAAGTGCACTACTGGCTAGTGAGTTCAGCAGTGACTCGCCAGTGGCATCGCGAATTTCGTCAGATTTTTCGCCGTGCCACTGGGCAAGCACTGGCGATGCCCTTGCAAATATAATCGATTCATAATCGAATGTTTATGCTATTTGGAAACATCAAAACAGATAAACAAAACTATAGAAATACTGAACCTAAGGGATCACGTGTACGTTTTCACCTATATTTCAAGTTAGCTTACGAAATAAAAGGATGCTTCAGTTAGCACTTATTTAGATTATGTATATGTGATGTTGTAATATAAAATTGGATATTTTACATAGAATTGTATGTACATACATACTAGAAACCGTTTCAAGATGAATAAAGGTACGCATTAAGAGTGGCAACCTAACCCTACACATTACACTGCAGTACAAGCTGCATAGTATATCAGTATATGCATTACCTAACCGTACACACACATACAAAAGTATACGACACGTATAGTACAAGCTGTCTGCTATGCTATACGCAGAACACAGCAGAATAACAAATCCAGAACTCAGCAGATACCACCGCACACCACCACACATCACCACGCAGTTCTTACAGTGTCAATCAATTGCAATGTTAAAAATTATACACAACTATTGTTAATTAAGTTTAAATTATAAAAAGTGTCATCTATGTGCTCGAACTAACCAATGATGAAGTTTGATAAGTGACTTGCACAGATATTTCCATCTCATCAGCATGCAAGCCAGTTACTGTCAGTGTCCAAATCTGTCATGATTATGCTAAATTCATGATATTGAAGTTCGATGTTTGTTCTTTTGCTTAGAGACTTGTTAAATTATTCAAAAACAGACTGCGATGACAGTTTTTACTTAACTGTCTTAGTTCGGCTTTTCACCTTGAACTTTATGGCTTTGGCGTCAAAATATACAGGTAGGTCTATACATGAACTCAAATTCATATGAGCTAGAATGATTTCAATTTAAATAGTTATTATTATTCTTCTCCATTATAACAACAACAAGTAAAAAACAATAGTGGGAAGCAACCCTTCGGAGCATTAAAATAAAACACTCATCATTCGTTTAAAACAATTGGCGACGTTTCGTCCTATGGAGGGGACCTCTTCAAGCCTTTATTATGAGAGAAACAAACAATTTATACAATAAATAAAGCGTCGATACAAATATTCAAACCAATATAATCAAAGCAATAAATTATTTACCAAAATAAACAGTTAACTTAATCAAAAAAACATTGTCAATATGACAGGCGCACAGCCTGGAGTTATCACATGTCTCCAGGCTGTGCGCCTGTCATATTGACAATGTTTTTTTGATTAAGTTAACTGTTTATTTTGGTAAATAATTTATTGCTTTGATTATATTGGTTTGAATATTTGTATCGACGCTTTATTTATTGTAAAAATTGTTTGTTTCTCTCATAATAAAGGCTTGAAGAGGTCCCCTCCATAGGACGAAACGTCGCCAATTGTTTTAAACGAATGATGAGTGTTTTATTTTAATGCTCCGAAGGGTTGCTTCCCACTATTGTTTTTTACTTGTTGATTTCAATTTAATTTATTGTTTCAACATGCCAATTCAAATTTACATGTAAAAGTTCAGCCCCCCTACGTTTGATAGTTTTTAAATTAGACCAAAAACAAAATTCTTACTGATACCGATTACTTGTTTTACAATTTTGTTTTTTTGTTTTTTTGACTACCTGTCATTACTTTGTTTATACTTTTTACGATAAGTAAGGTCGTGCGCCTTAACCGACTGAGCCACGCAGACGTTCTTCTACACAAGATCTTCTACACTACAATAATTTCGTATCTTGCATTCAAAAAACTAATTGATTTATTAATACTTTCATGAAATATAATTCTCACCCATGAAAAATACACAAGATATCGCTACTTTTGAGGAATTTAAAATGTCTAGTTTTTTCATATTTTACTTAGCCAGTTTCTGCCTTTACCACCATTTATATAGGCGCTTTTCTACCAGGGTTGATTAAAACTGAATAATGACAAACATATAAAATTCTCAGATTTAAACAATTCCATAATTTGTATCGTTAAAAAACTTTACAAGTCTATTTATATTTGTATTGCTAGCAGACAGCATAAGGTGATTCGGATTATATTGATATCATTTATGGATACTAGATCGGGTGCTAATTTTATTATTTTATTATAAAGCTAATAAAAGATATAGCGTATTACATTGCTTTACATGTTAAATGCTACTTGCAGGACCTCGGTATTGAAAAAAATCCTAGGCAGGCGAAAACTAATTCCCAGTGCCAAAAAGATGCTCCTACTGTGCAAGTATATTATGCAAGAGGGGGTGCAAGCTGAAATTTTGAAAATAAAACCAATTACCTAATCGTTAAAGTTATTAAGAATTGAAAGTATGGAAAAATCATGAAAATTTCAGGATTTTGGGAGTAAGAAATTCGTATATTCTTTCATGTTTTTTCCATACTTTTAATTCTATGTTACTTTTGATCAAGTCAAGCTCTTTCAACGCACTTTGTTTTAAATTAAAGGTCTTTTACTGTACTTTCACCCCAGTAATCTAAATTTTTCGAGTACACGTAATCGAACAATGGCTATTTTTGATTAAATTTAAAGAACCGAGTAAACAGTTACACAAGGCACTTTCTAAGTGTCGGAAAGTGGTTTTGCATGTTTTAAACATGTAGAATTAGAAAATCTTTGTTACAGCCACATGCCCCATGATTTTTTTTTCTCATTTTTTAACCCTCGCCGGAAAGGGATTTTTTCGCGTTTTTTTCTCATATATGTATTGTATAATTATCACGTTTATTCTTGATGTATACGACCTCGAACTCACTCTTATTGTCGATTCACTTTGTAGTCAAAAAAGGGATCTTTAACCTCGTCTATATAACGCACTCTTTATAGAAAATACGCCATACAACAAGGGGCGAATACATTTAATTTTTTGACATGATTAGCTTGTGTCTTCACCTCAAACGCTTTCGTACTTGTTTTATTTAAATATCATAAGCCAGTTTTGGCCTCTAGTTACACAATATACTCTTGATCTTCCAATCATATGAATTATACAAATTACACGGGTTTCAATAATAACATTTTGCAACATTTATTACCTTTAACACACGCGATATCAGTAATTCTCAAATAATGACAATGTAATACCAGCATTTTACTTATGATTATTTTTCATTATAATGCATCGGTCAATCTAATTTAAGTACTATGCGGCAAATAATAAACAGTAAAATTCATTGTTCGAACACAATAGTAAGGATTCTAATCAACGTCATGAATTTACATGGATCGAGATAAAATGTCCGAATATGTCAGAAACTCTACTCTACTACTGGTTGCATTCGAGATATTGAAAAGCATAAATTTTTTTATTGTCAAACTAGCAATGGACCGATAATAATGCGACGTATATAAATGCTAATTAAATACGAGCGATTAATTTTGCTATCGAGCTTTAACATCCGACCGTAATAAAGCAATGGCTTATATATCAAGCGGAAAAACATAGCAGACGCTTTACAGCTCTTATGGAAATAGGTGCTTGAGGAATCGTGATGTGTTCTTCGATAAAACTCTTGGCTGCAGTGAGTTTTCATTTCATCACTTCCTTGGAATTTTATTTTATTTTTTTTCTAAAGTGTTAGTCTTGTTACTGATTTCATTTATGTATTTCATATTTACAGCTGATCACTGTACTGTTGACTTGCAACAGTACAAATGCTGTCGAATTGGCGGAAATTGTGCAAACAATTGCAAACTCGTTGAAAAATATCGAAGATATTCTTCAAAGTTTTTTGAAACGCGTGGAAGATGCTTCACAGAAGGAGCTTGAGGTATGATTTCCAAAAATTTGCTATTGCAGTTCAAGTTTGAAACTCCACAGTATATATTTCACAATTCGCCACAAATGTATTTTATCTTTTATTATATAGCGAGTTCATGAGAATGCAAGGTCCATCAACAACGAATCAACTCAAACTTCTGATCAAAATACGGAACCTCCTCAAGAATTGACTCAAAATTTTGAATCTTCTGATAAATATCATCAGGACGTTCCACCACCAGAACAAACAGAAGTCCCTCCTACTTTACTAGATGAGAGGACTCCCAGCATTGAAAATAGCAGAAGAAGTTTCTACAAAGTTCCAAGTCGCAAAAGGAAATCCATTAAAAATGTACAAGACGAACTTCGAAAACGAAGGAGGAACAGGAACAAGGTCCGTAAAGTCACTGATAACGAGCCTTCGCTGCGTTCAAAAATCAAGAGTAACAAAAGAGGCTTTGATTGATTTTAAGGATGTGTTAATACACATCCTTAGAAAATTGTAACGACAATGGTTATGATATTAAAGTTGAAAACAAACTACTTTTAAAGTTTTCTGTATTATTTCCTAAAAGTTAAATAAAAACATAATAACAAAGTACAAACTCTCCTCTGAACCACATAAATAAGACCGGAATAGGGGCGAGACGCAGAATATCGCAGAAATAGCGAAAAATCTCTATATCTCGCTGAGAAAAGAAGAAAAGACGCGAATATTTATGCGTATCGCGACAGCCAATTAAGTAGCCCCGCATAACCGAATATTGTCGTTAGCTCTGATTCATAATTCATCTAAAGAAGTCTTTGTGTAGGCGATACGATACAGCATCTCCGTCGTTATTTACGTAGTTACGTTTATGCGAATTTCACTATAATCGATAGCCGATGCACGTGGCAAGACTTTGAGCGAGAAAAAAATTATTCTTGCATTTTTTATTGGACTAAGTCTGATGGTAGCACCAAAATATGCACTTTTTCTTCTTCAAACGTGCATTGAAAAATGAAATACTCATACAACAACTAGTCTATGTTTTATTTTTCAAAATCAAATTTCAGTATTGGTTTCAAGTGACACAACCTTTTCATAACCGAAGGGGCATTAGCCTCAATCCACCAAGTCACAAAGAAGATTTAACAATGAATGAAGCAACGAAATGAACAATCGTGACGAATGAGCTTTCGAGCGTCCGTGCGATAGGACCGAAAAAAAGCGAGAAGTCAGCCTCTCAAATCGAAACGAATTAGAAGCTCAAGCGCGTTGATTCACCACGCACGAATTATTCAATAGTCGAGCTTACAAGCGCATCAAAATGCCAAAATGGTAGTCTATGCGGCTTATCGCAGCCGCGTGAATTTTTAGCTATATGTATATTTAACATAAAAAATACACGTTCTACGTCGAAAATAAGCTTCAGCGGATTCAGTGCGAGACAGTGTTAATTACAGGATAACTGAAATCGAACTAATGTATCAACTGATGGATATTTTGTTGAATTAATCATCGCAAATGGAATACATTGGTGAATATACATACTTAAATACGAGACGAGTTAATGATTAATATTTAATCTGATATTATAAGTTTAGAGCGTGAAAATGAATGATCAATTGATCATAGTACCTATATGTGTAAATTATTATCTATTAACAACCAAATACTGAACAAGTTTTCGCTGTATTGTAGCGATACGTTCTCACGAGCGTCAAAATTGATAATCAGAGTATACGCATACCAGTATGAATTTACGCGAAATGTAATTTTGATTACATCCACGATAATCCCTATATAAAAAAGTCATGACCGGATGAAGTGAAGCCAAGAATGCGTCAATATGATTGGCTCGTGTAGTGCGCATGCGTCAAAAGTATCTTTAGAATTTTTTGATTTGTTTTTGATTTCTAAAATTGATCCTAATACAAAGAATGTAATATATTACTATAATACATATCAATAATTATTATTTGTGTATTTATAATATTCTATTGTAAATATTATCATTGTTACAAAAAGAGACATGATGTGAACGTTGACACGAACTGAGTTGAGACATAACCTTAAAATTTTAAAAGGTAGTTGGTGACGAAACCGCGGCAATTTTGAAATTTACATGAGCGCGAAATGAATCATATATTGTAAAGTTTGATATATTTCCGTAATAGAAAACAAATATTAAAAATATCAATCAAGCATTTATATTTCATTTAATAAGTTAATGAATTAATATTCTACTACAGTGCGCGCAGCGCACTGCGCCAAATCTAGTTCATTAAAAATCAAAATCTGATGTCAAATTAACGCAATCACTTAATCACCGCTCGTAGATTACAGATTACTCCCGAATTGAATTACTGAGTCTCCTTGTTAGCGAACGCATAAAAATCCGGCAAATGATGTTCGGAGTATTTTTTATATCCTCCGTATTCGTCCCGAACCCGACACGTCAGCTCATAAAAGAAAATTTATCCTCCCGAATGGTAAACCATAAGACGTACGAAAAAGCGGAAGCTTTCTCCTCCCCTTTTTATATCCGTCGTACGTATCCATTCCATTCAATGAGAGGCGTCTAACTCCATAAAATTCCCTAGAGTAGCGCGTGTGTATATATAGATAAATCGGCTGACCCCAATTTGACTGACTTTCGTTATCTCTCTTTCAGGGTGATAGTCTTAGGCGTCCTCTTGGGCATCCTAGAATGGGACCGGAGCATCCAATGCGTTCTGCTGCTGTGGGAGTACATACTCGGCTACCTGGCCATCTTCATATCCTCGATGGCCGTCGAGTTCTCCATGTGCTTGTTGGCGACGCGAGGCAGTATACTCGACACTGCTGCTCGCGCGCCAATGCAGTATCTGCTCTACATACGTCTCTGTAAGTATACTAATCAATTATTGCAATTACTATTGTCTTGGTGACGCATTGATTGATATTGATGCTTCGCCGTTATGTTCAGTGATAATAATTTTCTACCATCTTTTAGTGATTAATTTTCCTTAAAGTTATTTAAATGTTATCTTTGAATGTGTATATTAAAATAATCCGAGTCGAAGGTGCGTCGATGTTATTTGATTAATCATTTAGATCCGTTGCAACAGAACCCACAATGATGGTTTCCAATGTTGACTAATTTCAAATAATTTAGTTGTTGATCCGCGTTATTTTTAGAAAATCCAAATTGTTCAAACTCAAATTAATTGCTTCCCTCCTAAGGAAAGCCTTGTAATAGTAATTTTTGGAGTATCTGTAAAAACATGTAGGAAATATGTTTTAATGCATTATAAGTCGAAAAATAGTGTTTCTAGAAAATGTCTGTATGGATATATATATATCCAACATGGCGCCAGGACGCAAGCCTCCTAATAAGCGACCCGCATTGTTTGCATGTCATACGGAACAAAAAGTGGAAACAGTGGTGTGCATCATCTGTGATGAGGCTTTCCACGTCAACTGTCTCAATGAGATATCGGACAATTATAAACACCTGGGGAAACACCTTATAATCTGCCCCGAGCACACAGAGAAGAACATAACCTCTAAAATCGAGGAGAAAAGCCTGACTGAACCAGAAAGAGTACTAATTGCACAGATAAAATCTAAGACCACTGAAGAAATAAGAAGAGAAGTACTGGCTGAGATTGAATCTAAGACTACCGATCTATACAGTTTAGAATCAAGTATAAGTGACACTGAGATGGAGTTTGTGAAAACAGAGGTTAAACTACTAAGAACTCTTGTTGCTGAACTAACGGAGAAAAACGATCTACTAAAAGAAAAACTACAAAGAAACTCAAATCAGGCTACTCTCAAGACATTCACGTACAGAGATGCAGTAAGACAACAACAACAAAAACCGCTGAATAAAAAAGTACCGAAAATCACAGTTCAGAAAAGTGAAAACAGTGAAGTTGATATTAAAGAAATAGGTAAATCGGTAATAGATTGTTTAACAGTACAAAAGTGTATACAAACAAAGAACATATTTATAAATAAGAAAGATGAAGTTATTGTTAGTTGTACGAGTAAAGATAGTGTCGCACTAACTGAAAGTATACTTAAAGAAAAATTGAAAGGTCTGTGCAATGTAAAAAAGCATGAACTTCATAATCCGAAGATAAAAATTATAGGTATAGACAACCACACTAATATGGATTTGGAAGAAATAGAAGAAGATATCAACACCAAAAATTTTAACGACTTCACAAGAAAAGGTAAAGTGCTGCACATGTACACCAGCAAATACAGTAAACAGTGCACTGTGTTGATGGAAGTGCCTGCTGAAGTATATAAATATGTAAGAGACAATAGAAATAGAGTGTATGTAGGCTATCAAAATTGTAAAGTCTACGATTTGATAAACATTGGACCGTGCAATAAGTGTGGCAGGTTTGAACACAGTGAAAAGAAGTGCCACAATGAAACCGTATGCTTGAAATGTGCTGAAAGTCATAATACAAGTGAGTGTACAAGTGAAACCGTTAAGTGTACAAACTGTGCATTTAGTAATGCCAAGTATTCCACAAAACTTGAAACAAAACATACTGCATATGACACTAACCTTTGCTCTATTCTGAAAAAGAAAATTGGAAAGTTCATTGACTCAACGGACTATCCGATGAGCCCTTCATTACCATCACTAGACTCGATGTACAATAGGAGGAAATCTACAAAACAGCAGGTACCGGCGGATGATAACAAGGGTAACAAGGATCTAGAAGAACCAAGCAAGATTAATCCGAATGAAAAACAAAATACTCCACAGCAACTGAAACTAGACAAACCTCAGATTGTGAGGGTTGTCACAAGAAACCAACAAGCACTCCAAAAACAGAAGCAACAACTGGACCAGTACACTACTCCACCGGCGGCTCGCAAAGATAAGAAAGTCAAAGATAACAATAAATAGGTTATAATGGCTACTTTTGATTACTTAGATATAATCCAAAATGATTCTTTTCAAAATGAAAAAACATGTAGTAGTGTTGATATTTTTAATAAAATCAGTAGTAGTAAAAATGATACGATCATGCATATAAATGTCAGAAGCATGAATGCTAATTTTGATAAAGTAAAAATACTAATTGAAAGTTTGGCTATAAAACCATCTATTGTTGTCTGCACGGAAACTTTTCAACAGTTTAATTATAAAATATACGAATTAAAAGGATCTGACTATGAATATAAGTGTTATTATAACCATAGTTCGATAAACAAAAATGATGGCGTCATAGTCTTTGTAAATGCTATATTAGACCAAAACACAGATGTGATTGAAACGGGTAGGATTAAGATTGTAAATACGAGTATTAAGCTAAGTAACCAAAGTAATCTTGAGGTGTCAGCGGTTTATAGGTCACATGGGATTCCAAAATCTGAATTTATTCTAGAGATAAATAAATTTTTAATTGCGAATAAAATTGTTAAAAATCACCTAGTAATAGGTGATTTCAATATTGAATTACTAGAATATGATAATTACAGTCAGGAATTCCCATGTAATTTCTTTGAGAAAGGGTACATCCCTGGCTTTGTTGGTATTACCAAGCCCAGTTGGTATCGCTAAGGGTTCCTGTATCGACAATATTTTTATCAACACAAACAATTTAAAAACAACTACATACAAAATAAAACTTTCAATAACAGATCATTACCCAATATTTATTGCGTTAAACAAGATCAAGGGAAAAACAAAACAACCGGAAAACTTTATAAATTATAAAAAATTATTAAGCATTGCTAGAAATAAAAACTGGAGACGAATATTGTCGATTCAGGATCTTAACTTGGCGACCGATGTACTGTAAATGAGATCAAAGATTGCATAGACCTAGCAACTGCTAAAAAAAGAAAAAAGAAACAAGGTGGAAGAAAGAGCTGGATTACAAGTGCAATAATAAAATCATGTGAAACCAAAGAGTTTTTGTATGATTTATGGCAACTGGATATAAATAATGATCAACTTAAATCACAGTACAAAAAATATGCTAAAATACTAGACAAAGTTATTAAGGATGCTAAAATTAAACACGATCAAAAACAGGTTCAAAGCAACATTAACAATTCAAAAAAGCTATGGGAGGTCATAAATAGTAAAATTGGAAACAAGAAATCCAGAGAAACCATAAACCATGTAAAATTAGTGATAGGAAAGTAACTAATAAAACTGAAATTGCGAATAATATGAACAGTTTTTTCTGTGAAATAGGTCGAGAGTTAAGTATACGAATTGAGAAACCGGATAATGTGGAACTCAATTTACCGGCGATGAACCCTAATACAATATTCATTAAGCCAACGAACACAAGAGAGGTAATATCTGTAATCAATGCACTAAACATTAGAAGTGGTGGAGTTGACAATATCAACTCCAAAACCTTGAAATTAATTAGTAACTATATGGCTGAAGCAATCACTTACATTATAAATTTAAGCATTGAAACAGGTATATGGCCTAACGTACTGAAGAAGGCTGAAATTGTCCCAGTTTACAAATCAGGTGAAAAAAGTAAAATCACAAACTATCGGCCTATTTCATTAATATCAAACGTAGCGAAAATTTTTGAAAAAATAATACACAGTAGACTTTATGATTTTGTGACTGAAACTAGCATAATCTCTGATCACCAATTTGGCTTTGTAAAAAGAAGGCACCAAAATCACTAAGCTACTTAATGAACTCGTTATATAACAATATCGACAAAGGATCCTATAGTTGGGTTCATTTTCCACAATTTATACAAATTTTCTTTAGTTTGACACGAGACTAGGATTGCTTTAGTTATCCAGTTTTTTCTTGGCAGTAATTCTTTATTCTTTTTCTTTAATTTTTTGGTATATGTAGCTAACTCAAGACAGCTATGTATCATTTGTATTAGTTCATTTACTGCATCATTTGGATCCTGTTTTGTCAGTACTATCTGCCAGTCAAAATTTTCAGCTATGTTTTTTAACTTTTTATAGTTTATGCATTTGTTAACTGTTTCACTTGCTTTGTGTATCTTAATCTGATCTATATTTATGAATAACGGGTAGTGATCGTTAAACGGTGTATTTAATTTAAAAGATTCAATTTCTATATTCTTAGTTCTAGCGAAACAGTTATCAATGCACGTTCCCTTCTCATTATTTAAGGATGGCCGCGTAATTCCTCTGAAGTACGGTACATATTCACGTTCAAGATAATTAATTACAAATTCCTGACTAATTGATTTGTCGCTAGTTTCTAGATTTGCTACATTATTTTCTAGTATATCAATATTGAAATCTCCAAATATACAGTGATTTTTAACATTCCTATGTCTTACCAAGAATTTTTTTACACTATTGACAAATTCAGACTTTGGTATGTCATGACATCTGTACATAGCAGAAATTCTAATGGATTCACCTGTCATAAGTTTTATATCAGTACTTACAATACTCAATCTATCAACAACCTCAATTTTATCATTACTATATATGTTATTTTTTATATAAACTAAGACGCCATCAGCCTTATTAATTTTACTTTCATTATAACAAGTTTTGTAGCCTTGCAGTTGATAATATTGAGTGTATTGTAAGTTCCAAGTTTCAGTACATACAATTATACACGGCTTTCTTTCTAGAGACTCAATAAACACTTCTAGTTTTACAAAATTTGCATTTAAGCTTCTTATGTTTACGCATAAAATAAAGTTCTTCTTTGTCATTAATGACTTATTGAGTTCTTTTAGATTTTCGACTTCACATTCAAACTTGCCTATGTCCTCAGTGCTGATATCTTGATCCATTGTTATGTCTTACTCCTTAGTCTGTCTGCTATATTATTATTCAATGACTGAAGTGACATTGCCGAAATACCAGAAGCTTTAGCTACCATACCTTTCGCTGACGTTCCTACTTTGCCGATATATCTTGGCAAAGTAGGTTTCATCGTATAGTCGGTATAATCAATATACTTCCTTATCTTGGATTGCAAAATTCCGCATTCTTGGCTATCCATTGCCACATGTTCTATATTGTACTTTGTTTTATATTTTTCATTACTGTAAGCACAGTTTGCACATTTGACCTTGACCTTATTTGCTTGACAATCTACTGTTTTATGATCACCAGCACACTTTAGGCAAATAGCTTTATTTGTACACTTTCTGCCATTGTGGCCAAATCTGCTACAGTTAAAGCATGGTTTAACGTTACAATAATCATACACTCTGCAGTTCTGATATCCTACAAAAAGTCTATTCTTATTTTCTCTAATGTGTTGGTATAACTCAGCAGGAACTTCCAATATCACAGACTGCGATCCAGTTTTACTGTTCTCATAGGAATTCAAAACAACACATTTTTTTTAAAAGCACCAAAGTTCCTTTCGTTGATATCTAGTTCAATACTAGCATTGTCCATTTTTCCAGATTATTTAATCCTACAACTTTAACTTTAGGATTTACAACTTGTTCTTTATTTACATCACATACCTCAGCAAGTTTACTTTTTAGTAAT
This sequence comes from Pteromalus puparum, assembly GCA_012977825.3. Classification (NCBI taxonomy): domain Eukaryota; kingdom Metazoa; phylum Arthropoda; class Insecta; order Hymenoptera; family Pteromalidae; genus Pteromalus; species Pteromalus puparum. The sequence continues at coordinate 17,545,257 of CM053170.1, read as the reverse complement.
TTATGTGCTTTGGTGACATATATAATTATGTACTCAATGACATAATTATATATATGTAATTGATTCGAAATTAATTGTATCCATCAAACAAAAATACAAAAACTTTGTAGAATTATATATGTAGTAAAAACATTTCTGATATTAAGCAATAATGTTAGAGGAAGCTACGTGCCAAAGAATTCGCAGCGGCTTTTTTTAATCGAACATTTAATAACAGAGCTAAAATCTTTTTTTATGACTATCGAAAAATACATGCGAAATTAATTAGCACTTTGTTGTGCAATGTTTGGTTGCCGAAAATACTTGTTATATATTTCAGAAATTAAAGGCCGTCAAATTGATACGTGAGCTTTCGAGTCATAATCTGGCACCATGAAGCGATTCTCGTAGCATCTTTGAAATTGATGGCCCAGAGATTGATAGTCTCCTTGTTAGTTATAGTCGTGTACAACGGTCCCATCTGATTTGATAAGACATAACGAAGCTTATATAGCTGAGATTAATATTGTGTACTCAAGCTCGCATATACTGTAGTATTGAACTACTCAAGAAAACAGCCCAAATTAAACTCATCTATATCTCACAATATCAATATTAAAAGTCATTTAACAGACTCAGAAACAAATAACTAAATATCTTTTCATAAAATATAAATTAAAAATGAATCTTACAGATATTCTCAATGAGCGTATATACAAATATCAAACATAAAAAAAATAATAAAAGATACCATAGAGAATATATCCAATCCAAAATTAATATTCTTCTATTCTATGATATATGACTCTGATAAAAACATAACACTTTGGCTAAAGTAGATTCTGGATATGAAAAGCTTCCCCAGCCGCGTGTGTCATACTTTAATCGTCGTGATTCCGTCGGCAAATGTTTCACCGACGATCCTCTGGTCGGCGAAGAAAAAGCGAAGAGTTTCAACCCCCAGAGGACGACTTTAATCGTAAGGGTCAGAATCCCAAAGCCCGAGCGAGCCAACCATCCGGTCGTTTGCTTCTTTTTTTACTGATACATTCTATACGTTTCTTCGTCTTTTTTCGCGCGCGCGCGACCGCAGGGATATAGGGTGCATCACACGCTCGGTTTAAATATGGATTTTCGTGGATGGTATACGGATCGGGGAATTGTTTCTCTTTTACGCTCGCTGTGTCCTGTTTCTTGCTCTTCGCTTGATTGAATAAAATATGTTAAAGTTGCGTAAATAACTGGTAACCCCGCATTTTAAATTTATTTTTAAAAAAGCTGCGCTTATAATTTCACTGACATGTTTTTGCAACAAAACTTTATTTTAATGATGAAAATAAACTGGGGCATCTTGGAAATATATTTTTAAAACTACCGTAATCCGAATGAAATGACCTCGTAACTTTTGTATTTATAAGGCATGTTGCGTGTTTATCACTGTCAGCATTAAAAAGAAGGGATATTAATTTCCAAATAATATGTAGGGGGCATGTCGTAAAAATATGCCAGTCTGTCGCGATATATTGCTGAAGTCATTGGCGCGGTCGTAAAGCACAACGCTATTACAGGGCATAGAACCCGGTTTGACCCAGTGATGATACTGCATACATTTTTTATAAATTCTCTCACATCGCTGCGCATTAAAAAATAGAATTTTCTAGATCAGTAACTTTGTTTCATACGTTATCGCCGATTATTTATATACTTGAATGTTCTTGTTTCTTCAATATTCCAATCAAAACCTTTTTAAAATGTAATCTCGCTTCTTCTCGGCAATATTAAATGCCATTCATATACCGTCCTTTGAACCCGACAAGAGTGGCACCCCCCCCCCCAAGACTGTTCTAAAATTCATGGAGTTTGCGCAAGGTGTAGAGGGCCGGTTACCCCCTGTGTGCCATTGTGTCTATACCGTTGCGAAGGCGGGTACGTCGAACCGCGAAGTCCTGAAAGTGCAATGACAGGATATCATACCTCACACGCGTCAACTTGTACTTACTTACACGTAGATCCGGCAGCTGCATCGCGTGTCACGACACCCGCACTCTGTTTTGACATTTGATCATTTATGCAGGTGCGCGAGTGCATATCCAAGCCGGTGACTATAAAAGTGTAAAATAAAAGTTAAGCTTTATACTTGTTAGTGTATTTGCGTCAAGTATAGACGTAATATTTTGATTTAAAAGATTTAATAAATCTAATTATAAATGGTTTTTGTTCTAGAACAAAGCGTTTTTTTTTCTTGTTTAACCTCAACCTAGAAGATTTACGAAAGATCCAAAATGTATTACGCTGTAGCAGCAAAAGCAATTCAAATGTAAAACACTAACAGGCGCCAAAAAAAGATTCAAAAATATTTTATGAAGAATGTAACATTTATAAATTGTATTGTATTGTATTGTTTTTTGCGTTGGATCGAGCTAGTAACATAAAAGAAATCTTGACGAGTAGCGCACGAGTTGCTATGGATAAATGAGTGGCAATGAAAATAATAATTTAAATAAAAAAGTGAATCGCGTCGTCTTACTCAAGCTGTCGCAGAAGCAACATCGCGCAAAAATTGGATTACGACGGATTTTTATCTTATCAGCATTTTTCTGCAAGTTCTTGGAGGTGCAGATCATCCTGGCTTTTGAGAAAAATCGGTTTTTACATTTCAGCTCTTTACTTGAGAACTGCTCAACGAAATCATTTAAAATTTTAACAGCAGATAGCTTTGTTTATGGTAAATCACCAAATAAATTTTTAAAATGGCAAATGGACTATATTGTTTTAGAGATATGAGGAATCAAACAATTTTCAAAAAAAAATCAAACCAACCTTGATATCTCAAGAACCATAGAGGTTTTAAAGCTGTGCAATGAACTTAGCCAAAACACATAAAATACGCCCGTAATCATGGCACAAAAAATAGTACATTACGATACAAGTGACCTAAGTAGCACTTTTTTGCAAGGCGTGAGGTTAGGGCCTGAGCGCAGCGAGGTTACTTAGGTCACGAGTATCGTATAGAATTTTATAGCACAGCATACCTAAGCCCGCTGTCACGCCTATCCGTGTCATAAGCAGTCTTGTTTTGCACCGTTAGGTTAGCGCACGAGCGTAGCGAGTTCAAAAAAGGACTACTTAGGTCACGGATAGGCGTGACCTAAGTGCGGGCTTAGGTCACACTGTGCTATAAACTCATTTTCAGTTTTCGATTCATTACTCAAAAAATAAGTAGTCAAAACACTTAAAATTTTAATGGAATAAAGTTTGACACGTAACCCATCAACATGATTTTTTTGTGAGGTTATGATCTTTAGTTCCAGAGATATAATTTAAAAAAAAATCACCTTTTTCATTTTATTTGCCGAACGGAGCGGTCGATCCCGAGGACCAAACGGGGAAAGTAGATAATTTTATTATCTTTCAAATGCATTTTAGCTGAATTGTTTGTAACAATGGGGTGATTGAAAAAAACGCAAAAAAGGGTTTTTCAAAAATCAAAAATTTGCCATAAAATAAAAATTAACCGTTTTTCCCGAATTCAGAATCCAAAAATAGATATGCATGTCAAATTTGATTAATATTGAGGAAGTAGTTCCAGAAATATTACGGTATACATACACACACACACACATACACGCACACATTCATACGGATTTTTCTGAAAAAACGTAATTCGAACTTCAAACATCCCAAAATATGTTTCTATGAAGTTTTATCGAAACTGAAAATTTTACTCTTACAAAGCTTCCTCTAGGAGGAAGCAAAATCAGAAAATTCTCTAAATTTTAAGTCTGCTACACTGAAAATACCTTAGGGCTCCCGCGTTACGAACCAGTGTCCCTACGAAACGACGTGTAGTTTCGGGCTGCTGGTGCCCGAAGTTCGTGCTACTGTTGTATGAAAAGGAGTCTGACGGTGGCGCCTCCGGTGATTTCGGCCTGCTGCAGCCCGAAATTCGTGAATCCGATGCACGAAAATCTAGGGGGCGCTCGATACTAGCAAATCGTACCTCTGTTGCCCTAAGGTATTTTCAGTGTAATTTTAGCATTGTCATGTATTTTCAACATATTGTAATAGCTTTTTAAACTGACTCATTTTTTCTTTTAAGAATTGTCATTTTTTATTCTCGCATAATTAGTAATTCTTTTTTGTAATAAGCAAAAACAACAAAATATAAAAAAACAAAGTTAATTAAAACTCATTTATGGTGCACGAACGGAAGTCAAAAGTAATTCAAAAAATAAAAAATAACTGTTTTTCCCAAATTCAAAATCCGAAAATGCATGTCAAATTTGATTGATATTGACGGAGTAGTTCCAGAAATATTACGCTACACACACACACAGACACACACACACACACACACACACATCCGTACGGACATTTTCTAAAAACACGTAGCTCGAACTTCAAACCCCTCAAAACATGTTTCTATGAAGTATTAGCGAAACTGAAAATTTTACTATTGCAAAGCTTCCTCTAGGAGGAAGCAATTGGAGTAAGTTAAATCTGTCATTTAAAAAAGTTATTAGAAATTATTAAGTTCCGTCATTAAAAAGAAGAAATAGAAAACGTTGATTTTACGGAAAATCAACAAATTTCGCCCAGTATGAATAATTTTACCTATTTCGAGTGTAACTATTTACTTATTTTTCCGATAGAGTATCTGCCACTTGAGTCATTCCGTACAGCTTTGTGGCACTAAATTTAAAATTTATTAATAATTATATGCGGAGCTGAAAATTGTCGAATAAAAGATCACTTTGCAATCGAGTGCGAAGCGACGGGTCTAGTATGAGTGCAAATCCGCGGCTGAGTAAAAACAACTAGGGTGCTGGAAGTTAAAAATTTAGATTTGAGGGCATAGCTACCGGACCAATTTTCTTGGTTCCTTGAACCATCCAATGCGTAAAAATGTCCTCGTGCACGTTCAATCGCTTGCCAAACTTTTTTGCCGGACAATTTAAATTCTTTTATGGGAATTTAGCATGGAGAAAATGAACGAAAACCAGCCGTAGTTTAGCTTTATGTCTGGAGGCGTAATTGAAAAATGTGTATTGATTATATGTGAATGTGAATTGATACGTTCAAAGTATCAGAAAAAACATTTAATTTGAGCACCGGTGGGTTAAAAATGGTTGCCCAGAAAAAAAGTTGTCCAGGCTTGAATACAGCAAAGAATCATGAAAATCTCGTTTCATTCCACTCGGCCGCAGATTTGTACATGTGTGTGCACACGCGCGCGCGTGTGTATGTTTATTCGTTCGTATACGTTTATATCTCAGCTTCTACTCAGTGGATTTTAGTCTACCAAGTCTCATTTTCTTTGTTTTTACTGTAAAATAATGGGGAAACAGTTCGTTTTTTACATTTCGTAGACGCGTTTTTTATAGCAATTTTTCAGTTTTGAGATTTCAGTTTATCAATCAAGATATTGAAAAAGTTGGCGCGCTTCTAGGCGCGTTCATCGTACGCGATTCAGCAGACATAAATGTAGATCTGATCGTGGATTGTATTCATTTAATGATTCATTTATTTATTAATTGTAAAGAATGGCGAATTTATGTCACACGAGCTACAAAATAGTATACGATACTCGTGACCAAACGGTCTATATGACACGGCGTGAACTATCGTCCTCGCTTCGCTCGCGTGCTAACTTCACGCCTTGGCATAATAGGCCGTTTAGGCCACTTGTATCGTAATATACTATTTCCCCTTTTCGAATTTCACATGCTCTTGTTTGACTCGATAGGTCTTATCCGTGAAATCCCTTTTTGGGTGTAATTAATTACTCTTCAGCAACTTTTCATCATACATTACAGTGGCGATACCTGTTTTTTCTTGTATGTCAATTGTAATGGCTCTTACTCCTCGTTCAGAATCAATATACGTGCTCCTCACGCAACTACCATCTTTACTTAAGACTGGCTCCTTTCGATTCGTAAGCTTCCCCACTACTTCTTTCACAATCTGAAAATATTCTTCAGCTGTTAAGTCTCGATCACTGCCAAAATTCTTGTGTTTTACGTAATGGTAAGTTGCAGAATCGTCATTAAAAAACCCTGGTTTGCACATTTTGTTCAAAGGAGCAACTATAGCTTTTTGGTGGCTGTAACGCTGGTTCAATTTGTCATAAGCTTTTTTATTCGTAAATTGATGGAGAGCTTTCTGTTTATGAAATTTCTCCCTACGAATTTATGTCATACTGATAATATTAAAATAGCATTCACATTCTACTGTATTTTAAAACAATATTTTATTTATTGGAACAATAAATTTCGTTGGAGGAAGCTACGTGCCAATGAATTGGCAGCGGTTTTACTGTCATGTATATGAAAACTACTACGTAACACTTGATTATTTTATTTTTGCGATACTTTTTCTCTTTAATGTAAAAAGGTCCGCAGTAGTCTACTCCGACTTGATTGAATGGTCGCGCTGGGTAGATTATTCAATGAATTGGCAGCGGTTTTACTGTCATGCAAACGAAAACTGCTCTGTAACACTTAATCATTTTATTGTTGCGATACTTTTTCTCTTTAATGTAAAAAGGTCCGTAGTAGTCTACTCCGACGTGATCGAAAGGTCGCGCTGGGTAGATTATCAATTTTATACCTGACGAGTTTAAGCTTGGCTCGAAAGCACGGAATATATTTGTGTAAAACTCGCTTGATTTGATTGCGAGCGCCAATCGGCCAATATTTTTCGCGTATCGCGTACAAAGTGCCTTGAACTCCTGCGTGTAAGTTAAATAAATAATAGTGGCTTATAATTAAATCGGTTACATGATGGCCACGTGGAAGGATAATTGGATGCCGCGTTAAATAAGAAACAATCGCTTTCCGAATTCGACCGCCTACTCGTACAACGCCTTGATTATCGAGAAAAGGATCTAGTGATGCTAATTGATTTTTCTCGGACAAGGGCTTTTTCTTTTCTAACGACTGAAGTTCATTGGTAAAGGCTGATCTTTAAACTAATTTGATAATCTTGACTTCGGCGCGATGGAGGTCTTCTCTGAACAAGTGGGCTCCGTCTCTTCGGTATTTTTTCTTAATTCTAAGGCAATACGCTATTATCCGTTTTAATCTGGCAACATCGAAATATTTAGTCGAAGTATTTGAGAAAGGTGAATGAAGTGCGAACTGAAACAGGGAGCTTTTTTCTGTTCAGGCAAATTTGTTAAGTCCGGGAATGTGAAACGCAGGCCATTGTGATTTTTCGTTTTTTAACCAAGCGGGGCCGTTTATCCACATTAAATTTTCTAGAAAATCGTAAGGTAACTGACCGCGTGAGAGAGAGAGAGAGAGAGAGAGAGAGAGAGAGAGAGAGAGAGAGAGAGCGTCGGCAGGATTGTCATGTGATTGCACGTGATACAAATTTTTTAATTTGTTTTAGTTTGAATTTCGGCTACTCTACTATATAGATACGTCCGAAAGCGAAGCAGTAGCGTAAATAAATCACATTAAGCGATTTTTTAGATTTAGAAGTGTCTTCCTTCGCGTATTTCTCTTCGTTTTTCTTTGCTTTTTTCTTGTTCTTAGAGATTATCGATGGATCGAAAATTATTCGGGTTTTTGTTGTACTGCTTGATTCCTTATAAACGGGGTGATGTGGCAAAAAGAAACCGTCTGGAGTAGATTCTGTGACCGGTGTCATGTGAAACAATTCAATATATTCGTTCAGAATTGCTGAATATTCAGTTTTAAAATTGAAATCTATTTTGAACCTTTTTATTAAGTATTGAAGCCATTTCATGGCCACGTTTCGGGAATCGAACAATTCAACGACTTCGTCGCGAAAGGGTAAGATAAAGGGTAGCGTGACGTGCCGACGAAAGTGCTCTTCACATCATTTTTCGTCATCCGACCAATTTATCGCGTTGGACCTTACCTTTTCTAATGCCCAGAACCTTTCTAGTTCGAATTCAACGGTGATGGTCATACAGTTAGAGGAATTTACTTTGTCGTAAGAGGTTAAGCCTCCGCCGACGAACCAACCAAGTTTGGTTTTTTGAACTATAAAATCTTCGTTAGAGAAAGGTCTGATCTGGCCGATACTGAACATTGAGAGTGTAGATCCAGCGCCTATCAGCATGTCGATTTTGGATGGTTTTTGAAACTCGGGGTCCGCAAGATTGAGATGAGATGGAATTAATAGCCTATCTCGCGGGATGGTTTCGCTCGGCATTAGATCGGTGATAGCGGGAACAATGAAAAAAGTAAGTTTTTCGGAATTCAGAATGAATGGATTTGAATGTAATTTTAGCGCAAGTCAGCTGTGGTAGTTAAATTATTCATTGCTTCAATATTCAATGAACAACGAGTTTTCCGTACTCTTAATTTTTTCATGAGCTCTGCAGTAACGAAATTTGCAGTTGAGCATGTGTCTAAAAGTGATCGACCATGCAGTTAATCAGATTTCCAGTTTTATCGGAAATTTACATGATCACGGGCTTTTGCCCCCTTTTCGGGGCTGGCTTATCTTGGTGAAATTTTATATGTAATAAAGTGTTGTGCTTTTTACCGCAGGTGCGGCAACCTCCGAAACGACACTCGCTCTTGCCATGATTTCTCAAGCAATTAGAGCAGAATTTTTCGCGCTCTACCAGTTTAATGCGTTGGTGGACTGATAGTTCGTGAAAGATTCGCACGAGAAGAGCAGATGTGACTCGTTGTTGTAAGTCGCGCACTTTTTTGTAGATGTCGCGAACGTCTTCGCTGTATGACGAGATTCGAACTTCGCGCGCTTGGCCGGAGGAACATGGCCACTGTCCGGACGATTCGTGTTTTTCAATAAATTTACTTTCATCAGTTCTGCCTCTTTGATTATGAACGCGAATAAATTTTCAAGATCTCGGAAATTTTTGGTAGTTAACGTCTACTCCCATTTGTCGCGAGTTTCGGGAGTCAGCTTTTCTTCTATAATTTGAAGAACTAACTGGGGTAAATGAGTATAATCTAACCTGCTTAGGGACTGTATGTGTTGTTGAGTTACAGTAGCGAGTTGCCTGAAAGATTGATAATCTTTTTTAATCTGTACGGGCAGGTTGATAATAGCGCTCAAATGTTGGGCTGTGAGAAGTCGCTTGTTCTCATACGTTCCTTCCAGCAGTTGCCAAGCTAGCGCGTAGTTCTCGCTCGATTTTTTTTTTTTTTTTTAAGTGGCATTTCGAACTCGAAAGTTCATCGCCTCATCTACGCAAGCCTTCCACGTATCCCTATTTTGTGCTGACCCTATCCATTTCGCGCCGTCCTGCCCGATTTCAGTTAAGTCCGCTTTTATATTGTCCTCCCACCTGCGTCTAGGTCTACCTAGAGGTCGCGATGTATTTGGCTTTCCTTTCATTATACGCGCTGCTGTGCGATCATTTCCCATTCTTGCAACGTGCCCTGCCCATCTTAGTCTTCGCGATTTAATTATTCTGTTTATATTTGGTGACGCGTATAAGTTATGTAGCTCGTCGTTGTGCAGTTTCCTCCACTCCCCGGTTTCCTCATCTTTCTTTGGCCCGTATATTTTTCGCAGAACTTTATTTTCGAACACCCTAAAACGGTTTTCCTCTGCTTTAGTGAGCGCCCAAGTTTCGCATCCGTACAAGATTACCGGCATTATTATATAGTCCTATATATCCTAATTTTTACATTTTTAGACAGCAGTTTTGATTTTAGTAGTTTGTTCACGGCGTAGAAGCAGGCATTACCCGAATGTAGTCTCTTACTAATCTCGGCTTTGATTTCGTTTCGATCATTTATAGTTGTACCTAAATATGTGGATTCGCTAACCTTTTCGAAAGTAAAATTTCCGACTCTAAAATTCCCCTCTCCTTCGCAAATGCCCAGTTTATCCATAATCATATATTTCGTTTTCGATTCGCTCACCTCTAACCCCGTTTCCTCGGCCGCATTTATGAGTATTTCCGCGTTTCTCGCTACCGTTTCGCCATTATCCTCAGCTATGTCCAAATCATCTGCATATCTAGAATCTGCGTTTTTCCGTTGAGTGTTGCACCCAGCCCGCTAGTCTGCATTTGTCTAACAACATACTCTAGCGTTAAGTTAAGAGTACGTGGAGTGCCCGTCACCTTGTTTCAAACCGTCGTGTATCATGAACGATTCAGATACATTACCGCCTACTCGTACTTTTCCCGTGCTTCCGTTCAGACATATTTGTATTAATTTCACGATGTTTTTTGGTACTCCGAGGAGCACAAGGATTTGATACATTTTGCTTCGTTTGATAGAGTCGTACGATTTTTTAAAGTCTATAAATAGCTGGTGTATTGTTTCGCAATGTTCCCATTTTTTCTCTAACAACTGTCTTATAGTAAACATTTGATCGCACGTCGACCTGTTACGCCGGAATCCACACTGATAGTCTCCTATTATATCTTCCGCGAAGGGCGTGAGTCTGGCCTGTATTACGTTTGATAGAACTTTGTAGCAGGTAGCTAAAAGTGAGATTCCCCGGTAGTTATTGCAATCTGTCTTATCTACCTTTTTAAAAATCGGTATGATGATGGATTCTTTCCAGTTTTCCGGTATCATTTCATTTTTCCAAATAGCACATACTAGTTCAAAAATTTTGAATGTAAGCGCGATACCCCCATATATGGGTGATTCTGCCGTAACTGGCTCATTCTGCGCGCCTGCTTCCCAGGCGTTTACACATTTGAAAAAAAATCGCACAAGCGGTTGTATGTATGTCTGGCATAAATAACTATATTTACCAATAGTTAAAACCGAGTATGCAGGCTTATATTTAAAACTACGCAATATAATAGGCCTCAAAGGTCAGTTCCGTAACCTGTCTCCAACACGGATTTCAATCTAAAAGGTCGATGCAGATAAAAGTACGACATGTAAAAAAAATTCCATCATATATAGTATGAACTATAGACCTATTACAATATATTTTTCATGGTTTTGGGATTAAAATTAATTATTTAATATTAAAGCTGATGGGCGCTTACTCATTGACGCCCGTTTTTCCATTAAAAAGGTACCCTCTACATTACCTTATGTTAAAAGCGTTCTAGTGTGTCATATAGCGCCGCCTATCGGTAGAATTTCAAACTATATACTACTATTTATGAAATCCAACCGTAGCATGGTTCCAAAATTCAAAATTGTGGAAGTGAGAGCTGATTTTTCATCAGAAATTTCGAAAAAAAGCACAACCTGTCAGTTCCGTAACGCTAGTAAACTACTACTTAGCAACAATGTATTTAAACATATAGGGCGTTTTTCTCGTGTAAATAGTAAGTATTTTCGAATATATGTGCAAAGAATTGTTTATAATAATTACGATAGGCTATGCGAGCTGACAAACGCCTAAATGACAATTCCGTAACCGTCAGTTCCGTAACACATAATACAGTAAGTATCATTAATACATTAATAATGTCCTAATCATTGCTTTTTTAGTATTTAAATGGCTCCAGTTACAAGGAAACGTCTAATAAGAGTCTAATTTTTTTTAAATAATTCGTCATTTAACGATATTGCGATCTTCGTGAATAAACGAACAGGCTGTCAAATATTGAGTGAATATACATATACATATAGATAGATAGATAGATATATGTATCTTAGACGATTTAATTTTTTTTTTACCAAGTTAAATTAAAATTTACTGGAGTTTTAGTAGCGCGAATTACAAAAATGTCAGTTCCGTAACCTAGTCAAATATGGATTCTTCACATAACTTGTTATAAAAGTTATATGTTGTGGTTTAGCTTTAGGGACTTGTTTTGTATGTAATTCCAGTTAGAATGACCGTCCGATAAGTTAAAAATAGTCGATTTTAGTATAGAACATTTTTGTGCCCGTTTTGAGCCAGTTACGGCAGAATCACCCATGTATGTTTTGATTAGCACACTAACACTGCTGTATCGCATCGACGTGCTGCACTTATACAATCAATACCTTTGAATAACTTGAAGTTGAACCGAACGAGCGAAGGCCGGGATGCAGCTTCAAAACGTCAAAACACAAGACACGGCTGGCGAGTGGCGGCTGCGTGAACGTGTCGCCGCAGACGCCAGTAGGTCCCCAGATCGACGCGCACAATGTATGCGCAGTCGTCGTACTCACTTCGCCAGAGCCGCGGTCAGAGCAACGAACAGCTGTTCGGCGTCGCTTGGATGATAATAAAACTATTTTTTTTTTGTTAAAATTATTGAAAACCAAGACATAGTTGCCCTTTCTCTCATCATTTTATATCTATGTGCAAAGTTGCAAGTCGATCTGTCAACGCATATAAAAATGGCATTTGAACGAAATTTTCAACATGCACACGCTGCAGCTACTGGTTTTTGTTCAAATGCCATTTGTTAACGCATTTAAATATTGACTTAAAACTTTGCATTGTGGTAGATGATTCTGAGACGAAGGGCAACCATGTCTTGGTTTTTGATAATTCACCGTATTTATTTAGTTTCAAGCAGTTTTCTACCCAGTACTCGTTCTATCGACTCGGTCGGTAAAAATTGGGTTTGAGACCCCCTTAAACCTGATCCTGAATCTATATAAATTATCGCGCTTGTAACCTAAAACTCGAATTAAAAAAAAATCCAATATCATGGACTAAAGTGTGCTGTTATTAATCGAATACTTTTCTATCATTAGCATAATGATTGTAATATAAAGCATAATCGTTTTAAATCATATTTATTTACAATATTTTGATTTCACCATATATTGGGCAACGGCTATCAAAAAACCGTAAGAAAAATGACGACATTTTTAGCCAATCGATACTGAAATTGTTGGCCAATCCTGCTAAAGTTGGCCAACCGATGGCAAACGGTTGGTGACAATTTTTACCAGGGAACTAGGAGGGAAAATTGCACCCGAGCACCCGAGTCTGAAAAAGCCATTCCCACCTTGTTGCACACCGTACTTTTTATGATAAGTACGCGAATAGGCCACTTATCATGCATATGGAAGGAATGGGAAATTCGATGACTTTTCAAAGTAAAACAAATTTGTATTAAAATTTTGAAAATATCAAAAAAATTTTTATATTTTTAAAATTTCAAAAAATTTTAAAAATTTTGAAAATTTTGAAAGTTTTAAAAACAAATATCGGATAGTCCGCAGAGTGAAGAAAAGCTACTCCCTTGGGAGGAAAAGACTTTTTCCTCCGAAGGGAGTAAGTTTTTCTGGAAAAACTCGATTTTCCATTCATTTTACATGCATGGAAAGTGGCCTTTTTCGTGCACATATGATGAAAACTATATTATACTGTGCAGCTCGCGCGCCATTTACGTCTTTCATCTCGATTTTTTCTAGGACGAAATTGATTTTACTTAAAAAAAAATTATACGTCCTTAATCTACAAGTCATAAACTTTAATTTAAAAAAAAATTAGCTTGTAGGACGCGAGTGGCCTCGCCCTTCGAATAGAAGCGCTTTTTTAGGGGTGTCCCGCTCGCCTAATAACCTCATGAGAAAAATCATGTTGATGGGTCACGTGTCAAACTATATCCCATTAAAATTGCAATTGATTTGACCACTTATTTTTTAGTAATAAATCGAAAACTGAAAAACTGAAAGACCTTATCGCACTTAAGATTTTGGGAAAAGGTAGATAGTAGATATTTTATGTGTTTTGGCGAAGTTCACAGTGCAGCTTTCAAACGCTTATGTTTCTTAAAATATTAAGATTTGAATTTTTTTTTCTTTTTTGAAAATTTTTTTATTCCTTCCATCTCTAAAACAATGTCGGCAAATGCTTCAAAATTTTATTTGGTGATACACGATAAAAAAGGTATATCTGCTGTTAAAATTTTATAGGATTTCGTTGAGCGGTTCTCAAGTCCAGAGCTGAGATGTCAAAACCGATTTTTCTAAAAATTTTGCTTCCTCTTATAGGGGTGTCGTTGCTCGTCAAAAAAGCATAAATATACTGTATATTGAAAAAATATTTTATTTATTGGACCTATAAATTTAGTTGGAGGAAGCTACGTTCCAATGAATTGGCAGTGGTTTTGCTTCCTTCCTAAGGAAGCCTTGTAATAGTAATTTTTGGAGTTTGTGTAAAAACATGTGGGAAGTGTGTTTTGATGAATTTTTAGGCGAAAAATGGTGTTTTTGAAAATGTCCGTACGGATGTGTGTGTGTGTGTGTGTGTGTGTGTGTGTGTGTGTGTGTGTGTGTGTGTATACGCCTGTTTCTCAGCTTCTACTTGGTGGATTTTAACCCACCAAGTCTCATTTTCTTTGTTTTTGCTAGAAGATAGTGGTACGAAAGTCCGTTTTTACAATTTATATACGCGTTTTTTTTTATAGTGATTTTTTAGTTTTGAGATTTCAGTTTTTGCCAACAAAGTTATCGGAAAAGTTAATAAAAGTAAATTGCTTAATATGTACCTGAAAGAGAATAAAATTGCCTATGTTTTTACCGTGAAAAATTTATATTATCGTTCGTCGTTCTTTTATTATACACCATACAGTGCAATTTTTTTAAATCGTTATAACTCAAAAACTAAATAGCGAATCATTCTAAAAAAATATATGATTATTGAAGGTAATTAGAACTATATACCACTTAAATTTTAAGTCATTTCATGGGGCAGATCCTGAGAAAAACATCAAAAACTGAAAAAAATCGTTTTTCTACGTGACGCGATAACTGGAGTAAAAAGGCAATAATCAATTTAAAATTTTGGATTTAGTTAGCATTATATAGCACCTTTATCTCTTTCTTTGGGTTGTTTATGATACCAGTTAGTTTTAAAGATATTAAGCTTCAAAATTTTGTTTTCTTACCCTGTATACTCTATATAACTGAAAACTGTATCGCTTCGATCTCAGTTTCCATTAATGGATTTTAATTTATACTCAGACTCGTTTTTTGCTGTTTTTGTTTTATTAATTCGTTAAAAATAAGATTTTCAGTTACGCATGTGCGTATATTCATGGCGATTTTTCGATCACTGGTGATTTTAGATACATTCCGCGAACTATATCCTTATCATTATATCTCGGAAACTAAATTTTGAACTTTTCGTTAAAACATCATGATTATCGGCTAGTTTTTTTCTGTTTTTTGTTTTATTAAATCGTTAAAAAGAATATTTTCAGTTACGCATTGATTATGTAATATAATTATTTCGAAATAATTTTATCCATCAAAGGAAAAAGCATAAAAACTTTATAGAATTATCTATGAAGTAAAAACAATTTAGATATTAAAGCGATACATAAGGTTGAAGGAAGCTACGTGCCAAAGAATTGGCAGCGGTTTTTTTTTGGCATTTGAAATACGAAATACCTCGTGGCATATTTCGGAAGCTTAAGCTCCCACATCCCCTTAAGTTAAATTAAAAGCATCGAAAACGGTGACAGACAGTACAATATTACTTCTATAATAAAATTCATCTGCTACGTTACATTCACATAATCCAAATCACAGGGCACCAATCACTTCCAAACTAAAGGAATGCCGCAGTTTCATCGAGCGAGAATCAAGCCGCATAAGGGTTCGGGCATCTTATTACTCGACTCTAGTTTTCCGCACGCCCTCCGCGACTGTCTTTGACTGCTCCCCGGCGTAATATATACATGTATGATAATACCATACAAAGCGGGCCTATCCGAGTGGATACGACTAATCGGGAGAAGCCTCGTTCATTGTTGTTATAGCAATATCTGGAGGGATGGTGATTTTTCTATCCATTGATTATGGTAATGTAATTATCTTTGAGTGATGACTCGTTTGATGGCAGACGCGAAGGATGAGTCGTACATTTTGTCGCTTTCTTACGTGTGATATCGGGATTGCACAAGAAAAAAAGTTGCAGAACAACATAATATATATCTAGCAATTAATATATCCTAGCATTATACTGTTGCATTGTTAAGATTTTATCAGATTCTTGTAACGAACTGTCGACGTCGGCGGGGCATTTATGTTGCGTGTCAAGGTCGATTTAATAAAGAACTCGAATGACATCGTGACGAGTGAATCGCGAGCGAGGTCGCACTCGTAAAAATATTCTGAAACCAATTCCGCGGCCATTACCCTTGACAAGCTTTTGAGTCGTAAACGCTCGCTCACCCTAAAACGCCCTTGACACCGCTACCCAGCACGGTTTTGACTTATTGCCCGGCTGTTACGGCGTTTTCATTTTTTGTTAATGATATATCGATTCCGAGCCAAAAGCCCCTCAATAGATTGTGATAAATTTTTTTTACTGAAATATAATTTCATAATTCTTTTATACGTTGGGATTTTCTGTGCATATTATTTGTGAAAATTTGCACCCGTCAAGTTTGTCCGAAAGCCTGTATATTTTAGAACGTGCACTGTGAAACAGTTCTGTTGCGATTCGCGAAGAAAAACGACTTTCGATCTTGCGATAAGAGTGTATGATACTCGCACGTTCCCAGACGCACAAATCCTCATTAGCGAACAACTGCTAAAAACAAAGGAAGCCGACATTGGCGCTTCGTTTTTTGGGAAAAAGAGCAGTGGGTAAATGTCGAGAGGAACCATACTTCAATTAGCTCATTTAGCGTCGCACTGTTTTGTTGACGATGGAATTAGGCTTCTGTTCTCGCAGTTATTAATTCTGCTCAACTTCTTAGCCATGAGAGTATAATGAAATTATATTTATTTATTTTATCGCTCTGCGTTGTTTTCTTTTTCTTACTTGCGCAAAGAGTGTCAAGAAGTTTAAGGAGACTTAGCTAAGTAGAAATGGAGCTTACGAGGATTAGCATAAATACCAAAGCTTGAATTCACTTCTAATTAGAAATTGTTTTTATTTTATACAATAATTCGATCAGCGTCCATCTAATTCTTTTCCTATTTATTCGCTGAGACCCAACGAGTTGAAACACTAACCCGCTTAGCCAGAGAAACTTGTCTAACCCCCCGATCCCTAAAAAGCTGTCGGTTTAACGAAATCCGAACTCGCACAAGCTCCACGGATTAATCCCTCTTTAATGACTAACTCTTTCAAAATAGACCTACCGTATACCTTTGCTTTACGCTTTGACGAGAAGCGAGCCTGAAGCACAAGCTCGTCGGCTTTGAAAAGCGAGTCCAGCTAGCGATTACTTTTTATGATCAAGTTCGTTTAATTGGAAGCAAAGAGAAAGCTTACCTGCCCGAATATCGTATCAAACGTACACCGAGTTTTATTCGCGAAAGTAGAAGAGCTCGTGCATATTGGGATTTTAGACTTTGTTTTTAAGTGTAAACCCGTAGGTATGTGCGGTTGGCGGAGCTTTCGGTTCTGCGGATTTATTTATGTAGCGTATTGGGAATTTCTGATATGCTGCGCCGTGAGATGATTCTTTAATGTGTTAATACACTTTCGTAATATTGTGTTATAAAAATATTGCATAATCATGTATAGCTAGATATCGTAGGGAGCTTAAAGCACAAAAAGAATAAAGCATCAAGCGAACGGCTCGACTTCTGCATTCGAGTTTCACTTAAATCACTCCAGCCCCAACTTCTCCTATTAACGGCTCTCGAAATCGATTACGGCTCGAGGATAATGCTCGTAAAAGAAGCGTCGGAGCTTCCATTTGATAAATGGTTTCTGTGTTGACCGGTTTCTGATGATTTTCAATCCTAAAACTATTCAAATTGTAGTAATTAATATTCGTACTTACTTTTACCTTTAACATTTGTATGATAATATAATAAACAATTATGGAGCATTAATATATTGCTTACTTTTTTCTGCTTACAGTTTTGTTACTGGTAGAAGCGGCATGGCTGAGTGCTGGGGTCACGTGGCTGACGAGGTTCTATCAAACTTGTCCTGTGGATCAGGCAAAGGATATTATGTTAGGTGAGTGCCATCAAAGTATGACGTATACGAGTTTGAAATTTCAAAACAACAATCGTGTTTTGCAACTTGTCGCTTATAACTTAAACGATAAAAAGAGTAAAGAAATGAAACAAGTTTTGATTAAAATTGCCACACTATCTGCGAAAACTCTTGGGCGAAAAATATTCTTTTCTCTCCAAGCTTCTCTTTCAGAGCCGCAAGCGAAATTCGCATAAAGCATTGAAAAAAGTATTTTCAAAGAAATATCTCGGCAAAATTAATTTCACGGTATAAATATAAAGTAGAGCTGGCAGACCTAATTCACCTGATTTGGGGTAGACGTGTATGCGTAGCAAACATTTAAAACAAGCGGGATCACCCGTCTCTAAAACTAATGAGAAAGAACCGCGGATCAATCAGCGCAGCGACCAACCGCAAATTAAATTTCTCGGTAATAGAATTCGCGTGCGCAAGAGGCGAAGGAAATAAAGAAAGAAAAGAGCAGTCTCGCGTTGTTGCCAAACGCATATCTCTCGAAACAACGGCATCGTAAGTATGGTTTGGAGAAAATAGGAAAAAAAGGCTGCCGTGTATACGAGATTTGCACAAGAATTTGGCAGAAGTTCAAAGGCTGAGCAAGCAGAAAGAATCGAAATCAAAGGAGCGATAGGGACAAAACACGACGGACATGCGAGAGTGTTGCAAAAAAATGTCGTAGTCGATTTAAAGCTGGATGGTGTATTAAATACAAATGCCGTTGGAGTAGATTATACTCAATGCGAAAGTTGAAAAAGAAACGTAAATTAGTTTTTCGAAAATCAAAAATTTTGCCTTAAAACAAAAACGCATTAATAAAAAAGAATTTATTAAATGTACTACAACGTGAGAAGAAGCATTACTGACTTGTCGTGAAGTAATAAATTTTAAAACAGTGAAAAAATCTTATTTGAAATGCAGAATAATTTTTAAGCTTGAGAGCAATACACGTTGTCACGAAGTGTACAAAAAAGAAGCAGTTTAACACTGCGTATCCCGCACAGGAATATAACAAATATGTGTCGTGCATACATTTTAAGTGTACTCGCGAAAAATACGTGACTCGAAACTCCTCGACGTGCTCTTGAGAGAACATACGCTTTTTTGTTTCTTAAGGAATTCTTTATATCAGGCCCACTTAAAATCAATGCTCGGAAACACATGCGCATTTTGTATAAAAACGCATACAAGATGTATATTAATAGAACTGCAGTAATGATTTCTTCCAATGCCGTTAAAAGTTAAAAAAATACTTTTTTTCTACATATAGTAAGTTTTTTATGCAAATTAAAAAAGAATCATCGAATGCTTTACGTCTACATATAGCTAATAATATTTGAAATCAATAAATATTAAATATCGCACCAATAATCCGATAGCGTACTCATAAATCATTTCGAGCCAACCGCAATCGAGGTACATTACACATTCAGGATTACATCTATTTTCAGGTTTGGTGATATCGAACTGGTGCGTTTTGGCATCGGTGCTGGTGACCGTGTGGTGCGTTTACGACGCGGCGGGCAGGTCCTGGGTGAAAATGAAAAAGTACCAGCGCAGTATGCGCGAAGCGGAATCGCGAGGAGGAAGGATGCACTACAAACGTAGCGGTAGCCGGAACCGAAACTGGCGACAAAGGTATATAAATCACAGGTTCAATGCAGGATAAGTTGAAAAATTGAATTTGTTGAGAATTTAAATTTAAAAAAAACTACTCTCTCGGTGTGATGGGTTGCAAAACAATCTGGATGTAATTTCACCCGACTAGTGGTTTCAGAAGCGACAGTATTATAGAACTGGAGAGTCAGAGTTAGTTCCTCGAGAGAAATGTCTCATTTCAAAAGATGAATTACCTCCGCTTCGCAAATTCTCTGTTTGCGAGTTTACTGAACACTTCAGATTCGGTTTCATTAAAGAGCAATGCCTTTCAGTTGCATTCAAGAGTCACATTTTTTTTTAAATAAAGCATTGCAAATTGTTTGGTTTTTTATTTGTCCAAACACCCAATACTATTTAAATTTAAATCACAATTTCATTTATTTCAGAAAAGTGATACGCGCCTATCAAGATAGTTGGGACAATAGATGCAGAATCCTCTTCTGCTGTATCGGCAAGTCTGATAGAAATAGAGTGAGTATAAAATACGACTCCCTATCTAAAATTCAGCACCTCTCCCACTGAATAAATAACGCAAGGAAACCGGATTCTGTGTGTGATCGATAGCGTCGGATAGATACTGATTCTAAAATGCGACCGCGGAATCTAAAAGATTCATCGAGACACTGTTCTTCAGAAGTCGGAATCGAAATTTTGCATCGCTAAATTTACAAAAATTTTGTTCGCGCTGACTTTTGCAATGTAAAAAAAATTGTTATAAAATCCACGCTTAAAAATCTTTCTAGAATTCATTCGCCGACATAGCGCGACTACTGAGCGACTTCTTCCGAGACCTGGACGTGGTGCCGTCGGACGTAGTCGCTGGTTTGGTGTTGCTGCGCAAGTTCCAGAAAATCGAGCGCGAGCTCATCGTGAAGCAGCGCAAGAACGACACTTACGAATTCCTGTCTGGAGTGCCGGTAACGCCGCGCACCAAGTTCCTCTCCCTGACCGAGGACGGTGACCTCGGACACTTCCAATCCGCGATTCACTACATGCACTTTGCACTCGCGGCCTACGGATGGCCGCTTTTTCTCGTCAATCACTCCACTGGAATCTGTCAACTTTGTACAAGGTATGTTGATGTGACTTGACTATAATTTTTTGTTATTTAGTGGTCTTTACGGTCACGATGGAATATGATACGGTCAAGATATTGGAAGAATATAGCTTGTTTATAGTTGTGAGAAAGATCAATCGGAGGAGTAATTTTGAACCCTCGTTGATAAATAAAAATTTACAAATTCATGTAAATTACTAAAACATGTAAATTACTAAAAAAGTTTTGAACCTTTCTACTGATTATTGATACCGGATATCAATGTAAAATAATTATGAACTACATACCAGTAGTTAGAGGACCAAGAGCATAAATAGCCAGTCCTAAATTGGTTTCTTTATGCGGCTGATTCCACACGCCTGCACACTATCAGAGTGGCGGGTCTTTAATACGGTGTGCACCTGTGGACATTGAACATGTATTATTACACGCACTTTAGATATTTGCTACGATATTATGCAAGTAATCCAATAAAGCTTGCTTTGAAAATACATTGTACTTTAATCGGATCTAATGACGAGCAATAAAGTGCACCTGTGGCATCTCCCGACTAAATGACCGGGACTTTCGAGGTATATATAGTTGTATAATTCCTCCTCGTCTTCATAGTATGTCAGGTCTGATGTAGATGACCTAAATCCTTTAAATCCAGAGTTTGTAGATAGAATTCTGGAAAGCCAGGAATTTTTCTTATATTCAATTCAGTCTTCTGCGAAATCCGGAAGGACTCCAGTAATGTTCGCAAGTCCGGTTCTTGTTACCTACGCTGTAAATATTCCGATATGCTTTGCTCTTAAAATCTTGATAAGCATCGATAGCTATTCATCATATACGATTACTTTTGATATAATGTAATACCAGTTTTAGAGACTTTTATTGTGTTTAAAAAACTAAACATACAAACATTAACACACGCATAAAAATGTCCTCTTGTTCCAAGAGGAAATAATCTTTAATTAGGACCCAAAATTAAAATCATGTTGAAGCAAAAGGATTCCTTTTGACTTGAATAGATTCCTTTTGACTCGAATAGATTCAATCGTAATCCTTTTGCTTTAAAAACTTTTTGCTTATTAGAAAAATTTTGAAGCAAAAGGAATCTATTCGAGTCAAAAGGAATCCTTCTGCTTCAACGTGATTTTAATTTTGGGTCCTAATTTAAGATTATTTCCTCTTGGAACAAGAGGACATTTTTGTGCGTGTACACGGAGGGGTCCATCCAGCCCAATTTCGCGTACCATCCAGCCCGATTACGTGAATTTGTAAAATATTGATATTCAGAAAATCTGTCATAACCGCTCTCGATCGTGCGAAAAGGAGTCCACCTAGCCCGATTACGAAAACTCGAAATATATTGACATTCGGTAAATCCTTCATACACTCAGAAAAAAGTCCTTTTGAGGAAAAATGAATCTTTTTGACTCAAAAGGATAATAATCTTAAATATGTCCCCAAGCGGCACTCCGTTTGATTCAACAGGAAAATAATCTTCTCGCAAGAAAAATAATTCTATTTCCCCGAATAGGAATCAGTTTGCCACAAGAGTAAAAAATTTTGCTTCTAATAGATAATAAGTTTGAAACAAAATGATTCCTATTGAGGGAAAAGGAAAATCTTTTCACCATCAAAATTTTATTGCTAAAAAATATTGTGATTCTTACCCGAAAACGATTCCTCTTGAGTCAAATGAATCATTTCTTGTGGTAAGAGGATATGTTCTTTTTTGAGCCTTTTTGTAAAATTACTCGAAAATGATTCTTTTTGAATCAAGAGGATTCTTCTTGGTGAAAGATGAAAATGGCATTTTTAAGCGAACATGGTACTTAAAATGAAAAGGAAAATCCTCTTGGTTCAAAAAAATTAATTCTTGAGTTAATATTTTTCTTCTGGAATCAAAATGAATTTCCTTTCGAATCAAAACGATTTAGACAAGAGGAAAATCCTCTTGCTTCGAACAGGCCATTTTTCTGAGTGTATAAGCTATCATGTGTCATCATGTATGTACACGCACAAAAATGTCCTCTTGTTCCAAGAGGAAATAATCTTAAATTAGGACCCAAAATTAAAATCACGTTGAAGCAGAAGGATTCCTTTTGACTCGAATAGATTCCTTTTGACTCGAATAGATTCCTTTTGACTCGAATAGATTCCTTTTGACTCGAATAGATTCCTTTTGACTCGAATAGATTCCTTTTGACTCGAATAGATTCCTTTTGACTCGAATAGATTCCTTTTGACTCGAATAGATTCCTTTTGACTCGAATAGATTCCTTTTGACTCGAATAGATTCCTTTTGACTCGAATAGATTCCTTTTGACTCGAATAGATTCCTTTTGACTCGAATAGATTCCTTTTGACTCGAATAGATTCCTTTTGACTCGAATAGATTCCTTTTGACTCGAATAGATTCCTTTTGACTCGAATAGATTCCTTTTGACTCGAATAGATTCCTTTTGACTCGAATAGATTCCTTTTGACTCGAATAGATTCCTTTTGACTCGAATAGATTCCTTTTGACTCGAATAGATTCCTTTTGACTCGAATAGATTCCTTTTGACTCGAATAGATTCCTTTTGACTCGAATAGATTCCTTTTGACTCGAATAGATTCCTTTTGACTCGAATAGATTCCTTTTGACTCGAATAGATTCCTTTTGCTTCAAAATTTTTCTAATAAGCAAAAAGTTTTTAAAGCAAAAGGAATCTATTCGAGTCAAAAGGAATCTATTTGAGTCAAAAGGAATCTATTCGAGTCAAAAGGAATCCTTCTGCTTCAACGTGATTTTAATTTTGGGTCCTAATTTAAGATTATTTCCTCTTGGAACAAGAGGACATTTTTATGCGTGTACATACATGATGACACATGATAGCTTATACACTCAGAAAAATGGCCTGTTCGAAGCAAGAGGATTTTCCTCTTGTCTAAATCGTTTTGATTCGAAAGGAAATTCATTTTGATTCCAGAAGAAAAATATTAACTCAAGAATTAATTTTTTTGAGCCAAGAGGATTTTCCTTTTCATTTTAAGTACCATGTTCGCTTAAAAATGCCATTTTCATCTTTCACCAAGAAGAATCCTCTTGATTCAAAAAGAATCATTTTCGAGTAATTTTACAAAAAGGCTCAAAAAAGAACATATCCTCTTACCACAAGAAATGATTCATTTGACTCAAGAGGAATCGTTTTCGGGTAAGAATCACAATATTTTTTAGCAATAAAATTTTGATGGTGAAAAGATTTTCCTTTTCCCTCAAAAGGAATCATTTTGTTTCAAACTTATTATCTATTAGAAGCAAAATTTTTTACTCTTGTGGCAAACTGATTCCTATTCGGGGAAATAGAATTATTTTTCTTGCGAGAAGATTATTTTCCTGTTGAATCAAACGGAGTGCCGCTTGGGGACATATTTAAGATTATTATCCTTTTGAGTCAAAAAGATTCATTTTTCCTCAAAAGGACTTTTTTCTGAGTGTATAAAGGATTTACCGAATGTCAATATATTTCGAGTTTTCGTAATCGGGCTAGGTGGACTCCTTTTCGCACGATCGAGAGCGGTTATGACAGATTTTCTGAATATCAATATTTTACAAATTCACGTAATCGGGCTGGATGGTACGCGAAATTGGGCTGGATGGACCCCTCCGTGTACACGCACAAAAATGTCCTCTTGTTCCAAGAGGAAATAATCTTAAATTAGGACCCAAAATTAAAATCACGTTGAAGCAGAAGGATTCCTTTTGACTCGAATAGATTCCTTTTGACTCAAATAGATTCCTTTTGACTCGAATAGATTCCTTTTGCTTTAAAAACTTTTTGCTTATTAGAAAAATTTTGAAGCAAAAGTTGTTTCAAACTTATTATCTATTAGAAGCAAAATTTTTTACTCTTGTGGCAAACTGATTCCTATTCGGGGAAATAGAATTATTTTTCTTGCGAGAAGATTATTTTCCTGTTGAATCAAACGGAGTGCCGCTTGGGGACATATTTAAGATTATTATCCTTTTGAGTCAAAAAGATTCATTTTTCCTCAAAAGGACTTTTTTCTGAGTGTACAGGTAAGACTGTGGCGCAAGATCTCGTATGAAACTTATTAGCACTAAAGATGCGGTATACGCAATCCATTCAACAAGCATCCATATTTTCATTATATTATTACAGAACATAATACACGCACAAAAATGTCCTCTTGTTCCAAGAGGAAATAATCTTAAATTAGGACCCAAAATTAAAATCACGTTGAAGCAGAAGGATTCCTTTTGACTCGAATAGATTCCTTTGAACTCGAATAGATTCCTTTTGACTCGAATAGATTCCTTTTGACTCGAATAGATTCCTTTTGACTCAAATAGATTCCTTTTGACTCGAATCGATTCCTTTTGCTTCAAAATTTTTCTAATAAGCAAAAAGTTTTTAAAGCAAAAGGAATCTATTCGAGTCAAAAGGAATCTATTTGAGTCAAAAGGAATCTATTCGAGTCAAAAGGAATCCTTCTGCTTCAACGTGATTTTAATTTTTGGTCCTAATTTAAGATTATTTCCTCTTGGAACAAGAGGACATTTTTGTGCGTGTACGCTATTTTTTACGTATACATTGCAAGCGTATTTTAAACTCAAAGTTTACAAATCTGAAACCTTCTCAATTCGGATCTCAAGCGCCGTCTCAACTGCGGAGCTCCGCTGAATACACGAGAGACTACAAATCTAAAACGTTATGAAATCCTTCAAAAAATTGTCTAATGTTTGTAGCTTACGAAAGTTTGTCTGTATTTTCATCAATACACTCAGAAAAAAGTCCTTTTGAGGAAAAATGAATCTTTTTGACTCAAAAGGATAATAATCTTAAATATGTCCCCAAGCGGCACTCCGTTTGATTCAACAGGAAAATAATCTTCTCGCAAGAAAAATAATTCTATTTCCCCGAATAGGAATCAGTTTGCCACAAGAGTAAAAAATTTTGCTTCTAATAGATAATAAGTTTGAAACAAAATGATTCCTTTTGAGGGAAAAGGAAAATCTTTTCACCATCAAAATTTTATTGCTAAAAAATATTGTGATTCTTACCCGAAAACGATTCCTCTTGAGTCAAATGAATCATTTCTTGTGGTAAGAGGATATGTTCTTTTTTGAGCCTTTTTGTAAAATTACTCGAAAATGATTCTTTTTGAATCAAGAGGATTCTTCTTGGTGAAAGATGAAAATGGCATTTTTAAGCGAACATGGTACTTAAAATGAAAAGGAAAATCCTCTTGGTTCAAAAAAATTAATTCTTGAGTTAATATTTTTCTTCTGGAATCAAAATGAATTTCCTTTCGAATCAAAACGATTTAGACAAGAGGAAAATCCTCTTGCTTCGAACAGGCCATTTTTCTGAGTGTATACGCTAATGAATGTAGTAAAATCAGTTTAAAAAATGTCAAGTGTTAAAAATCAGCACACTGACAAAAATCATTACTTACTCCGAGAAGAATCAATCTCACTATAACTTCAAGATGAAAATCCGCTTTGTGTTTCATGATTTTCCCACATCTAATCTGAATTTTGCAAAACTAACTGCCAAATCATTTTGTGCAAAAAAAAATGAGCAAAATCACAAATATAAAAAAATTAATTAAATTCCTCCTGAGTATACCTAATTATAGAAGAATCATTTAGACACAATACGGATTTTCATCTGAAAATTATAGTGAGACTTGGAGTAAGAAATGATTTTTGTCAGTGCAGGTAAGCTAGAATCTGCCCACTAGTTTATAAAAAATAAGATGATTGATTGTACTTTTTAAAATTATTCTTTTAACGCTTACTTGCCGTCCCGTTGTCCTGTAGTCTATCGATGAAACACTCGAATTATTATTCCTTTTAAGGTATGAATCTGTTAGATAATATTAATTAAAATTACAACGATTTTTATTATAATCTAAGGAGCTTTACTATCTGGATGTTGTCGCAAAAATCTTCAAATATACTGTTTGTTGTAAAGAAAAAATCTCAAAGCTAAATTTAATAATTTGAAAAAACAATAAATAGTTTTGGAATGATAATATTACTTTTACTTGGATCAAATTTACTTTTTGATTCGATTAAAACAAGATAATAAAATAATGTAACAAACTAATATTTTGCCAAACTTTATTAATTTCTAATTCTATCGCTACAACATCAGTTATTAGATGATATGTAATGAACAATCTTCTTCACAACCAGATAAGGCAGAATATTATAGACGGCCTCGTTGATCACGTTCTCCTGATCTAGCATCGCGGAATAGTGTTCTTGAGCGCGCTCGTAAGCTTGGAGAATATTTTCGCAATAGATGGGAAATTCATTAAGATGTTACTGTTGGAATTTGGTCTCGAATTCTGGATTCTGCATGAGCGCGGCAACCTGGATGTAGCTTTTTGCGAGGAGTTCGACAAAAGTGCATGTATCGATAAACCTCGTGGATTTCATGCTGTTGATCTCATCGATGCATTTTCGATAATAATCTTGCAGCTTGTGATGTCGCTTGATGATCCTTTCGTCCTTCAATTAAATCGACGGCTGGAGAGCTTTTTTAGGGCTAGTGCCTTGATTAACAGCCAGATTCCTGGCGGTTCCTCATTTTCGCCAGATAGAATCCAAACCAAAGGTATATTGCCGTTAGCCTCAGCAGGCTTACCAGGCATCGCTGCACGGTCGCATGCTGCGTGCAAGGCAGTGCAATCTTTTATCGTTTTCAGATTAACGTTCGCGCCACATTTGAGCAAGGTTTTCATCGTTGCATGATCGTTTTTATAGGACCCAGCCGCAAGGTACAGCGGAGATTCACCATCTTTCGTTAGTGCATTTACATTTGCGCCGTAGTCCAAAAAAAAAACCTTTACCTATAGAAAACAAACAGTACACCAGAAAATTAATGAATTCACAATCGCGACATTGTATAAAAAGTGCTTGTACTTACTAATTCATTATTTCTTTGACTCCACGCGGCGTGATGTATCGGTTGAAAGTCACATATAGGATACTCTTTGTCATTGACCGAGAGGCCCTTTTCGATGAAGACTCTAGCCAGTTCAGCCGTATTATTATTATGTTCCTGAAAAGTTTGAGTATGCCAAAATCCCAAACGATGCAAGACGGTCGCGCCGAATTTATTTTTGGCAAAAACGTCAGCTCCGTGTATCATATCAACAACGGCACAAGTACGTTGCCTTTCGTACCGTTGGAGGCTGCGTCAAGCAGTGGTGTCATGCCATTATAGTCAGTGGCATTGACCTCGGCTCCTTTTTCGATCAACATTTCGATCGGCGTAAGTATGCCCTCTCCGCAACGCGGGCTGCAGGATGGTTTGTCCGTGTCAGTCCCGAACGTGCAAGTCGACGCCATGGTCCGTTACCAGGCGGACGAGTCGCTCGTTCTCCGGGGTGGGTTCCATCTGAAGCATCACGTAGAGAATGGTCCATATGTCTCGTTGACAACCGGAGGATCGTGACGTCCGAAGAGCTCGTTGACGTCGGCACCGGAGCTCACCAGCAGCTCGGCTGACTTATTGTAACCGACCAAGATCGCGATCCACAGAAGCGAGAGTTTTCCGAACTCTTCTTTCGAAAAGTGCTTGCTGAGGATGGATTCCTGCTCCAGGATCGGCCTGAGTATGGATTGTCGATACGCATTGATAGGTCGAAGGCCACGAAGGAAGAAGTTTCTGTTGTTGCTGCTGTAATGGCGCTTATTCAAGATCTTGTCAAGCGATTGATGCAGCAGGTGGTCATAGCTTTTGATGATATCGTCTTCGTCTGATTGCCGATTTACACCGAAGAATTCTACCGGAAGCATATGATAATAATATTGTGGCTTATAGTATGTGTATTTCCCTATATCGTATCGAAGCATCTTTGTAGTTTAAAATCGCGATGAGATGGGATGCTGCTGTCGCTGAGTAATGGAGCGAGGGATGCACTATGTCTGATGTCATGCGAAAACAAAATTTGTATTACTCTCTACTGCAGTGCAGAGTATTATGAGATACACTTGTTTTTTAGACTTTTAGTTACAGTGTGCGTTAGCACTTATGCCGATTAGTTCAGTATGACAGGTGATCCCGCAAGAAGACTGGCGTTATGAGCACACAAAGTATCAGCACGACGAACTCAGACAGACTGACGTTCTTCTCCGCTTCGACTGATTTATTTGTGGGTACTAGGCAACCGTAACTACGGGGAGAAAACAAACCTATACTAAGACCTTTGCCTCGCCCTCCCCTTTTGGAGCGTTAATAGCACTGAAAAACCATAACATAAGGATTGCGAATGTCGAAATCAGCTATTGGTAAACGTTTCTCTTGACGCCAATCTTATATACTTGCGCTGCATCTATATATCGAAACATATTACGAGTAATCGGTTAGAAGTGCTACATTTCATCAACAGGGTTCAGCTGGGGACGCTTATTTCATGTAAATTATTCTTTTTACTCTCTGAGGTGTCGTTCGCCGCGCTCTGTTATACACTCTTTCGTCATTACTTAGCTACTCGCCTAGCACTCTGTTCTTTTTTCATAAAACTTTTTTGCAGTTTGAAGCATCGACGCGAGTCTATTCACAGAGTATGAAAATTCATTACTCAAGTCTCCCCTTTTACACGATAAAAATTAGAGACAAATGTGCTCTTGCTAATTATTCGAAATTTCTACTCCTCCGATTTTTCTGAAAAATTAACACCTTCATCTTCATCTTACAAATTATGAATTTAGAAAAAAAAAATGATTTTTTCCTATTCAGGGTAAGATGCTGTTGTTTTCCGTGCATGTGGCGCAAAGACGACGCGATCATCGTCGAGGACAACTGCTGCCGGTGCAACTACGCGGCTCTGCAGCGTATGGTCGAGGTCGGCGAAGTCGAGGTGATCTATGCGACTTTCCACGTCGACGTCGGCGAGACGCCGTTCTTCGTCGCGCTCGACTACAGCAAACGAAAGGTACGTTCTTTATTGTGACATCCTTTTTTATTAATCCACAACTATATAGATGAGGAAGTTTTAATTTTTCCCAAGAAAATTAAGGCGAAAGTGCCTGATCTACAGCGTGCAAAAAATTAAAGCTTCTAGTCATCGTGGAGGGATTTATTAATCGGGTTAACTTTTTAAGTGGCGAATTTCGCGCTTTTGTATGGTTTTTAATTTTCGTGGGAACGAGTTTGAATTTACGAGGCTGTGCTTTGACTTGATTACTTTTCAAACTTTCAGGAGTGCTGTTTATTTATTATTTTATGACACGATATGAATATTCTGCCCAATAATTAATCTTAGTCATAATCAAATATTTACAATGTCATATAACGAATCCTATAATATACTTCGATTTAATAAAAATCGTATGATATTCTATCATCTCTTGTGTAATCTTCCGACAGGTGGTGGTGAGCATACGTGGTACCCTCAGCATGAAAGACGTTATGACAGATTTGAACGCCGAGAGTGAGGTGTTACCGCTCACGCCGCCTCGAGACGACTGGCTGGGTCACAAGGGAATGGTGCAAGCTGCGGAGTACATCAGAAAGAAGCTTTACGACGAGGCGATCATCACAAAGGCCTTAGAAAAGGTGAGTTCAAGAGAGAACTGTAGGAAGGAAATCAGCTTGTTATCATATCATAAATTACGGAGCTTTCTTCGAATTGAAAAATTAAAATGCTTTAAAAAATTATTATTTAAATTAAATTAAACAAATTAATCTATATTTTATAATAAACATGCGTTACAATCAACGATTGATTTTCACTTTCCAGGATCCGTCGCGCGGTACGCACGAGTTCGGTCTAACGCTGGTGGGTCACTCGCTTGGCGCCGGTACCGCAGCCATTCTGGCGATTCTAATGAGGCAGGATTACCCGGACCTAGTATGCTTTTCGTATGCACCGCCGGGTGGCCTTCTCAGTATGCCGGCACAGGAGTACACGCAGGAGTTCATCACATCCGTCGTCGTCGGCAAGGATGTGATTCCCAGGATAGGCCTCAGGCAGATGGAAAGTCTCAGGGCCGACCTTATCAACGCAATCAAGAGGAGCGTTGACCCGAAGGTACTTAATTAGCACAAATTATGTTTATTGTATTGTAGTATTTTTATTTCGCATTGTTCAAAATAGTTTTTGAGATTATAACGAAAACTTAATAGGTACTCGCTCACGTAAGGTCTGTTATCGGTGTAAGGCGTCGTTGCCTCCCGTATTGGATTTTCCTAGCACGTATCTTGCCCGATAAAGAAAAAGTCTAACAGCTCTCTTGTGTGCCCGAAAATCGAAGTTTCGCGCCATACTTGCCTTCGTGCTATAACCTTTTCCAAATAGTCTCTTTTACGCCAGCAATACCTTTAAAAAGACATCACCTCTCGGGATAGTCCGTGAAATTTTATTTGAACTTTCCGACAAACGTAATGTCGAGCTGAAATTTAATTAAAACACCGGCAAAGCTTCATCCAAAGTGGAATTCCGGCTTAGCGAAACAAAAATATTGTCACTCCAAACGCAACGAGATTTCTACTTCGCTATAAAGCTTATATACACCCGGTCCACAATAAAAGTAATCGCACCTTCTCACTATCTCGACCCTTTCCAAAAACACATCCCCCAACTATAACAACAGCTGGCGTTGCTCCATATACATATATACTTGACGTTCGCGTGTTTCAGTGGAAGACGATAACGTGCTCGGTGATGTGCTGCGGCTGCGGCTCGATACCGACTTCAGCGGCGAACCTCGAAGCCGGCGGCTGCATCAGCGAGTACCAGCGCGACAAGGACCTGGCGCGATCCCAGGCGGTCGTGCAGACGGACTCGAGTATCGCCCTTACTTTACACAGGCCGCTCTATCCGCCAGGCCGTATAATTCACGTCGTCAGGCATCACCCCAACAAGGGAGAGTAAGTATTGCTATACTGATGCTCGAGAGATTGACGCTTTTTTTTAGTTGTACGCGTGCGCTTGTTGTTTTACTGACACGTGTGTTTGCGCGTGTGTCTCGGGAATTGCTGACTGTGCTGAGATTTTTTTATGGAGAAATTCAAAGTTTTGGATTCTTAGCTTTGGATAAATTGAAGTTTTAAGACTAACGTCGAATTTCTTCGTAAAATTTGTAGTGAAAATGCTGTTTGAATAACTTTTTATTATATTGCAAGCTTCGAATTGATAAGCATACAGCAGCTAAATTTCTATACAATTATCATAAATAACGACGATGTTTAATAAACTAAGAATGAGTCTTCAAGTTTTCAATAAATATAATTCAAAAAATAATTTTTAATAAACTATTTGTGATTTTTTTTTTGTAACACATGCACGAATTTCGCGATTTCGCCATTAAAGTAGGGACAGAAGTAGCTATTTATCGATGGTAAGGCAATCATATGGCCATTGCCTGCCTCGCTAAACTCGCGTTAAATTCGATTAATGCGCATTTTAAATTTAAATTGCCACTAGCTTGCCAACCATCACTCGCTCGCGCATGAGCGAAGCAATTTTTCATGTGAATAATTTTGTTGTATGCTTATACATTATAATATTTACTAATGTAATAACTGCGATCTTCGCTTTGTCGCGATATCTCTATATTATGTAGCAACCACGTTTATTGAAAATTCGTAAATAAAAAAAGAGAAAAAATAGTTGCATGTTTGGATATGTCTCCATAATATTATACGCACCTACCGTTTTGGGTTCTGCTACGATATGCAAGTAATTAAATAAAGCTTTTGAAACTGCATTGTAACTTCACGATCATAATCATAACATTATTTGCAATATTTTTTTAAAACGGAACAATTTGAACATGTAATACGATGAAAAGATATCAAAACAGGGAAAAAAGAGAAATATGATGGTTAAAACGAAAAATAACATTAATATTTTCTATTTATAGGCAAAAATATGAATCTCGTTGGAGGTACGTTACATTGAAAATAATTTTTTTTTTTACGTGTGCTAAAAGTACTTTTCATTAAATCAAGGCATGTTATGTGACTGATTAATAAGGTGATAGGTAGTAAATAGACAACTAATATTGTTTACAACTTTACTGAATTTTCTACAAACAAATATATTATTTTTACTTCATTATTGTTTCCGTTATTTTACAAAACTAGTCGTAAGTAAATATTGCAACAATCCAATCTAAATATTCGATATTTCTTTAAAATTTAATCCTAGTATATACGAAAAAACCTTATCCATACATTCATAATAATTTCATTTCACAACATTTTTATCGCCATATATATGTTATTGTTTTAATGTGCTTTGGTTTTTTAGATTTCATTCAAGCATGCGTAGATACTTAACAGTAATAATTACTATTAGACCCTTCCATGAGTTTCATCCTCGTTCATACAAAATTCGTTATGCCCTATAAAATTGTAGCGTTGTGAGCTTGTTATGTACAATTATGTCCTTACTTAACAAATCCCACCTTATTGCAGGCAAATGCTAAGGAAACGAGAGCCAGTATACCAGGCGCTATGGGCAGGTCCCTGCGACTTCGACGAGGTCCTGATCAGTCCCGTTATGATCCAGGACCACATGCCGGACAACATGCTCAAAGCCCTGAATAAGGTAAGCGAGCACGCGCGACTCATGGGCGCGATACCGAGGAGACTCGGGGCCGATGTCGCGGTCCTTAGACCCGGCGCCTACGAGCCTCTCGAAGAAACCCAAGAGAACAGTTCGAATCCCGGCAACGTCGTCCTCGAAATCGGGGACGACGAGATCGAGAATGAGTCGCCCAACAGTACGACACTTATCGTTGTCGATGTTGAGGTGCACCAGAGAACTAATGACGAGGCTCTATCGGGCTCGTGACGAGTAGGAATTTTTTCATGACGTATCCGGTCCAAACCGGAGTGTATAGCTTTATTAAGCTAGGACAATTTTTAGATGATAGTAGGATATTTTTGAAATCAATTGATCGTTGTTGACGAATTTAGTGAATTTTTATATGTAAGTGGTAGGTCGTGTTGTCTTGTTTATAGGGACTATATGGACTTTGATTGCGGAATAGTAGTTTTTAGTCAATTATAAACTACTCTTATATGCTACATTTTTTTCAAAGTACTTATGGAATGATGGACAAAAAACTAGCAGACAAAGTACTTAAAACGTTTTTTCGTTTTAATTCATGAAATTTCAAAGAAGCAAAACTACTTTTAATCTTTTCGAATATGCTTCGACTGCATTCTAAGTGGGGTTCCTCAGTCTCAAGAAATATACTAAAAGTCCATTTCAATGCGACTCTTAAGACTCGAAATTTACAAAGTTCAGATTTTATTTATACAACTGACACGTGCATAAAATGGATTTCGAATGAATCTAAGACTTTTCTTGTACGAGACATTTTCGTCAATTGTCTTCTGAGTGAGATATGTTATCTGTAAAATATATTATTTGTGCTGTACTGTCTCGTAGCTTATAGGAATTATATTGTTTATTTTTCATAGATATATATTTTTTTATTCAAATTTGTGTTAATTTGGTAAATGACATGACCTGAAAATATGTGTGCTTCTAATAAGCAACAAAAACGTATATACCTTTAATACATATATTTAATTTTGCAAGTGTAAGTAATTTGTATAGATTAATTTCGACCATTTGATAAGAATGTTTTTGCATTTGGGTGCTCTTGTCTTAAAGAAGCAGAAGGTACATTTTCTGTTACTCACCCTTAATCTACCTCGCACCCTATCTCTATTTATTTTTTAACTCCTCCCTCTGGATTTCGATCTGACTGATCTCTAAAACACGTAATGATAATAGTGCAATAGAGTAAAGTGATGATAGAGAAAGTACTTTTTGCACATTTTGAAATCTGTTTTAACGATTACAAAATTGTAAATGTAGAAGTAATTTATCATGTTAAGTCGAACAAATGTTTTTACGGTTGTTTGCGTAGAAGGACGACTAAAATATTTTTTTACGAAAAAATATTTTTGTCGTTACGTCTGGTTGTCATAAAAGAGGTGAGAAATGTTTGAAAAAAATTACTATTTTTCTATTATAAACCAGAAAAAATGAACAAAAAATCTCAAATAAATGCTATTGCTGTTCTAGTTAAATGTAGTAAAGTATGAAAATCTTGAAACGTATAAACATTTACTCCAAGTGAACAATTTTTTTATTTGTATACTGGACAAAGGATCTGCGAATTGATATACGAACGCGTATAATTAACAAATTGCATGTTCTCAGAATAATATAGGATGCTGCATGATTCGTAGAATATTAGAATTTGTAGCATTAAGTAAATTTTATACGCATACATTCTCGTTTGTAGAATCTTTTATTTATTTTATCACAATAAGTAAAGAGTGGAACGGGATGCTGAAACTATTTTCAAATTCATATCCAAATTGTAGCATAAAGACTATTAATTGTAGTGGAGAATTCTTACATTTGACAGTAGTTTCAGCACTAATTCATTTCAAGTTATCGATAAAAAAAAGATGATTATATAGAAGATAAGTTTTATCGATATTAGTCAATAGTAAACTATTTTGGGGCCTTATTTGTAAAAAGAAAGCCTTCTCATTTCTTTTTGTCCAATAAGCACCTATTCATTGCACACTTTTTGTATTATTTGATATGTATATGATCAATATTGTTGGCGATAATATAAGATATTTATTCATAAAACATTGTTGTAGTTAGTTTATTTCTTTTATGATTTCCCTACTATACCTGCCATCCTCTGTGTGCCTGTAACGTATTTGAAGTGTTTGTTTTATTTATTTATTTTTTATTTATAATAAATAATGCATATTTTCTGAAATAACATCCTAGTTATTTCATCTTATAAAATCAATAGAAACAGCCTAGAATAAAGTTTTGTTTCTCAATAAATATAATATATTCAAATGTCATATTAGAATAGTGTCATGCACCGTATTTTACCATGTATCCAACTATAGTATAAAAAATCTTAAAAGCATGCTTATGCTCATGGTTTGAAGTATAATATTGCGATATGATTATTATAACTGGTAAAACCAAAATTGAAAAAACTTTGTAATGTTTGCAGATCCTTATATCTTATAACTATCAATGTCATTTTTATACATACTACTCTACAAATAGCAAATTATTTTAAAGGCAGTTTAGATTTTCTTTAAAATTCCATTATACCTTCTCAACAAAACTATTATATTTTAAAAATCTAATCACAAGTCAATAAAAAAGCTACCTATGAGATAGCGAGCGAAATTTCAATTATTAATCCGTTCAAAACAAAAAATAAAATAATGAGTAAAGAAGCTGGCTGAGCGTGGGTTGTGTGGTATATGTGTGGTGAGCAGGTGGCGGCGCATCGGGAGATTAGCACTGAGCTGAGCTCAATCGCCGCTGCTGCGGCGGCGGCCAAGTCTTCCACGTCGACGACGGGTCCGACGGCGACACTGGACGTCTCGGCGCTGCAGGACGCGATGCTCGACAGTCAGCTCATCACAGCCGGTGCGACTTCCGACAGTACAAGGTACTATTGATATCTCTGCGAACTCTCACAGCACTTTTTGCAAGCTTTTCCTTTGAGCGGAATTCCTTTGTGTGGAAGGATTTATTTTGCCTCGTGAAAGAATATGCGGCTTTAAATACAATAAATCGGTAACTTTTTAAGGCTCAATTGATATAAAACACTCAATTTTTTCAAAGAATGGACTTCTATAAATCAAAATTTTACCATCGATTGATAGTTGATGATGAATTTTTAAAATCTTTAAAAATATTTTTATTGTATGTATATGATGGTTACAAAAAATTAAAATTGACAATAAACAGTATTTATTAAGAGGACTATGCCCATAATACGCGTCCTCTATAATTTTGATACGACATAAAAATCGAGCAAAATCTTAATTAGAAACTATAAAAAATCAAGTGGTTTTTAAAAGTATACGCCCGCTTTACACTTTCTTGATGACCAACACATCAAAGGAAAAGTATAAAACATCTGCATCGTTATTTTTAGCGAGGTACGCGTAAAAAAGTCAAGATCACAGGTTGAAGAAAATCTTTTGAGCTCTCAAAATAAAAACTCGCACCATCTAAATTCGTGTCAGCGTCACATTTTTGGTACCATTTTTATCTTTTAACTACTTCATTGCCCAACACATACTCAACTGCAGCAATTTTTTCCAATATCATTCATTATATATTTACAGAACAAGTAAGACAGTATGGCACAGATTGTTTGTGTAGCAACATTTGGGTGATTTTTTAATATTGTTGTGTGTTATGATCGAAATATTCTTACATCTGCATGTGCATTCTAAATTAGATAGATGCACGAAATACATATAGATATAGATATATATATATATATACACATATATATATTTTGTATATAAATTAATATGTACATTGTACAAAAACGTAAGTAAATTTTGTAAAAATTGTTATTATGGATGGTCTTTTTTGTTTTTAGAATTTTTTCTTGATTGCACAATAGTATGTACAATATATCTGACGTGAAACTTATTTATTATTTTTAGTGTTTATTATGATTAAATACGTAATTTGTGACAAAATTGCAATCAAAATGCATTTGATAAAAATGTCTTCAAAATTATGTCTCTTCATTCGTCATCCCCGCCAAGCATTGCATTTTGCTTTTAATCTTATTATTCTGTGTTAATAAAAAAAAAGACCAAAAATGCTTTGTGAAAATTTTCTAAAAATCGATAACAAAAGGTCGTGTGATCAAAGCATTTTTAATTTTACAAATTAATTTTTTTCAACTCTATATATATGTGTGTTTATAATAAAACTTATGACATATATCCATTTAAACAAGTGAAACGAAACAAAGAGTACTATGTTTGATGAAAGAAATTATAATGAGTTAAAGTAGCTCGTAAACTAAAAAATCAAACATTTTACTACTACTTATAGTTTATGATTATGCTTTTCCACAAAAATTCATCCACCAATAGGTACGCGTGACCCATTTTTATATGCCAAACCATATTATATCGTTACTATCGTAATTAAGCGTCTCTAAATGTACCTATAGTTACAATAATTATTTTTCTAATCATCCTAAAGAATGAAATAGTAAAACCGATAGATAGATAGATAGTTAAAAATCAACATGAAAATAAATAAAATAAGATGAAAAAAATGAAAAAATGAGTTTACTTTTTAACAATAATATATGAATATACGCACCTCAGCTTATGTTATATTGGCAATAATTTAAACGATAGTTAAAATATAGAGATATATTTTCTGTTTCAATACATATCAGAAAACAAGAAAGTTGAAACAATAATAGATGAGCAATGATTAAGTGTCATAGTTTCCTTGGAGAGATATTTTGCTTTGTTTTTAATTTATTAAGAGAAAAAATTTTAAACGTACAAGGCGAATATACATAAAAATGAAGACAACAGAATCGAAGATACAAGTTGTCTACCCAACTCCTACATTCTATATTTACGTAATTTAAATATGAAAATGAAAATAAGTCTATAGTACTTAGCACACAACGATCTGAATTATTCTTAGCAATAGTAGCCTCTTAATAATCAATTTTTAAATAACGTAAATCGCAATAGCACCTTGATGTATTATTAAAATGAATCAGTTACTTAATTTTTACAAACATTTTAACAATACTAGACATTACTCAAAAATCACCAAAGCAAAATCTCTCTCACTCAAACAATCAAAGGCATCATAATGAAAATCCCTCTGACCGGTAAAAACCGCACGATTGGCTCCCACCTCTCAGGTCATAACCACACTGGGCCCAGCTAAGCCCCAGCGTCTGGTGTCCGGCCGAGTATCCTCAGCATCAGACTGCCGTGGCGCCAGTAGTGACCTGCTTCATCATGGTAGCAGTCGAGTCAGCATCGGTTATCTCCAGGATGGCGGTAACGATCTCGGCGAAGTCGAACAAGAGATGCGGGCCTTACTCGCCTGTTCAAGCCCTGTGCGCAGCTGTCCCCGGACGATACAGGGCCTTACACGAGCCCAACCAGCAAGTGATGGACCAACTCCTGCAAGGAGAAGACTGTGTCTGGAGACGAGTTTCACAAGTCTGCAGAGTCCCCTCACGGATAACTACCCTCATATCGGTAGGGAGCTGAGTGTCGACTCGAGGGGACTGCCCTGGGAATATGTCAGTCTGGCTAGTGAGATTCTTGGATCGCCTATAAGGCCTGCTGAGCTGTTAAAAGCGTAAGGATCGGACGTATTTTTGATGGGGGTGGATACGTTTAAACTTTTTTCGTTTGTATATATGTTGACGTCTAGAAGGTATGCGATGGTCAATGTGGATAATTGTGATCTGATTTTTCAAGTGTATAGACGTTTGATCTTAAACTTTTGTTAATTCATATACTATCCTATATACTATTTTGTTCTTTTTCGAAAAAAATAATGTAGCTTTATTGATTTCCGTTGCTTTAGTGGCGCATTTTGATAAATGCTTTCCAACCTGATATTCTTAGATATTTTTCTTATACTTCGATCTATATTCTTCTCTGTTTTGTGTGGCTTTTATGCCTGTTACTTTCTCATATCACGAATTCAAACTTTCGTTTTGAAATCTATTTATTTAAAGCACATGTGTATCTAACCAAGACTTTATTCAAATTGAAGTGATCACAATTATGTGTCAGCATATGTACGCGTCGTCATTTGTAATGAATTGAAAATCAGCAACACACACGTTTAATAATAATAAGCGTTATCACAATTTTATATCTATACTAATACTCTGCTGTAAAAAAATATATGTTACAAGTATATAACACAGTATAATACAGATTACACATTGCATTATCCCTAATTTAGAGATTCACCTAAGACCATTTTTTAAAGCTACGAGCATTGCTGTAAACTCCCATAAGCACGGCAGCTTTCTGTTTTACCAACATTATAAACTCGTCAATCATATAAATACGAAAGCATTACACATTAATCGTATTTACACAGAACATTGAACTCATACCATCAATTTCAGTCGTTTACTGTCGCCTTTATTATTGACATTTTATTTTATATTTTATCACCAAGGGTTACAGAATCATTATAAAAATTAATAACTTTCAACAATTAACAAGTTAAAATGTGTGAATATATCGTCGCTCCCTACAAAGACTAGCACTGTTAACATTTTACAGCGAAGAGTAGCACTAGATTTCCCGCGAAGACTAGCACTACTCAGATTCATTTTCTTCGAAAAGATTCATTATTTTTTAAAGAAAAACAAAAATTATTAAGACAAAGCTAATAAAATTGAAATATTCTTCTTATTGCCGAACAATTTAGAAAAATTTCAAAATTTTAAACTATTTTATCGTAAGTATAATTTTTAATTAATTTTCAATTTCAAAGTTTCGATAAAATTTGGAAATTATTCTAAATTGTTCGGCAATAAGAAGAATATTTCAAATGTAATAGCTTTGTCTTAATAATTTGTGTTTTTCTTTAAAAAATAATGAATCTTTTCGAAGAAAATGATGCTGAGTAGTGCTAGTCTTCGCGGAAAATCAGAACAGTGCTACTCTTTGCTGGAGAATGTTAACAGTGCTTGTCTTCGTAGGGAGCGACGATATAATGGTTAACAAATATATAGGTAGTTCTCTGTGAAATCGAAGATGAAAATTTTCATTTTTGCCCAAACTGTATATACATGTTCTACATGTTGTACCTGACTCTCAATAAAAATTTCACCTTGATTCCTCTACTTGGCTTCGAGTTATAGCTGGTCAAATTTAGGGTTTTAAGCAATTTTTGCCAATTTTCAATGATTTCTAGCTCATAAGGGATGGATTTTTAACTAAAACCGAGCAGATATTTTTTGGTGAAATTTTTTGAATTTTTCAGTAAAAATACTTTTATAGTCCCATATATATGTTGAGGCTACCGTATTTTCATTTTAAACCTGAAAATGTGAAAATCTAAATGCAGTAAAAATATACGTTTTTCTAATAAAAAAGTAGCTGTGAAGTTTCTGAGTGGGCCTGACTTTCTACTAGAAGTTATGTAGAAAACAAACATGAAATAATGTCTAATAAGTGGTTTTATATGCAAATGTATTGAGGTTGTCAGAGTCCGGATCGAACACTCAGATTTTCACATTTTAAGGTTTAAAATGCAAATAACTAGCCTGAAAAATTCAGAAAATTTCACAAAATAAATATCTGGGTGGTTTTAGTTGAAAACCCATCCTTTACGAGCTAGAAATCATTGAAAATTGGCAAAAATTGCTTAAAACCCTAACTTTGACCAGCTATAACTCGAAGCCAAGTAGAGGAATCAAGGTGAAATTTTTATTGGGAGTCAGGTACAACATGTAGAACATGTATATACAGTTTGGGCAAGAATGAAAATTTTCATCTTCGATTTCACAGAGAACCACCCATATATATGTAAATTCACTAACAAGACTAATAACTACAAATATAGTCATTGCAGAAAATTTTCGTGTATACCCTAAAATAAATCTAACGCTCAAAAATTCTCACCAGGTCTTGCCGTCCGACGGACTGGAGCAGTTTAGGCCGATTGGCACCACTAGCTACCCCGGAGACGATGTCCGAAGCCTCGAACAGTAGTCCACCCTCGCCTTTACCGAGTTGTCATCGACCGATGATGCGACGAACACCTAAGATCACCGGTAACCTGTCGACTGCCGCGGACGACCTGAAGAATAACCTGCACTTTGCTATGCTATCAGCAAAAAATTACTATCTGCGCTGTGAGCAGACTTCCAGTACTGTGGGTAGCAATTTAAGCAGTAGCAGTAATAGCAACAGTGCAGTGAACAGTGAGGCGAGTTACGAGAGCGCCAAGAGTTTGGCCCAAGGACCACCGCCCCCTGTGCCTAGGAGACGAGACTCTGTCCTCGTAAGCAGGTGAGATTTCTTTAATTTTTCTTACTGCGCATGTGCTCTTAGACATGATTTTTTAACAGAGTCCTTGCCTGAGCGGTCATAACAAAAAGGAAATTTACAAAGTGAAAACGTCATGCTACGTTTATTTGATTGTTACCGTTGGTTTTGAGTAAAAATGAAGACATTGCATTGAATCGTTTTCGTATTCGAATGTTCATATCGAAATTTTAAGCGTATATTGCCTATGTTTATGTACATATATTATATGCATATCAATTATTCAACTTATCGCATACCGCCTAAGCACACATGCCTCTAGTCAGAAAAGTTAGGTGGCTGTCTTGGTTGGGCCTGCTTCGGCCGATTAAGCTATTCGCTTTGTGCGGAAAAAAGTGGCTTCATGTAAGATACATGTAAATAAATTAGACACGTTCCGAAGTTTATGTAGCAGCCGCTAGTGGAACAGCATGACCGATCATATTTGATCGTGTTTATTTCGCATGGCGTTACTATCATTTCCGCACACAGTGCATAACTATAAATTTATTAAATATCAATGTTTCTGATAAGTCCAGTTCTGAGCATAAGATAGCATAAAATTAACAATAGTAGTATGTCCACGTTATCAAAATATTGTTGCCCTAAAAAGGGCAGTTTGTCAAAATTAAAAATACTCAGTATTTAAAGGGCCAACTTTCGTCGGATCCTCCGAGGGAGCGCCAACGACTCGTCGTCGGCAGGCCTCTTATCTCCCTTCTTGACGGTCGACGCATTGCAGAACTCGTCAAAAAGAGCCTGTTCTTCCGGCGTCAATTTTTTGTCCGGCGTCAGCAACTTTTTTGGAGCGATACTCAGCTCCTCGACTTGTTCGCACAAGTCATTGACCTGATATTTCATTACGCGTTTAACTACGCGTAATCGTCGACCCATATCCATAGCTTTCTTCTCAGTCAAATCTGCTGTGGAGTTTGCCATGACGATGCTTCGTTCTAGGTGTCGAAAGAAACTGATGCCGCTGCCGAGTGGTCGGTCATATTTATATCTCAAAATGCTAGCACGCTCTCGAATGCCCCCACCATGACACTCAGCCAATCATCGCACTCACTTAAGGAGATTCACCACCGACAGTCCCTGCCAAAAGTTCGGCTCGCTGCTGCGCTCTCTCCGCATAGCGTCCCCCTCTCCACAGCGCAAAGAGTTTTGAACGTGCCTCTACCGGCCGCACGCACACAACGTTAGGCGCGCCGCGTCGGCGAGCGAGAGACTCACACGTACACGCCGGCGGCGCTAGTATGCGTGCGCGCGCGGCTGACGACAGCCTACTTTAGATTACAATAACTCTGAAACTAGAGTCTAGACGTCAGATCAATGGCCGTACAGACCCCTGGCGCCACTAACCACAAAGAAGAAGAAGAAGACGTCAGATCATTGCTCACGAGGCTAGTCCTCTCTCCGAGCGCTGAGAGAGAGAGAGAGAGAGAGAGAGAGAGAGAGAGAGAGAGAGAGAGAGAGAGAGAGCGTACCATAGCAAAAATATGTCGTGACGATTATGCGTGACAATTTTGCTATAGTGTATATGTTACACTTTTTCCGGCTTAGCCCCCATCCGCCAAGCGTGCTCAACGCGCGATAAGGAACTTCGTTCCAAAAATTGCATCCTAATATTCAAATTCCATCAACCTACCTGAAGGAACATCGCGTAATTGTCTGCGTAAAATTTGAGCAGGTGGCATTTCCGGAAGCTCTTCGGCTTTTCGCTTAATTTGTTTGATTACTTGAAGACCTTCCACTTCTTCATGATTAGGTGCAGGTGTGTGAGGAGATTCTGATGGACCTTTCAATACTACTAGATTTGACTCTACGTTGATATATTCTACATCACGTACACTACGTGTGCCAAAATTATTTTAATAGTCTGAACGTATGAATTTTCGTTACGACAAAAAATACCGGTACTAATCACTACTACTATCACCAAGTTTTCCCCCCTCTACTAAGATCCACTCTAACCGAATAGATCAGGGTCCACTTTGTTTGGGCCTACCTAATATTAAAACTTTTGGGTGAGGGTTATGGGGTTTAAATAGTCCACCTATTTCGAAGGCTTCCATAGAGTAAATATCGCTTAGACTTTTTCTATATCTATTCTATATATTTTTTATATCTATTCTATATATATTCTATATCTATTCTATATCTATTCTATATATATTTTATATCTATTCTATATCTATTCTATATATCGTCGGTTCCTACGATGACCAGCACAACTCAACAAAGGTCTATTTTCATTTACCATTTTTGGAGCATTAAAGTAAATTAATTTATCTAGGACCTGATAAACTTGACATATAATTCGTATACTTTAAGTTTATCCGGTTCTGGATAAATTTAT
Organism: Pteromalus puparum; assembly: GCA_012977825.3. NCBI lineage: Eukaryota > Metazoa > Arthropoda > Insecta > Hymenoptera > Pteromalidae > Pteromalus > Pteromalus puparum. Next base: position 17,501,495 of record CM053170.1, on the reverse strand, counting down.
TTACTCTAATGCTCCGAAAATGGCAAATGAAAATAGGCCTTTTTTGAGTTGTGCTAGTCCTCGGACGAACCGAGGATATATTCTATATCTATTATATATCTGTGGCCTACAGGCGCAAAACGACATAAATCCACTGTTCGCGAAAATCGAGATAACTGTGGAATTTCCAAATTTTAAACAATTTTATCGTAAGTGTAATTTTTAATTAATTTTCAGTTTTTAAATTTCGATAAAATAGTTTAAAATTTGGAAATTTTTTTAAATTGTTCGGCAATTAGAAGAATATTTCAATTCTATTAGCTTTATCTTAATAATTTTTGTTTTTCTTTAAAAAATAATGAATCTTTTCGATGAAAATGAATCTGAGTAGTGCTAGTTTTCGCGGGAAATCTCAACAGTGCTACTTTTTGCTGGAAAATGTTAACAGTGCTAGTCTTCGTAGGGAGCGACGATATATTCTATATCTATTCTATATCTATAATATATCTATTGTATTTGATTATAATCACAATTGTTAAAAACCGCGCCGATCGCAAGCGAATCGTGAGGGATGATGGACGAAAAGCTTATATCCTTGTCCCTTTGAGAACTGCAAATACTCGAGCAACAAAAGACCTGTTCCAGAGAGTCACATACGCGGGCACAGAGGTGAAAAGCGTTTTACCTGCGGTTGGGAGGGCTGCACTTATAGTATTCGTGCGACAAAGCATCGCGTCTAAGGGACCACATGGTTGTGCATACGAATGAAAAGGAATAGGCCTGCGATTGGGACAAATGTTATGGACGCCCCGATGAGCTAAAACGGCATATAAAGTCAAAAAACAAACGCGAGAAGCCATATGTTTGCGAGCAGTGTGGCAAGAGATTTTGTAGACAAGAGCATTCGCATCCAACACTCAGAGACCCATACCATTTATAAATAAGTGATGTCATTTAATAACCCCGTACTCAACTCTAACAATATTATTAAAAATAAATTGATGGCTTTGCATGGTCTGTTGAAATATTTTAATGAATCAGAAATATTTTGTTAAAATATGCTGTTGGTGCTGCCACGGAAGGTCCAACAAAAGTTTACCTTTTTAATTATTTATAATATCATATTTAATTTTTGAAAATTGCCCTATTCAGGGCAACAATATTTTCAAAACGTAGAGAAAACTATTGTGTATTTTATAAATATGACCGATCACTCGGCAGCGGCATCAGTTTCTTTCGACATCTAGAACGAAGCATCGCCATGGCAAGCCCCACAGCAGGTTTGTCTGGTAAGAAAGCTATGGATATGGGTCGGCGATTACGCGTAGTTAAACGGGTAATTAAATGTCAGGTAAAGGACTTGTGCGAACAAGTCGAGGAGCTGAGTATCGCTCCAAAAAAGTTGCTGACGCCGGGCAAAAAATTGACGCCGGAAGAACGGGCTCTTCTTGACGAGTTCTGCAATGCGTCGACCGTCAAGAAGGGAGATAAGAATTAAGAGGCCTGCCGACGACGAGTCGTTGGCGCTCCCTCGGATATTAACATAATAAATCGTATTGAGGTTATACTTATAAAAAAAATTTGCCATGATCTTCGTTAGTGAGAAAAAAATACTATAGTCCATCTAGCGGTATTAGGGCAGAACTAACATAAAATAAATAGCCAACCGAGTAGCCAACTAAAATCCAATAATTCTCGTATATGGTAAGTGGGCTGAGTAGGCATGTAAGCGATGCATATTGTAAAATTCATAAATACAATAGATTACTTGAGTAATGTTCAGAATTGGTATTAAATATTGTTAAAAAATGAAACATTGTTAAGAATAGTAACTATTATAATTACCAGATTTACAATATTCATCCAATATTTTCAGCTTGTTTGTGAATATTTATACTTCTACTCGTACATTCATCGCGAGAGTTTTCTAAATATTTGCTTACCGTATCCGGACAAGCGTTAATTTTTACGTGCACGATCCGACTCACATAACACACATACCCGTACAGCCGTCCGGCAAACTGACATCGCGAAATTCGATCTATACGCTCTCCCATGCAAAAAAAAAGTCCAATATATTTCTTCCTCACTGGAAACGTAAAAAACAAACACAGCACCTCGCACTGCACAGTGTAGTCGATCCATTTTCATCAGCCGATTTTTTTCTTTCTTAATTCGCAGAGAGACGAGAGTTTGCACAGCCGCATGTTGCAGGGACGACCTATCGGAACATTCGTCGCCACATACCTCCTCCCAGTCGTCTAGGATATCGCATCGAGTGCAGATCGACTTCGCCGAAGAGGAAATGGATACGAACGGCTCCAGCCTTGATTTCTATGAAGCCAAGGTGAGAAACTATGGGATTATATTATTATTTGATGTTTTTTTTCGTATGGCTATAATGACAAATACTGAAATTTTGTACATTGCTTCACACAATTACTTCTCTTCTATATGATTATTTAAATATTTATTATTTAAAATTATTTAATCAATTTTAATAACTCATTCTACATCAAACCGTAATGTTTAAAAACTTTGTAATACCATTGATACTGATTGCTAGACTCCAATCGTATTATGCTTCTAAAAAAAATATTCTTTTATAAAAAATCCAATTATCTTTCAACAGGCATCGATAGAAGCCAAGGACAGCAGCAATGACGTCTTCCTGAGCGTGCGCAGCTCTCCCGAGTGCAAGGGTCTCATGGCCCCGGCAACGGACCTCGGAGCCGAGTGGAAGCGCAACAAGCAGCTGGACGTCGCCGCAGGTTGTGGCGACGCTTCGCTACCACTTCTACGCGGCCTCTCGCCGACGCCTCAACACGCGACGCAGCAACACGCCAACTCGCCCTTCTTCAACGCCAAGCGCAAGAAGTACGTCTACCCCATCACCCTTGTTGGTAGGGGTGAGAGCAGCGTTTAAGCGAGGATTTTTTCCTACTACGTAGAGTCTTTGTTGAAAAAAGCACGTGTCTTTTTCATCAAGTTGTAATTAATTATGTGATTTACGGAATCTCAATCGCAGATGATATATCACGTGAATTTAACAGGTTTTGAAAGAAACGTGTTTTTTACAATGTATGCGCTTATATGTACATATATGAAAGATTGTACAATAGGTGATTATTGTATGAGCGCATTGGGCATATTTTGGTTGCGGAAGGTTTTAAGAAGGTCTTTTAAAAAGATCGAGGAGAATATTATATGATTTTATCTTTATTGTTATAGACTTTTCTATATAGATGCTAACGACGGTCTAGTATGAAAGTGTACAGTATTTTCCGTGTGTTTTTTTCTAACAAGGAATAAGTATTGACAGACAGTGGGCATATTTCCAATATTCACATATATGCATCTTCGAAAATTGTAATACATCGGAAGCAGCTTCGCTATCATCCTTCATATACTGTCACCTTTTTTTTCAACCTTCCCCCGAATCAATATTAGAATACCATTTTCTGGATATTACTAGGCGGATTCCAGGTGTCCTTGCCGAGGTATTTGCAGAGAGTGTGATAAAAATAACGACAATACAAAATACTATTTACTTTAATTTGATTTTTTTACATCGAGGTATTCTTCTTTCCTAAAATTATAAGCCCTGTATATATTTTGTGTTTGGAAGTATGAAAAAACATGTTGAGTGATTATCGTGTTTCTATAAATAACATTTTTTTTGTTGGCATTTATGCGACTGGAACAGTGCAATTAGTTATTACTTATCTATGAGTTTGTATGATAACAAGTAAGGATTATTTTGTGTTTCACCTAGAAATAAGATATCTATATGCATACGATACTGAAAAAATGTGCACAACACGTCCAGCTAAAAAGAACTAAAAACATTTGAGACGTATAACGCTAAGTATTATACGTAAAGCTTTTGATTTTAATGAATCGCAACTAGTAGATCTGGGCATGAAGGTCAAAACAGGTGTGTGGTTAGCGTTATTGGACGTCAATCCTAACGGTGCAACTCATATGGCCATTAGGCTCCGCCAAAAGAGTCGCAATTATAATTGCTGGTGGCATAGTACTAAGATTTTTGGCGAAGCCTAATACTAGGTATCTCTGCAGCCAATACCTAATTTTATAACTGAAATCAAACTTCTCCAAAGCATAACCACTGAGTCTTTCGTTTTCATACGTGATCCTGTTGACCTAAGACCTAACACTCAAATCTTATACTCTCAATGCGTTCATAATGACTTTTGGGTATTGGTACCAGTACATATTACTGACCAATGCGTTACTTTCATTTTATTACATTTTGATTTGATTACTGAAAAGTGGTTGTTATAATATGGGATGTCATGAAAATCAAGCGTTATAAATCACAATGAAATGTTTTTAGAACTTTTTTGTAAAATAATAAATGGAGGCAAGGTATTTTGTACTAAATGTAATTCTATCATAAACATTACTTTTTACAAAATTCAAAATATCAAAGAAAGTAATTTATGACTAAATCATCAAATTATTTGACTATCTGATGTTCTTCGAATAATACTCATAATATAGAATTGTATAGTATATTACTTTTATTCTTTTCATAAATTGCAAGGATTAAATTCTATTTTTATAAAAGTTTTTTATTATCTTTGACTTGATACTATGTATACATTGTACACTTATAAAATTAACGATAACACCAAGTATTTGCCATAACGTACCATCGTTTGGTTACACTATCAGTTTAATTTTATATTTAAAGACTCATTGCAGGGTTAAGTGTTTTATTGTCAACGGGACCATTAGAGTGCAAATATTTGTTTGAAAATTCATTACAATGTAAAAACTGCGTTCGCGCATATAGACACCATCCTGTAGAAAGTATTTAGTAGTGTTTAAGTTTATCCGATGCAATAAAACGTCAATTTCCACAAAGAATTTAATTCTTCTTTTGGAACGTATTTCTTCTCGAGCGTTTTGCCAAAGCGACTATAGATTTAACGAATATCGATGTGATTTAGAGATGTAAAGTTAGCGATATATTTCGGACGTTGGAGCGCTTGGAATTCAAGTTAAGAAAGTGTACTTAGGTACTTTTTTAAATTTTACTTTAGTCATGTTGAAATACCGGTGATATGATTTGTCTACTTCGAAAAATATATGTAATTAATTGAGTATTAGAAACTACTAGTGATAATTGTACTATTATATAGTTCTACTACGTAGAGAACCTATCATACATTATATAAACGTTACCATGCATTTCAACAAGTCCAAAGCAAAGTTTTAAAAAACATATAACTTCGATTCCAAACTCTTCAATCACAAGACAGATGTAAAACTAGATTTTCAAAGAAGCAACGTGTAATAAAAAGAACTCAATTTCCTAATATTTCTTTGAACAAGCTCCTTTGATAAACTGCGATACTAGCTCAGGAATGCCACAAGAGTCGAACCATACAAGTCTCTTTAAATAAAGTCAGTTCGATTGTTCGAAAAACGTGTCTTTCCTCCAGATCTAGTCAATAATTGTCGCAAGAAAAGACATACTGTACTTATGTATAAAGTAGAAATACAAGAGAAACTACGATTTTATCCTAGTTGAGAAAATGAATCCTTTTAAACACTTAGACAAATCTAGGATTGAATATAATTATATAAATAGTTCAGTGCGTTATATTAATAGGTCAAACTTGTAGAAAGAATAACATACATTATGTCTAACGCAACACACTCGAGAGATAATAATTTGTAAGAAATAAAATTTGTGAAGAAAACAGAATTTATTTTTCATTCATTAAAACATATATACATGAATATTAGTGAGGCTTTGCCCTCTTGCTCGCTTCGCTCGCCAACTCCCCAATTTAGTTTCTGTGTGATTTTTATCTTCAAAATTTTATTTTCATGAACTGATAATTACGTTCCAAATGGTTGAAAATGAACGATCTTGTTGTATTATATAAAATTTATAAATTATAAAAAAGCTAGCTGTCTTTTTTTAATTAGACATGTCAATAATTCAGAAAATTCATTTTCAACTCTTTATATCAATCTGAGTTATGGTGGAGACAAAATTGGATCACTTTGAGAAAGCGATAGAGTACTTATAAGTACAAATTTTAAGTACTTGTACTATTCTAATACAGTGCCCTTAAATAAAATTACTCATGTACAACATGTACAACAGTTCTTGTAAAGGACTTCAAAATTTTCAAAAATCTTTCAAATATATTGATTCATTTTACACGCTGATTGAAAAAGAAGTTATAGCCTAACAACTTCAGCAAAAAACTGGAAAACATGATACTGTTTTAATCATTGTAAAAACTTGAATACTGTTTTCGAACTACACCAAGTATTTGAGAAGGTACTTAAGCAGAAGTGTTGCACTTGTACTTATTTTTTTAAGTATCAAGTGTATGTATCGTGAACTTAAAAATGTAAAATTTGAATCGTTATACGATTGTATTCTGATAGAGTCACATAATCTCAGATATAGTTCTTATTCATAAGAAATAATTGAATCAATCAGCAGAAAGTGGTGTTTGTTTCATTTCGAGTTAGATACTCATAAAGGTTATAAGTGTATTTTTTTGAAAGAAAACACGGAAATGACCAAAGTTTGTACAAAGTGTTGATTTAACCGATATGTACATTAAAGTTTGCCTTTGATCTAAAAAGTTTCATAATCAACATTGATCTTTCGATTACTTTAAGTGACATTTAATAGTATATATTTTTGAAGTTTATGTATATATTGAAGTAAAAAAAATACACCTTACATGTATAAATCGTCGGTTCCTACGAAGACTAGGACAACTCAACAAAGGTGTAGAAGTTAAGAAGTACAACATGTGTTGTAGCGGCTTCGTATGCAAGGTCTATTTTAATTCGAATATTAAGTTCGTGCGAGGATTCGCGATGCCCTAGCACGAAGGAAAGATGTGTCTCTTTCGTGGCTAGTCGCCTCGTGTCCAGAGAGAAATAGTGTCTCTGGGGCCGATACGACATCGAAAGAATACAGGATTCTTGTCGATGTGCTCACCCTGGCGGACCGGCTCGTGAATTGTCGCGATAATTATAATAGATTCGCAGCGCATAACCTCCTGTTGGGCCGCGCTGCAACGGCGCGAAATAATCAGGTTATTTCGTGATCGGCCGTCTCGAGCGAGAAGAACAACTTTGATCCGATCGAAATTCCGAAGAATGTTCGATTCGAGCTCTGTATTGACGATTTGGCGCGTGGGTTGCCGGGGAGTGAAATGCGTTGCTAGACGAAACGAGAGTTTCTTTGTTTTTTGGTGTTGGGAACGAAACCCTGGACACGTTTGCTCGGGAGTAGCGCGAGAACTTGCAAACGGAGCGGATGTACTTTAGTCGGATCAATAAAGTCTTTTCCAAAATATAAATCACGACGAGTCTTCCTTTACAAAAGGTCTATTTTCATTTGCCATTTTTAGAGCATCGAAGTAAATTGATTTATCTGGGACCTGATAAACTTGAAATATAAATCGTATACTTCACGCCAATCATCTCACTTTTTGTAATTTTCTGACTTACACTTTTAACAACACACTACAGCACTTAAATAAAGATCTGCATAAAATACGTTTAATTTTCATTTAAATTTACTAACTTATTTTCAAATTATCATTCTTTCTATCCGAAAATTCGACTATTATTACACAAGTTTAATTCACAACTAAACGAACACGACACTAAAATTAAATTAAATTATTTGTACTTTTTTTTACACAATCATTACGCGTTACTTTTATATACGCGACAATATACTCTGACCGCAATATATTTAACACTGCGCAATTTAATATACAAAGTATCTAATTTTGCACTATTTTAATCTCTGTTAAATTACGCGCTGAAAATTTCAATTTGTTATCACTTAAATTTATATATTCGGTAAGAATATTTTTATTTATTAAAGAATTTAAGAATTAAAGAATTTACATTTAACAAAAATGTTCACTTCGAATTAATGCAAGATTATATATTATTTAATAAAATTACACACTTAAAACAGACGAATCACTGATACATTTATATAATAAACTATATAAAAATTTATATAATAACAGTATATAATAAAATGACGCACTCAAAACAGACGAATCCCACCGCACTGTCACCACTGATGTATTATACTTTTCGCGCCCATAATAAATATGCTAACAAACCTAAGTTCGTTCGTTTATTCGTCCTAAGAACGTGTAATACGTTCGATTTGAGTAACGTGACTTTTAAAATAGTTAATTTGAAGAAATTAATTAATAACACTTCCTCTCTGCGTTTTCTCGGGCTTGAGACCGTCAATAGGCCGCATTAAAAGTGCATGAAACTTAAAAAATCTCGCGCAAGAAAATCCGTGAGTTCATTTCCACGTCTGGAAACCGACTGCATTCTGCTGTTATGCCCGTTGTAGTCCTGCGTCTCTCTCCTCCCTCGGTCCCCTTTTTTTTAACAAAGCTTAGCTTGTTCTACAAGACATATGTAGCGACGCGTACTTTCTCTCCCCGGAAAAACACTTGGAAAGCAGTTAAATGCCAGAGTCCCGAATCACGTAGAACAAAGCTTCATTCTTTCAGCTTACTCAATGCATTTTCTAAAATCGTATAGCTTCTAGACCGAATATTTCACATCCAAGCTTATATTTTGAGAATTCATATTTAAAAATTATTATTTATTTAAATATTCATTCGCGCGATAAAGATACGTAACGTATATTATTACGTTACAGCCCTGGACCCCCCGCCACCCCCCCGAACCTCTGCGGGATCTAAGCTCCACTTATCACAAATTAACAAATTATAAAGTCGCGAGACACGATTCGGGATGGTATGCGATTCATGGTGGCGCTACAAAATATGTAAAATTAGACGGGGTGGTCAGTAATTAGAACTAAAATAAGTAGGTATCCTTTAACATGGAGCGTATAGGGCTCGCGTAACACCTCAAATTGGCTTATGCAACATCAAGCTAAACAAGGCAGTTTTAGCAATTGTTGGTACACCGCTATATCTATAGATATAGCGCGCATATTAGTATGAGCTCGGTTATGAGGGAAGTGGAAAAGCGCCCGTGCACCACCTGTTTTCACCTGCCACAGACACGGAGAGTTTAGGTGTCTCGGTTTAGGTGATGACGAAAGGGACAGTCAAAAACTGCTTCGTTTTGATAAATTGATATCGCTCTAGCGGTTCACACCTATACGCATCCCACACAGCATGGAATATTTCTGAAATATTTCTGTAATATTTCATGAAATATTTGAAATATTTCTAAAATATTTCAGAGAAATATTTCTGAAATAACGATATGTCCGCCTAATTAATATTGTGAAAATGTTACATGAAATATTTCTAGTAATATTTCTGAATTATTTTTGAAATATTTTATGATAGATTTTCGTGGTAAAATTATTTCTCATAATATTTCTGAAATATTACCGAAATATTTCTAAAATATTATTATAAGTTAAAATAAAAATTGATTTATTTTAGTTATCTCGACTTACACCTTCATATTCACTATTTATTGTTTATCTTTGTAGTTATTATTGTTAGTAACCTGCTTAAACAGTTTAGGGAAAGCAACTTTTTTTTGTCGCTGACGGGAATCGAACCTGGAACTTCAGCGTGGCAGTCGAGTGCCCTAACGATTTACCTAAACAGAACACTTAATCTACTTCTTCAAATCTTATATATTAGCTAATTTAGCATGTAAACTAAGTTGATAATCGCAGCATCGAATAAATAATATTTAATAATAACTTTTTGATATCAGATAAACGTAAAATAATGAGAATTGCATTTCAACTAAAAAGTAACGAAATTAAAACTTAACAAGCGGTGATAACGTTATAAATGAGGATTGCAAGTTGTAAAATTAATATACCTTTTGGCAAATTTATTAAATAGCATGATTATTGATGGTCATACTTGTGACAATATATAAAAATTGTAAGTTTTTTTAAACAAAAATTGCACTATAAAACAAATAATATTACAAAATGGTTTACATAAATTTTTGCGATGATTTTTATGTAATATTTCAAAAATGTTACGGTAGAATTTCACAGAATATATCTGAAATATTTCAGAAATATTTCAAAAATATTACAAGAATTCTTAAAATGTTCACCAAATCTTACGTGCAATATTTTTGTAACATTACATAAATATTTCATGAAATATTTAACGAAATAATAATCTTATATTATTTTGAAATATTTTGTCAAATATTACTGAAACATTTCAATAATATTGCGAGAAAGTTTGTAAATTTTTGTTTGCTTTATTTACATGTAATATTGCAGCAATATTGCAAAAATATTTCGTAAAATATTACAAAAAATATGAAGCAATTATTTCGTGAAATATTACAAAAAATATGAAGCAATTATTTCGTGAAATATTTCATGAAATATTTCGCAAATATTTCATAAAAAGTAATTTTAGTCAAAACTTTTTATATTTTTGAAATATTTCACAAATATTTTGGAAATAGTACAGTGAAATATTTCATGATATCATTTTATACAAATCTTTCATGCTGTGTGGGATGTATACATTAAAATTCAGTTTAATTTAGTCTCGCAGTGTTTTACAATAAAAATGCTTGGTAAAAATAGTCAAATTTCTATTTGAAAAGATTGAGATTCCTGCGATGATAGGTATAACCAAAGTGCATCCTTTTTGTCATCATATTTTCTTAACTTTCACTTTTTGAGATATGAATTCAAACATTCACGGACATTGCCCCGTAAAACGAACGGGCATTATATACTGGAAGTTTTGTAATTTAATGTTTGCTTGGATAAATGAATTATAATACTTAATGATTCTAACGTAGTAGTAGTTCGCGAAGAGATATTACTTAATTTAATAGGTCGAATTAAGAATAAACGTGCGCAAATTCATTTATTAATAAAATCAAGAGCAAATATTTCACAATCATAGAATTGCGTAATTATTAAATATGCCAATATTAAGAATATTATATTGAAAGATTTATTGCGAATACGTGGGATAGATAAGGTACTGAGTGGTTGTAGCAGGACAAGGCGCAATCCCTATATAAAAAAGTCATGACCGGATGAAGTGAAGCCAAGAATGCGTCAATATGATTGGCTCGTGTAGTGCGCATGCGTCAAAAGTATCGTTAGAATTTTTTGATTTGTTTTTGATTTCTAAAATTGATCCTAATACAAAGAATGTAATATATTACTATAATACATATCAATAATTATTAGTTGTGTATTTATAATATTCTATTGTAAATATTATCATTGTTACAAAAAGTGACATGATGTGAACGTTGACACGAACTGAGTTGAGACATAACCTTAAAATTTTAAAAGGTAGTTGGTGACGAAACCGCGGCAATTTTGAAATTTACATGAGCGCGAAATGAATCAATCATATATTGTAAAGTTTGATATATTTCCGTAATAGAAAACAAATATTAAAAATATCAATCAAGCATTTATATTTCATTTAATAAGTTAATGAATTAATATTCTACTACAGTGCGCGCAGCGCACTGCGCCAAGTCTAGTAAAGAAAAAAAAACATCAATTTATATTGTGCGTAAATTGGTGGCATCATTTTATTGAATAGCCAAGAAAATCAACTGAATAATAATCGCGGAATAAAGACATAGCGAGAATTACGATTGCTAGCAAATATTCATTTAGTTATCAACGGATTTTGTTCAACAATGTTAACCGCAGAAAACACAAATACAATTGTTGAGTCCAGCTATTTTGGATTGAATAAGTGGATAATAATAGTATATTACGATACATGTGACTTAAGTGGCCCGTTATTCCACGGCGTGTAGTTAGCGCCCGAGCGCAGTGAGGGCGCTATACACGCCGTGAAACGGGCCATTTAAGTCACGAGTATCGTATACTATTTTATAGCACGTGTGACATAAACCCGCCACCCACAGGGGGGAAGGTGGTGGGGGAGGGGGCGCCCAAAAAAAATATTAAGAAAAATGTTTAATCAAAACTATGACAAAATTAAATTTTATACCAATCTACCTCAAATCAATACACTTTTTACTTTGATTGATTTGGCGCCTCGTAGCTATAAATACGGTTTGATAACAGGTATGCAACATGTGACTTTGCGCACTCGCTTGGCTCGTGCGAAAACCGTCCCATGAGGTACATAATCACCTTCCACACCCGTATCGAAACGTACTATTATTGTAAACTATAACATTTGAATTTCCCGCCCAAAAAAATGTCTTATATGCATCTCGGCATGCAGGGATGACAACTTAAAAACGTAAGACTAACCTCGAAATGTCAAAACGATTACAACCAATTTTCTTAATTTCGCGTGCTTTTTGAGGATATTAACAGTGATTTTCTACTTCTTTCTTTTATTCTCATCATTAAAAACATTAATTACGAGTATTTTTAGTCTTTATTACAGCCTATACGGGTCTGTAACTTAAGCAAATTCATTATTTCACGGTGAAATAACGGGCTATTTAAGTCACGGATAAGCGTGACTTAAGTGCGGGTTTAGGTCACGCAGTGCTATAAATCAATATTGTTATTAGTTGATGGAATGTATTTACATGTGCGAAAATGGCAAAAAAGGAATACCTAATATTGAAAAGTGAAAGTCAAATAGTGAAGTTACGTTTAGAAAAGTTTGATAACAGATAAGTTTACGTGCTTGATATAAAAGATAATTATTCTACTGGAGTGTTAAGTTGAAATAACAGTCGTAAAGAAGTGGAAAAAAGAAGCAACTTATTAGCCCTCACCGTGACATCAGGCAGAAACCCGGCTTTCTAACGGCTCTTACAGAGAGAATAAGTTGCACTGTATGCTAAACAATATTCGTGATAAAAAAAATATACTTCGCGGAGAAATGTGGAGAGATTGATGTAAAATATAGCTAAATGACCGAAAAACGAGGTCGATTATACATTCGTAGAATGTGACGGTGAATTCGCCTCGTGCTCGTGATTTGTTATAAGCACGAGGGGTTACAATCCATAGTTAGTGTTACGAGAAAATTCGCGAATTGCGTCCATAGGAAACCGACTGGGACGTGATTTGATCACCACCAGCCGGATAGCGATAGCTGTCTTTTTATACCTGTCGGAGGCAGGGTTAGTTTGTTAGAATTGTGCAGAGTATTCCCATAAAAGGAATTACTCCCCGGTTCAGTCTAACGAGAGAGATCCCCGGGTGCAAACAAAGAATTAATTAGTTAAAGATAAAATTATTAAAATACTGTAGACGATCTCTGGAACAGGAAACAGCGACGTTGCGAGGCTGTGACTAAAATCTCCTGCACGTGGTCTAGTATTTGAAGATTACGTAAGGAGATGTTGAAGCTTGAATAGGTGAGTAGGTACTGACTGCGCTGGAGCCCTCCCGAGTAGAAATTTGGTCAGGCATGCCGTACTTGAAATCCGGTCCTGATCAGGGGAAACTTCAGGCACCTGATCAAGCTTGTAATGATGCGCTAACCTGGCCCGGATTTTCTTGCCTAGATTTACAAAACATGTAAACTGTAGCAGACTCCCACAATACAATTTGTATGTGTAATATAATATTCAGGGGATAGTACGGAACACCTGAAGTAACCTAAATCTCATGAATGTAAAAGTAGTCCTAACCTATATTTGGTTACATTAGCTTTATTGGTTTTGTTAAAAAATTTATTTTGTGTGTAATCTCCGAAATAATTAGTTGTATGTGAACTTTGAAATAATTTGTTGTATGTGAACTCCGGAATAAATTGTTGTATGTGCATTCAAAAACATGTGAAAAAGGCATAGTTATTTTAAATTTTAATTACTATTTTTTTAGAGTATGACATGCGTGTAATTGTTCCTGTTAAGTTCCTGCGTATGAATGAAGCTACAAAGCAGATACTGATAGCATATTTGGAATTAGAGTCTTCAGATGATGGCAAACTTATATTTGCTCTCACTCGATCAAATGCATTGCCTCCACCTGCCGATTGGCAACTTTTTGAAGCTGAGATTATTGGAGCTTTTTGTATGTATTAAAGAAATGGTTTTTTGTTATCAATATTATTTTTGAAACATATAAACATAAATATCAGTTATTTACTGTTTTGCTTTAAATTTTTTAGCTACGTATCATGAAGCTGAACAAAAATTGAATGCACTGACTTCAGTAGTTGTACCAACTGCAGTAGCTGTGGAATCTATTGATGAGCAAAGGAATAAAAAGATGAGGATGCTCTACCAGATTCCAGAATTCACAAATACCGATGGATCCACCAACACTGATCCAGTAACCGGTCATGCTATTGCTGCAAAGGATATCTCAAAGCCTGGAACTGTTCATTCATCATTAGTAGAATCAGCATCAGAAGCAAATTGCAACGGAACGAACCCAGCGATTCATGAAAAGAAGGCAGAGATTCCAGCAGAGATTCCGTCAAAGATTCCAGCAGAGATTTATGAAGAAGCACCTGATGTTGAAAATGTGGAAGAAATTGAAGCAGGTAATTACAATCGAAACAAACATTAGTTTCCTTTGCTATAAATAAGCTTATATATTTTTTAGAAACTGTACAACCAAATGATACCGAAGAATCCTTGATACCATCATCATTAATAACAAAAGAAGATTTGGCGAGTAAGAACTTTTGAATATATACATTTCTCTAAATTATTATCAATATACTTTTTAAATAATATTAATGTTTCAGCATTCAAAACTCAGTTATTTGACTTCCTAAAAGAACAATTTTCAAGTAATACTGTTTATTTATATACATTTTCTTACCTTATCTCTCTCTCTATATATTATAAAGTTTTATCGCCGCCGCCGCCGCCGCGTCAAGAATGGAGCTTAGCCTGTTGCCATGGCAACGGGCCCAACCACCTGTTGCAACCACCGATTTTATGTTGATGCCTTTTATGTGACTTCCCCCCATATTGAATTCACAGATAAAATATAGAAAAGATGCATTGTATACATTTTGAGTATTTACTAAATTTAATAATAAATACTATAATATGTTCCCCCTGCTCACTTCGCTCGCCAATCTTATTTACAATTTCCACAATAATCTTTGATTTTAATTTTACAACATATAAAGTCATTATATGGTTGTTTTGGGTTGTGTAAGTCTTACCTCTCCTCATTTTCTTCTTAGCCTTTTCTATAAAATATAGGTAAGATCTTAATTTTAATCACATATTTTATGTATGAAAAAAAAACAAGTCGAGTTCTGTAATTACTTAAAAATTTATTTCTTTGTTAGAACATAATGTATAATATTCGAAAATGAGAGTAAATATTTCAAAAAATTGTTATTATTGAAAATAATAACATTAGGTATACGTTTGTTGATTGCAGATCTAAATTTTAAAACATTTAAGGTTATTTGAAGAATGGTACTTGGGATTTGCCAAAAATTTGTGAAAATTTTGGGTATATTACTATGTTTAAATAATTCTATTTTATCATATAATTTTTTCATTTCCTGATAATGCAAATTATCCAACATTGATATATGTCAGTAGTTATCATATTCTTCTTCGAATTTAATGTATTCATCTAACATTGATCGATTTAACTGATCATCGTCAATATTTTCATTGTCGTAATTGTTTTCTAAATTTATATGGGGTTCCATTTTTGATAAATCTGTGGGGAAAATAAATATTTTAAGCAATGTAAAAATAATAAATGTAAAATTCTATACATATGATTATCGTTTTTGCACCGAGAATAGAGAAATATCAATAAATTAAACAAATTTTATGTATAAAATCAAAATCAAAGATTATTATGCAAGTTATAAATAAGACATTGGGGGTTGGCGAGCGAAGCGAGCAGGGGGGAACCCCCTAGTATCATATATTTATCTTTTATATTATATTATTATTACAGAAGCTGAAAAAAATTCTAAAGAGTATAGAGTGAGTTTGGACAGTAAAATTGGGAACATGCAACTAGAGATGGTTCAATTGAAAACAATAGTGCAAGATAAAAGACCATTCGGAGATAGTGAACATGTTCTATCATTGGAGAAGCTAAAAGAAATTTATGATGTTACTCTTCCTATGGAAACTTCTGAAGAGTTCTGCAATTTTGATCCAAAAATTGTGCACGATAATTACATTAGCTTAGTGAGTATAGTGTATATTAGTATTATTAATGCTCTCATGACAATGAATGCTAAAAATTTGAAATTTAATTTATTTTTATTGATTTTAGAAAACTTATTTTGGCTGCAATATCAATACTGAAGAGAAAAATGTAGCTGCCAAAGTTATAACACCTATTTTTAAAACTTTCTTTTCGAAAGATCTTGTTAGAAAATTTACAGCTCAAAAAAAAGTAAAGGCAAGAACATTTTCAAAGATTCTAAGTTTTACGACTGTTTGTTTGGTAAGAAAGGAAATAAAAACATTATTTTTGACTCATGTATTTGTACAAAAATATTCTTATAATAATAAGCCTAATATTTTTCAGATGCGATGCAGAATGCATATATTAAGAAAGGACAAACAGTAACAAATGCTGATTTACTGGGACTGATTGGAACTGTTATAAACAATGCTGTTGATTGGGATCGAGGTCGTGACAGCAGAAAAAGAGCAGCTCGTGATCAAGATAGTGATGGCAATGACGTTTAAAATCTTAATGATTAAAAGAAAATTAGTTTTTACTATTTATATATATTTGTTAGTTACATATTTTGATGTAATTTGTGTTCTACAAATTGCTCATGACATAATAAAGACGTAATAAATAAATGAACAAATAAATAAGCTTGACCCGCCATCTACCGGACCGAGTACCGCAATCAAATAAGACTTCTCGTACTGGCTTATACAGCACATATGATGAAATATATTTTTATAAATTAAAAAACGCATTTGAAGGAATGCATACACACATGTTGTGTTACTCAGCTCGTTGCTGATCAATTTACAAAAATTCTCATTTATTTTCAATCGGTAGAAGTGGAGAAATGCGATTTGAAAACTCGTATCTATCCGCAACACCGATCGTATGGAGGTTAGAGTACCATATTATAACCGCGCGTCCAAAAGCGCGGTGCTTCAAATTCAAAATACAAGTGACATTAATGTTTTGTAAACAGCGTTGTCAATTGGTTTTATTAATACTTTAATTTGTTATATTTAATACAGTCCTTCTCCATTATCTGTACAAAGTTTATATGACATTCATGCACTGCATTTCATTTCACTTGACCAGGCCAAGTCATTAACTTCTAATTCATTGTGTTATGCTGTCTAATTAAATAAATTATTAGACATTGTTAGCATGATAATAGTGCAAAATATCTTGCTTAACAAAACTAAACCTACAAGGAACCCATTCGATCATTCATTGTGGCTTCGAATACATGAGATAAAAATTTCACATTTTGCTTGATAAGGTGATTAGGGTCAAAATCTCAAATCAGTCAATATAAGTGATAACACAATAGAGATTATTTAAACATATTCATAAGGTTTTGGCATTTCCAAAAAGATTACACATCAATACTTTTTGATTTATAGTTCAGAAGTGCGAATGTCATATAAACTTTGTACAGATAATGAAGAAGGGCTGTATTAAATATAACAAATTAAAGTATTAATAAAACCAATTGACAACGCTGTTTACAAAGCATTAATGTCACTTGTATTTTGAATTTGAAGCACCGCGCTTTTGGACGCGCGGTTATAATTTGGTACTCTATAATAACCTCCATACGATCGGTGTTGCGGATAAATACGAGTTTTCAAATCGCATTTTCTCCACTTCTACCGATTGAAAATAAATGAGAATTTTTGTAAATTGATCAGCAACGAGCTGAGTAACACAACATGTGTGTATGCATTCCTTCAAATGCGTTTTTTAATTTATAAAAATATATTTCATCATATGCGCTATATAAGCTAGTATACGAGATGTCTTATTGTATTGCGAAATGTGTCCAACAGGCGGCGACACCGTATTCGCCTATCCCCTCCAGCGGATTGCACGGTGCATTACGATACAAGTGTACGTCGTATGAGGCACATTCTGGCACGGCGAGGTTAGGCGCCTGAGCGTATAAGCGGGGGGGGGGGCTTACGCCGTGCCGGAAAGTGAACATACGACTCGAGTATCGTACAATATTTTATAGCACTGCTGGTTAAATCCGCCAAGTCACGCAAATCCGTGGCGTATGCAGTTCTTTCTGACAGCGTGAGGTTAGCGCACGCGCGTAGCGAGTGCGATTTACATGGTGCCAGAAAGGGCTACTTACGCCACGGATTTGCGTGACTTAAATGCGGATTTAAGCCACCCAGTGCTATAAAGGTCTTTATGACATGCCGTGGCGTAAACCTCGATTTACCGCACGCTCGTGCAAATATGCACTCGCTAAATCTCGGTTAATGCGCGTTCTGTCATAAAATATCGTACGATACTAGGGGGATAAAGGGATTTCACCCTCGTGGGAACTTATCCACGAGGGTGAAACTACTTTACCGCACTAGTATCGTAATATACTAATTTGTAATAAAGTTGAATCATCAAATCATATTAGATCTTGTTCTGTATTCGCATGTCCAAGCAAAAGTGGCACATCTAGCGGTAGGTTCAGAAAACATTGAAACATATAATAAGCAGACGACAAGGTCTTAAACAAAACAATTAATTCATACTAAAACAAAGTGAATAAAGCGTTTATATGAAAAACTGATTAAGTAGAAATTAATTAAAAGTGGTAATACGGATTAAAAATTTCTCTAAAACACATTTAAATGCTTTTCAAAATATTTTAATACGAAATTTATAATTGCCCCCACGATTCACGTGACTTTATTATATGTTTTAGCGTTGACAAAAGCGCCCTCCGACGGGACTTGGACATGCGAATAACGCACTTAAACCGGATTGCTTCAATCATGGCAGCGGCATTAACTCGACAAAATTACGGATCTTTACAATGATATAAGAATCATCTGCTCATTGCGGTTTGTTGCAAATAGAAAATTCCTTTTTTTTAACAAAGTATAAAAAATTTTAATTTGGTTACTTTGATCATGGTCACTGTCCGGATTTTTATCTGGAAGATCTATATATCGTCGCTCTCTATGAAGAGTAGCACTGTTAACATTTTCCAGCGAAGAGTAGAACTGTTAACATTTTCCAGCGAAGAGTAGCACTGTTGAGATTTCCCGCGAAGAATAGCACTACTCAGATTCATTTTCTTCGAAAAGATTAATTATTTTTTAAAGAAAAACAAAAATTATTAAGACAAAGCTAATAACATCTTTGTTATCGCGTAGATAATGCGCACAGGCAACACCAATAAATATTTGACCAGAACTTTATTTAACAATAGTAAGATAGCTCTTGCTTTTACAGAGGTCAGCGGAATAGTGACGTTTCGATCCGATCTTCGCCTTTTGTCCACCCGCGATCTTCTTCTCTTTCGATTTTGTTTTGATTCGCGTTTGTTCGATCGAATGTGCTGCTCCCAAATTCACACCATGGCTACCCGTCCGCGCGAAAACCTCTTTGTTTTCTCGCCCCGTGCCCCTCTCAATTGTCACTTACAATCGAGACAAGGAATAGCGTCCCCGAACGATCCTTTCTATAATCGCCGTGTACGCAGCCAAGTTTGACTAAAAGTCGGCAGCTCTCGCACCGAACAAACGCGAATTATTATTTAGCTAGAACCGTAACAATCTTATCGTAAGTGTAATTTTTAATTAATTTTCAGTTTTGAGGTTTCGATAAAATTGTTTGAAATTTTGAAATTTAAAAAAATTGTTCTGCAATTAGAAGAATATTTCAATTTTATTAGCTTTGTCTTAATAATTTTTGTTTTTCTTTAAAAAATAATTAATCTTTTCGAAGAAAATGAATCTGAGTAGTGCTATATATTCTTCGCGGGAAATTTCAACAGTGCTACTCTTCGTAGGGAGCGACGATATAACTATCTTTTGTGATATCCACCTCATACTGCTGATATTCTTCTACAAGTGATGAGCTCAATATTATAAATTATTATTACAACGTTATAGATATCGTCGCTCCTATAACGAAGACTAATAGTAGAAATTCCGGACGAAGACTAGTACATTTTAGTTTTGCTCATAACACTTATTACATTAATTCACACACTCGCAACGAAAACTATAGTATATTTGACAATTCTCTGACGAAAACTATACTTACTACATCCAACGACATCAAATTTTTAAAATGTTTCAAAATGTACAATATAAAATTTTTTTTTAAATTTTACATCAGTTGGTAAAAAACCAAATTTACTAGTTTTTAACGCAAAAGTGTGAAATGTTTTAATCTTCGTTAGAGGCGTTGATATGGTTTTTTCATCATACGTGCACGAAAAAGGCCACTTTCCATGCATGTAAAATGAATGGAAAATCGAGTTTTTCTTAGCAGCGGGAAAACATTTTTCTGGAAAAAATTACTCTTATCATAAAAAGTACGGGTACGCGCTCTTATCATAAAAAGTACGGTGTGCAACAAGGAGGGAGTGGCTTTTTCAGACTCGGGTGCATGTTTTGAGCAAAAACTTCACTCGCTAAAAACAGTCAATCCCCCCCCCCCCCCCCCCCTAGTTGCACAATATACTATTAACTAAATCGATCAGCATGAAGCGGTGTTGGTTTCATTCTCAGTTAGAAATTTGTCAAGGTTATCACCGCAGGATTATGGATTTTCCGAGAAAGAATAATTAGACCGAAATTATGACTAAAGTTTGTGAAAAATATTGACGTAGCCAACAGCCATATCAGTGTTTACTTTTGATTGAAAAAGTTGGAATATTGATCTTTTAATTACTTTCAGTAACAATTGATAGTATATATTTTGAAAGTTCATGTATATATCGAAGTAGAATGGATATAATATCTTATATATAGGTGTGTGTGTATATATATATATATATATATATATAAATTACATACGTTGACAATATTGGAGAATAGCTGTAAAATGAGTATTCAAGCGGTGGTTATTTCACGAGTAGCTTGCGCATTAAAAAAATTTGATATTGCTCTGATTTTATTTGCCATCCGGCAAAATGGATTTATTTGATAGCCAATATTTTAAAATCAATAAGCGTGTTTTGACGATTTGCGGATTATGGCCTTATCAATCAAAACTAGGAAGGAAAATTACTTTTGCAATGTTAGCAAGTAACACGTTTCTGTTCAATTTCACACTTGTAAGTGAGGTATTATAATATGTTGTGATTCCTTCGCTCTTTCAAATTACTCATTTTATTTTCAACAGATGGCCGGTATTCTGTCACATTCGCCAGGCGAGTTTGTGAATACTGCAAACACTTTGATAGGCGTATTCTTCTGTTCTACTGGTCTTATTAAATGCACGATTCTTTATCATCAACAAAATAAGGTGAATTTATACTTATGAAATTCACTCAATCTGCGGTAATTCCATTTTTATTTATACTTATTTTATAAATCCGTAGATAAAGAAGTTATACGATCGAATAGCAACTGATTTGAGAAAATTGACCGACGACTCCGAACGTGGCATACTACAATCATTTTTATTGGAAGGTCGAAGGGCAAACTTTATAACTATGGGTATACGATTATGAAATTATTTTAAATAATAATAGCTTTGCAATATATAAATTGACAGTAATTTTACCATTTTCAGTTTATGGTTGTTCTGCTTTTATAGTATGTTCGTGCTTCGAGTTTCTTCCGCGAATATTTAAGGAAGAATCAGAATATCATCAACGACATAGTTTTCCTTACTACTACAGACCCATGGTAATTCACGAGAAGTTTTACGATTTGCCGGTCGCCGTGCATGGGGCCGTCACCATGATATATTCTGATTTAACGTATATGTCGGCCATCGCTACGTATATTTCCAGTGTCAAACACGTTTGTGCTTTGTACGAAATCGCACGGTAACTATTAATTTTTTTTTATTAAAAAAAATCTAGGTACACGGATATAATAATGTTTTAGTTATATAACTGTTTTATAATATTTCATCTCGCTATTCTAGGCACCGATTGCAAAATGCAATAATTTGTGATAAAGACAATGATTCGCCGCAAGAATTAATTGATGATACGTCGACGATTTCTAAGTTGATTAAAGTTATTAATATGCATGCACGAGCTCTTAGGTTGACTATGTAGAAATAATTTAACATTTTTTATTAATAATTTATCAAAAATAATATTACCGAGCATAATTTCAAAATTATTTCTTAATTTTACAGAGCCACGCGGAAAATTGAGAAAGTTTTTAGTGCTGACTTTTTCGTTATGGAAGCTTCCTGTTTCATTGCTCTTGCATCCGGCATATTCGAAGTAAATCAATAAAACCATATGCGTCGATCCATACACGGACTGAGACAATTTTTAAGGGGCCTCAAAGTCAATTCAAATCCAGATTTCGCGCCACAAAATAGCAGACGACAAAAGTAACTAATTTGCTTATAACAAACAATAAAAGCAAAATTACAATAAACCAAGAGATAGTTGCCCTCCGTAATGCAGTTATTTATCATTTTACAAAGTTTGAAGTTTATATATAAATATCTCGCGGAATGGCATTTGAAATATGTCTCAAAATTATGTAATGTTTGATAAAGGCTTAAGCAAATTAGTTACTTTTGTCGTCTGCTATTTTGTGGCGCGAAACCTGAATTTGAATTGACTTTGAGACCCCCTTATAGCGATCAATAATAACTATATATAGTTTGATTATATTATTATGTGTTATAATACATCAAACTAAAGTTATTATAATTTAAAATACATATACATGCATTTATATCTCTTGTTTTTTAGTTAAATTATTTCAGAGAAAATGTTCGTGCATTAATGCGCCCCTTGCTAGTAATGCCGGTTGTCATAATCTATCTATTTTTTGGAAATCATTACGGAGAGCAAGTTATACAAGCATGCAATGGTATACATATAACGGCGTAAGTATACACGAAAGAATGTAAATACGCTTTTCCAATGATTTTAATTTAAAAATTGATTGATGTCGTTATATGTTTATTAGATATAATAACGACTGGTACAGAGCATCCGCGCGGGTACGAATTTTTGTATTCATGATTATGCGACGAACTTTGAAACCCGAAAATTTAACAGCAGGAAGCATAATGATATTATCAATAGAAAACTTTGCTACGGTGATTATTTAAGAGATATCCCATAGTGGAAATAAAAAAACGTAAAAATAAAATGTAATAAAATATAAGAAATCGTACAATATTTTTGTCTAGCGCTGCGGCACTATAATGCTCTAAATTGAAATTTGTTGATTATAAAGCTTAACGCCCGCCTTTTATTTTGTCACAAAAAACAAATTTTTGATATTTGCAATAAACGAAGAGTCGGTCTTTGAAATTAAAACAAATTGCATTACGTTTGTCAAGTATTTTTGAATCCAAAGTGTTCTTTACAAGTTTTCCCGTAAAATGCATATTCTTTCAGTTAAAAATAATTAAATTTTCAATTTTTTGAAAGTATAAAGCAAAAATAGTGTTTTAGAAAAAAAATATTTGCTTATTTTTAATTTTAAAAGTATTCGTTTTACGGAAAAAAGATATGAGAACAGTTTTTACTAAATAAGACCTAAAAAACGTAATCCAATTTTTGTTGGGTTTTGGACCTTTTTTATATTTTATTATAGTTCACCACATTTTACTATACACTTCTTTATGTTTCCCTTTACATTTCTTTATGTTTCTACTGATAAAAGGGCTATGTGGTTTGTTTTTTGAAATGATATAGATTTCAAAATTGATACATCAAAGAAAGCATAAAAAATAATTAAACGTAAGAGAATGTAATAAAACGTAAAAATGAAACCCGACAAAATTTCACATTTAATTATATTCTCTTACATTTTTTTCACATTTTATATTTCATTATTCTTTGTTGCATTTACTTACGTTTTTTTTAATTTAAAAATTTCCCATGAGCAGATGGAGTATAAATTATGAAACGTAATTTCGTTATTTTTATTTATATTACTTAGATATTAAGGACTGCTTGGTCATTTGGGACAATACTGCTGACTACACAAAGGCCTTCACCAGGTAACAAAGATGCCAAGAACATTGCAAATACTGATTACATCATTTAAAAAAATTATTTTTGGAATTTAAAGTGAAATAAACAATTAGTTAATTATTTTTATAAACTGTAAGTACGCAACAAAAATTCTTAACAGCAAATTTGTATTGTTGAAGAAAATATACATCTTTTGTTTTTTGAAAGTATATTTATTAACTTTGCACACATTTTTTTTTTGTAGTATTATTGACCTTTCAGACATTCTTCATCATGATTTAATGTTAATGCAGTTATAAAAATGAAAACGTCGATGTTTGTATGATCCACATCCATTTACCTATTTTTATTTTATTTACATAATATATAGATATTCATTGCTAGATGTTGTATGAAATTGCCATCATCCATAGAATTCATATTTTTGCAAGTCTTTTTATAAATTAAAGATTCTATACCAAATATTTCACTGCATGGCAGTTGCCCACGGTGGTGTCATAGGCTGTGGATTCTGAAGATATGACATCACTACAGCAGAGATCGACAACATGAAACTGCTGAGGATCTGCTTTGTGTCGTCACTGACTCTTGAGTTTGCAAAACTAATACAGGAACAGTACAATGCAACCCATGCACACCACTTTAATCTCATCATCAAACCACACATGCTGAAGATCATTCCTAGAATGTTCATGTAGTCAGGCGTCAAATCATCACCTGGTTGAGCTTGGCTGGCTACAGCAGAAGGCTTGTAGCGAACTTCCTTTTCAGGACGACGAGGATCAGATGAACTGTTCATTCTGGAAACAAATTATTTGGGTATTCGATAAAATTTTTGCAAAAATAACTTTTATTTCAAAATTCAATTGTAATGAAAGAAAATAGTTAATTATGTCTGTATAACCTCAAAGAGTAACAATCAACTATTTTCTATGCAGTATACGACAAGTTTTAAAAATAACTTAATGCAGTAGACATATTCATACTGTATGTAATCATTGACAATTTAAAATTATTAATTGAAATATAAGTTCATACAAAAATTAATGATTATTGCAAGTTAAATTCTTTTTTATCACCCTCTAGAATTTGTAAAACAAACCATAAACTAATTAGTACTTACATGTCAGAAGTACTTGATGATACTGTACAGATGATAAATAATACTTTTTTCTTTTATCGCAAAAACCGCATCAAAAAATTACTCCAAAATTTATGTCAGCTGCACCCACCGCGCGACGTCGAATGACTATGACACAGCTGATGCTGATCAATCACAAGCAGTAGGATGTGATGGTTAGGATTTCATTGGTTGATCGTCGACAACTCGACAAAACGTCGAGTCAACTATATAGGTATACGGTATACTCTATGTCTCTATGCAACAGTAGGTCTGTGGATGTATTTATCAATTTTGGACAGTATCGGTAAGTGACGGTAATAAATGACTATACGAATTCATCTGATCTTACTTATACCCTATAATCTACAATCTGTCTCTGTCTGTGTCTGTCCGCCGAATGCACGTGGAAGACTGATCTCATATAAACATAAGTATCCGGAACACAATCTGGAGCAACCCGTAATAACAACATTAAAATTAGTTGAAGTACTACTAGTAAAAAAGAAATCAGTATAACAAAATAATGGACGAAACGAGCGAAACAGATCAAAAGAATTACATATCTTGCTTAACATGGGTCAGGAGAGGAGTAGCTGCTTCAGTACCTGACAAGGTTAGCTTTTCAGTTGTTTGTTTGAAAATCGATTTCGTTCAATAAAAATGAGTAAAAAGTAAAGTTATTGGTGCAATAAATTAAACTAATTATTTATAATTGTTATGTGCAAAATTTAGATTGAATTGACGCCTCAAGAGTTACAAAATATCATACAAAACACACAGTCAGAGTTGAAGTAAGTTTGAAACCATGTAATTTGTTTTATATAGTATATTTTTGTTTAATAATAGTAAATAATATTTTTTTATAGTCAAATAAAAGAAGAAGAGGACAGTGAAGATGAGGAGGCTGCAGGTACAAACGAAAGTAAAAACACTGTCAATGATGAGGAGATGAAAGATGGATCAGTAAAAGCTAATGATGAATTTGATTTTGATAAATATGACGATGAAGGTACATTTATTTGAAATTCAGTTTTAATATTAGAATAATTGTAGAGGTTTATGTTGTAAATTAATCACCAAATATAAAATGATTGAAAGGAAATATCAAGTCTGTTAATGTATCTAATCTACTTTTTACTTTGAATGAGTTAAATTTTGTTTATTTTACAGCTGATGATATCTATGCTAATATTGATGGAATTGCTGTAATTAATGATGGCAAAGATCCATTAGTAACCGTGGGAGACAGCGAGGATGAAGACTCCGAAAAGGAAGATGACATTATAAAACCAAATGACAATCTTGTTTTGGTTGGGCACATAGTGGATGAAGCTAGTATTTTGGAAGTATATGGTAAGATTCCAATGTAGATAAAATAAATGACCTATACAGACATTTCAATATATTTTAAGTTTATATAATTTTGTAATTATTATTATAGTCTACAATGAAGCAGAGGGCTCATTTTACTGTCACCATCATGATTATTTATCTTATATACCACTGTGTTTCGAATGGCTTAACTTTGATCCATCAGAAGAAAAACCTGGTACGTTCAAATATGAGAATTCAGTATAAAAATAGTTTCTGATAAAAATTATTTTTTAGGTAATCTCTGTGCCATTGGGAATGACACTCCTATTATTGAAGTGTGGGATTTAGATGTAGTAGGTGGCATTGGTCCAGTATTCAAATTAGGAAAAAAACCTAATAAAAAAAAACACATCAAGCGTGTCGGACATAGGGATGCAGTACTTGACATTGCATGGAACACCTCTCACAAGTAATGCTGAGTTACTTACATTCAGTACTAATTGTTGCATTACAAAAAGATAATGTCATTTTTTTTTTCTTATTTTTTAGTCATGTTTTGGCAAGTGGTTCTGCAGACAAGACAGTATTGCTTTGGGATTTGGAAAATGGAACTCCCAGTACAAAACTGTCTTCGTTCGAGGGTATAATTCAGTCAATAAAATGGCACCAAACAGAAGCTCATATGCTACTCACTGGAAGCATGGACAAGTAAATAAATACTATTTTCATATTCATCACAAAGTAGCACTGAATTGAAATTATTATAAATTGTTTTTAATTAGGAAAGTGCGATTATTTGACTGTAAAAATGATCAGGAAGTAGCAAAAACATGGAAAACATCTGGAGAAGTTGAAAAAGTGGTCTGGAATCAGTTTGATTCCAACATATTTTTTGCAAGTACAGATAATGGATATATTGAATGTTTTGATATCAGGAATGACAAACCCCTTTGGCAAAAACAAGTGCAAGAAGAAGAGATCGCAGGTATAGTCTCATTTCAGCACTTGAATTTAATTTTCTTGCCATATTTTATTGATTTTATTCAAAACATATTTATCTTTGTTTGAAGGTTTATCAATGAGTGTATCATGCCCAGGATTGTTAGTCAGTACAAATAAAGATGGTACCATCAAAGTATGGGATGTTAAAAATCATTTAGAACCACAATTGGTCTTGGAGAAACAGACAAATTTAGGCCATATTATTTGTCTTGAATCTAGTTGTGATAGTCCTTTTATCTTTGCTGCTGGAGGAGACAACAAAGCTAATAATCTAAATGTGTATGATTTGTCAACTATGCCAGAAGGTATGCATACTATCATGTTTCATTCAAAATTAAATGAGTTACAATTACAAGACTTTTTTTTCCAGTTTCAGAGAGGTTTCAGAACCGAGAACTGACTCATCCGGCTCACGTAGTTGATTTTTCCAAAACAAATAAGATAAGCACTGTTAATGAGGAAGTGATGGAAGTTGCGGATGACATAGGATCGATTGCTTTGGAATCGACAAGACCCAACCACATTGCAAAAAAGAAAAAAAAGCCCAGACATCGTAATTTCAAATAGGCGCGTTTTTCATTACTGTGTAAATATAGTTTGTTAAAAAGTAAACAAATATTATGCAAATAAGTTCGTATTTGTTTTATCACAATTAAAAATGTTTGTATCATGTTTTATTAATATTGATGTAATAAATAATAATTCCAGACTATATTGGAAGAAGAATTTTATATTTTTTCAGTTCGAAAAGCAAGGATGCTCTGCAACATTACCTATGAACACATAGTAACATCTTTTATTTACATTCGTGTTAAAGAAAGAGCTCATTCAAATTAAACGAAAGTAAAGAACGTACAGTTAGTTTTTGAAGAGCTCCGACATCAGACAAGTATATTATTTGTATGTCACAATACGTAAAATTACATCTTCATACAATTGAAGTTCAATTACATATTTTTGTTGAAATTAAATACATTAGTTAAAAAAAACGTTCAAAGTTCATGAAGCGAACTTTAATGAAAAAATTAGTTTGCGTACCATGAACACTTAATTTATAAAAATAAACCTATAAATTAACTTATTATAGATAAAATAAAGCTACAAGGGAAAAGGCAGTGCATAACTTTACCAATAATTTTCATTGACTTTCTCAAAACTGCCATTTACATTTTACTACATCAGAACATCTTTTTTTGTCATTTTCTTACTTTTATTTAAGAATTCATACAGTCTCATCTTGTCGACTGATCCCATATATATGTATGCGAATATAATTATATTAAATATTATTATATGAAATTGTAAATCAATATAAATATACTCTAAATAAACTTAAGATGCTTAAAATAAAATGCGTATACCTATTTTTTGATAAAGTAAGAAACGAAATGTTGTCCGAGGCTTTTTCGACTTCAATTATCAAAAATATGAAGAATCTTCACAAAAAGTGCGATCAATCGACAAGTTGCAAAACACGTGTTTTTATACACTTCACAAAGTTTTATCTCAGCCACCGCATTCCGTTACACGCGAATGTCAGTTCATTGTTTACTTATATATCTTTTTATATCACTCATACAAGCTGGCACGTCTGATGCATGCATGCTCATTGAAACTAATTTTTCCTTTTACCTAGCCTTTCGGTCGCATTATACCACGGCATCCTGCCAGAAAAAAGTTCAGATAAACGGACTTTGGATCAAATTTATCTATGATCGGGTAGGAAACAATTTTTTTTCTATTGCTTTGGAATCAAATCTTTTTATATTTTAAAAAAATACATGTAAAATTATCAGATCGTTTATTACATTTGTATGTAACTCAAAATAAATTGAAACTAATGCTTGATCTCTGTAATGAAATTCGTTTTACACTAAACGCTATTCAGATAAGATCGTTAATAAAGTAAAAGATTGATCTAAAAAATAATAAAAAAGTTTCCAACTCGAAGTATCTAAATGCTCGTGTAGAGTTAGATAACGTGAGGTATACTCGAGTTTGCTGTGAGTATTTCCTAAGAAATAATCTTTATAACTTGCACTCTGGCAGTGGTCACGTAAATTAAGTATCGACGAATGTTACAGACAAATTATGCTAATAATGGTCTCTAGAAAAATGAAAAAGCTATGGATTCATCATTGACAATTGATCTTATGTAAATTGTTTTAAATTGTGTCAACTGTTGTTACCGGATCTTACAGTAAAGTCAAGCATTCTCGATGTATAAAACTGTACTAAACTTCAAGGCTTATGCTAACACTTTCTTATATTAATTGGTAAGAAAACGTTTAGAAATGTGAAATTTACTCTTATCTGATTATTTGTGATAAACTATAGAAGATTTGAAATTTGTATTATGTGTAAAATTTATATTTTTACACCAAAGGTTACAATGTTTTGTACACAAGTGAATTTAAATGACACACAGGCAAACGAAAAATTTGATTCCCGCGATTTAACAAATGTTTAAAAGAAGAATACCATTTTTTAATAAATGGTAATATCTATAGTTGTTGTACTACACCAATTTACCTTGAAGATTTACAAGTATAATAATGCAAAAATGTTATTTCCTTTTTATACTGATGAATTTTAATTCTTTATAACTTTTGAATTGTTAAGTCTTATGTAATAGTTATCGTTGTTTCAACAATTAGATTCCTCTTAGATTCACTGGTGTGGGGATATAGTTCTAGCTTAAGTAAAGAAATCTGTAAGATCTGAACAAAATTCATCCAAAAGACAAGTTTATACAAATACCGGTATGAAAAAGTAAGTGCCTAAGTACAAAACTGGTTGCGACAGGACACCTCCTGGCATTGCAAACAATATTGAAGGCACTTGAACCGTTTGATTAGTTTCCTTTTTCCTTCTATATAACTGCACATTTTACAAATTTGTAGCCATTAATAGCATAAAACGTCTATATGTTTATGTAATATTTTTTTCTGCGGTCTGTAACATAGACGAAACAATCGACGTTGTCTATAAGGACCTCACGACGAATGGACAATAGATGACATTACATTACACGATATATTAGTTTAAAATACTCCATGCACGAAAAGGACAGTTCGTCTATCAAATGATGGCCCGGCACACACTTGCAATTGCAAAATTGAGTCTCCACTTAGTGAGCTAGATCAAGCCCAATAATAGTTCAAGTCGAGTTTTGCTAGCATTGTAATGTATGCTTTGGGATTTTACTAGTAGCGTTAAAATATACATTGATAGGAGCTCGTTACGAAACTACTGATACAAATTTATAATAAAACCAAATACTAAAAAAATCAAACGATTTAAAAACATTCCCATAAGTATGATAATGACGAGAAAGTTTTATAATTCACAGAAGAAATATGTCATTCAGACACATATGGAAATATTTTTAAAACA
This sequence comes from Pteromalus puparum, assembly GCA_012977825.3. Classification (NCBI taxonomy): domain Eukaryota; kingdom Metazoa; phylum Arthropoda; class Insecta; order Hymenoptera; family Pteromalidae; genus Pteromalus; species Pteromalus puparum. The sequence goes on along the minus strand of CM053170.1, from coordinate 17,470,628 downwards.
GTCATGCAAACCAACTCTACAAAGTTCTAATTTCGTATCTGCTCACACAGCACACTTCGACTGCCTTAACATAAGTATCAATTACTCCCAAAACACACGCTACAAAATTCACTTTATGCACACAAGCCTTCGAACGACGTTTAGAAGGGATTCCATCCCCAGAATCCTCTTCGCATCTCGACAGCGCAGCTCCGCTAAGCTTAAGCGTCGGTGCCGATGTCAAGGCTCCTCGAGTCCTGGTTGGAGTCGTGCTGGCTGCCATTCTCGGAGGAGGCACTGCTTGAGAGGCCGGACTGGTCGCTGCTGCCTTTCTTCACCTTGGGCTTGTATTCGGTAATGACAACTGTGACGTTGTTGACCGTGACCTCATTGCTCTGGGCCGTGCTCCGGTCGATGTTCTTCAGTCGAGGCGGATGCCTCGACTTGCGCCTCGGCTTGTCCAGCTTGTTGCGGCTGCCGCCCCCGGCACTGGTCGTCGATGAGCCACTGCCGCCTTCCTTCTTGCCGGGCTTCAGCAGTGGCACGTACTGCTGCTGGGCCACCTGCCGACCGTTACGCTGTTTTTCATTGACCGACCTGGACTTTTTGCTTGCCCGGGAGCTTTTTTTGTTTTCGGTTGGTGATTTTGTCATTTTTCTCGCTGACATTGTTTTCTCAATGGAATACACAGAGGGTACTTTTGAGAAAATAATGCTTCACGCAAGGGACAATTTTTTTTCCTTCAAAAAATTTAGAAACAAAGCGTTAAGCGAAGAGTAGTGTGACTTATTACACTAACGCGTACATCATCATTACGTTCAGTGGTGTTTTAAACGCAATAATAATCAACTGTACCGAGTGCAAAATTTAATCTCGTTGTCTGTATTGAATTGTAATTTGGTTTTGAGAATTGGAAGTATTTAGATACCTGCTGCGCCACCAGCTGCGGATTGATACGCGGTTTCCGCGTGGAGGTACCTTTGCGGACGTCACACATTAGGCACTTGAATGCTTCAGCTGTATTGCGATACGTGCAGACACTGCAGTCCCAGTAGTTATCTTCCAAAACCTTCGCCTGACGTTTACCGCTTCCGGAATGGTTCATTGTTCATCGGAATTAGCTGAGAAACAACTTTGTTCCTTCTCAAGTGAGAACCCACCTCTCCATGTAGTGTCGCTTCAGCCTCATGAAAGATGTTGTTTTTGGTCCTGGGTCAGTTGATAATTTTCGACGACGGGAGGTACGGACCTCCGGTTATTAAATTAATAAGCCGATTAGATCGGCTTCGCGACTAATGGATAGCGTAGCTGGAGATATCTAAGATAGCATCAAAGATATCAGCTGTGGAAAATGCATCGCTATCTCAAGCAGTGATACCCATTTGAACTGCTACCTACATCCTGTAGGTGCGATGTGTACTGCCGAAGCATGATTTAGTATTTTGTGTGAACCTGCAAAAAGAATTTCAGATGTATTTTGTCAATGTACACATACAAAGCAATATTTCATTAGTTTCAAGGTTGCACATTAATTATACCTTCTAACTGTATATAAATTTGACCTTCTTGATGAAAATCTTCTTAATGATATTCAAACCATTGTGCGGTAAAGTTTTCAAGTATTGATCCTCATATATTAGTAATTACTTGCTTATGGAACAACCTAAAAAACACAAATGTAACTGAATTAGGAAAATCTGTGATGAAAATAAGTTTTGATTCTGGCAAACCTTCAAATAATCAATAGGTAAGCTACTTCAACAAATTATAAATTTCATGTCTTGTTTTTAGTATAATACATGACCTTCATGCATGTAAGTATTGATTTAATACACATGAATACTTGAAGCTGAATAGAATAAAATAAATGCTGAATAAATACTTAGATAAGAATGAGTGAGAAAATAAAAAGAAAACAACCTTTATATAAATTGCTTCTAAGAAGCTAACTGTAATCAATAATTATTCAATCAAGACAATTTCAAGATTAGATGTTTAGAATGTATGCATAAAAAAACGTTGCACAGTAATCTATCTGCTTATTAAGTATTTGAACCAAGTTTAAGTGATTTATGACTAAAGCAATGTGTATAGCACTCGTAGAAGTTACAGCTATATCGTCTAATATTTTCAAGGATCATGATATGTTAAAGTTTTTGCAACTATCACACTCTACGCTAGCTCATAAGAAATTTTGCCTCACCAAGGTAATATGCATCTTCAAATACAACAATTATACTTGTCGCGCCAATTATTTATCATTAAAAAAACACAATCATTATCATAGCGACGTAGAAACATACTTGTAGAAAATAACTTTTTATCGGTATCTCTTATAATGTACCTCATTGCAACATGATCATCAAAGCTGAGGTGTGACAAGGTTTGAGTCTTACTGTAGATGGAGCATTAGAGCAGGATAATTATATTGATCCAAATACAAAATTACAACTAGTTACACCAACAATCCAGTCAATGCTAAGCTCAAAATTAGAAACTCCAATGATTAGATCAATAATTGTTGAGGAAGATGGTTGCTCTCTAAAAATACACATCCACCTCACTAACTTTCCTCAACATATTAATCACTCTGGGCTCTACCCACAGGACTTACCTGTGCTCAACCTCAACTTTCCATTCGTGCAACTGCAAGATTGCAGCAGCCCTAGCTACCTAATTATCACCTCACATTCATCACACTTATCATAACGCCTTCTGCATAAAGCACAGAGTACCTATGTATACATATATATACCAGACCTCACTCTCTCTTTCTCTCTCTCTCTCTCTCCCCAGTCCCCTGTATATAATTTAACCACAAAATCCAACAACGGCACAAAGCACCACCGCACACTCACCATCATCCGAACGAACTCTCCAGTCTCCACACGAGTCTCCGCCTTAAACTGACGTATCTGTCGTACGACATTTACGACAATGTCTTGCTTAAATATTTACTTGTGTACACTCTAGTCTAGCTACAATTATGGATTTTGTCAAGTATGTGCAAAATCCGTAACTGCTGCTTATGCAGATGCTGCAGCAGCATACGTCAAACCGTGGCGTGCGTTGCCCACGACACTGTCGTACTCGTAAACTGTAAAGTAAAGCACGCTCTTGCGTGAACTGCAGCCTGCAGCTCGGCCTGCAGCGGAGGAGGATTTAATTTAGTGGCACACGGACGAGAACTGGAAAAGGATTTTCAACGGAATCGACGAGATTTCCGTTCTCTCCTCGGGCAGCCGAAAGAGCTACTGTGTGTGCTGTGTAGTATGGCCTGGTATGGCTATAGTTGTGCTCTATAGTATAGCTATAGTTATTGGTCGGCGTGAAGGGTGGGGGAGAGAGATTTGGCAGCGTCGCGCCGACACATCGCAGCCTGCGATTCGCAGGCTCGTATATTACTTAGGAGATTCTGCTCTGCTCCGGTGCTCCCCTGATGTTTGACGATCATTAATCATTTATTATAAGGCCGATCTTTTATGCTTGTGTATATAGGTACCTATATTGATCCGCGTGGGACTTTTTTCTCGATCTTGGAGTTTTCGAAGAATCTGAAGAATCTATTTTTTTTTAGTTCGTTCCATCGAATTTCGATACTCTTGATAATTAGTTATTTAACAATGCTATCTTCAGAAAAACACACTAACGAAGATAACTACCATAATAACTCAGCATATGCAGCTGTAGGATAATTAACAACAAAAATGGTACCTATGCTCCGAAATTTTTTACAAAAAATTGCATCGCCGGTAAGGTAGGGATCTCCGGCTAGTTATACGGCCCTGACGTGCAATTTAAAGGCCTCTCGGTCTCGCGCCACGACGGTGTGTGTTGTGTTTGACAGACAGCCGCCGCGTTCGAGAGTTCGATAGTCGTCAAGTGGGTGTTTAACCAAGCAGTAGACCTCTTCCCGCGGTGTTTCTCTATCCTATCAGTTTAATTCACAACATCATACACCGCGCTCGTACATGTATACGTAAACAAGTTACCAAGAGAGTGTATGCGTGCTCTCCTTGTCATTAACTTGTACTTAATGCCACTGTGGGTCTTCGCTGATTTTTCACCCGCGTTCGCGAGTCGTCGTCACCGGAGAAGGTGAAAAGAGGCACAAATTCGATCGCCCGGACCGTCTTCGTGGATGTCGAGATGGTTAGTTTTTGTTCTCCATTATACAGGGTGAAGTGTAAATAAACACTGTGGCCTGATTTGTATAAATTGGCCGAAGGTTTTTGTGTGCGGTGATCCATGCGTGAGGTTTATGTAAGGATTCGTGATCAATGTGTGATCCTGGTTATGAATCATGTATCACTTGCATATGATGTGCATACGTGTTTGGGTTTGTGCGTATTAATTGCACAGGGCTCTGTACGTACAAGACCATGAAACACTTTACACTGTGCATCCGTTGAATTATTAATGCAGTATTATTGTTGGAGTGTTTTGAAAGTTTCATGCATATAAGTCTTGTTGAGAGAAAATAAATAAAGCTAAAAATCTTTGATGGTATATTTCAAAAAGATAATAAGAATTCATAACTTATAATACACTTGTACATCCATAAGTGTGAATTAAAAAATAGAATAAGATGTTTTATTTGATTGAAGTAGATGTAACTAAAGCAAGTGATATATATAGTTTACATTCGACTTTCACATTGGTCATGAACTACTTCCATATTAACCTCATTTAATTTTATTTATAGTTAAATCAGATGTGGCAAATTTACTGTTAGAAAATACAGTTATTAATGTGCTAGACAAATATCTATATTTATATGCCCCACTAATGCATTTTTTCTTTGGCTGTGATACAGGAGGGTTCAACTGGATCTGACAGCGTTGATAAGCCATGGGATCATGTTTGGAGCACAGAGGAAATGCGAAAGAATCGCAGAGACTGGAGTCTTGCTGGCGATTCTGGTCTCTTGAAACATTTACAGCAATTTTCAGAGGTAAATAAATGGTATTTCATTCATTATTTCACTTTTTTATTCATAGTTGTTTAATTCACCATTTCTTTTTGATTTTAGAATTTAACAAAAAAGGCAAATGAAACACAGGAGGCCATTGATTCAATGACATCCCAGCTGAACCAGACAGCAATACTTGTTGACAATATAACAAATACTTCACTGGCTTTAGCTAACACACAATTTATTGAAAGTCGAGTTCAAGAGGATAATGCAGAAATAGAACAGCCAGTGGAGAATATTACAAAGGTAGTTTAATTGTTGCGAAAGACTGAAATTTTGTATTACTTACAATAGTAAATATTTTATTATTTGAATTTTATTTGCAGGATGAAGATGAACACGAATTTAGTGCCACAGATTTATTAGTTAGCGTGTGTGAAAGCATTAGGCAAGGATTGAGTATTATGGATGAAAAATATGAAAAAGTTGAGGTTGTAGCAAGTGATAGCGAAGATGAAGATGATAATGCAGTACCAAGGTTAGTTATATAATATAAAAAACACAAAATATATAGCTCAATATAGTCTTTTTCTGTTAACTTGTTTTGTTGTAAGTTAACATACTTTCTTTTAAAACAAATATTTTTTTTTAACAGTGTGATATTAAGGCCAAAAGATCCTTATCAAGACAGGCCTTTGCCATATGTTATTGGTACAGAACAGTGGAAATCTTCTAATAAGATTGGTTTAGAGTCAAGCAGCAGTGAATCAGAACAAAATGATGATGATGAAGATTCAGCTAGTGATACCGATGACAAAAATATTGGATCTATGCTAAATCCGAATGCTCGCACGAATTTAGGGATTGGGAGGCTGTCATCTACATCCAGTGAGTCCAATGACTACAACGTTGAAAGTAGCAGTATCAAAGATATTCATAACAGCAGGTTACATGCCAGAAGTCAAGATACTCTTAATTCTGATACTGAACCAACTACTCCATCAAGCGTTTTACCAAAGGTAAAATTTTCATTTTAAATCCGAAAATATGCCTTATATTAATAATTTACAATAATAATTGTACAATGATTATTTTCAGTCGCAAAATATTAATAATGGACCACCTAGTTTTGCTGAAGAATTAGCCAAAAGGTTAGGCAATGTATTACCAGCTCATAAAAATACAATGGCCCAAGGCTCTAATGAACAAGTTATAAATCGTTCAAAAGGTAGCACTTTTTTGTTATAAAACATTATTACTGATGCAAACCATACCACACATAAATGATATTATATTTTTTAGATGAGATGCTCACTCCTGAAGAAGACCAAGATGTATTTAGCAATAAGTCTGATAACTTATTTAATGAAGGAAAAAATCTATTTTCTGATGAAGTATCTTCTTCCTCTTGGAAAAATAAGCCTATAAAGCCTGTAAATAAAAATATCATTCCACCAAGTATTGATGTACCGCCACCGCTCAGCAATTTTTGTAAGAATAAAAGAATACAATATATTTTATAAAGAGGTATTTTAAGGAAGCGTAAAACTTATATATTAATGTTTAGCATCCGCGCCAAAGTCAACAATCGACGATTTGTTTGGCGACGCCGATGATTCTGAGGATTCGGATGACATATTTTCTAAAAAAGCTTCAAAAGATATTTTTGCTGGTGAAAGAGAAAGGATCAGATGTGGAGTAACTAGTACACTGAAAAATCAGCGCGTTGAAAATGTACAAAATATTAGCACGATGACCACCAGCACTCCAGAAACAAATGATAAAGCGAAAGGTCTTTTTGAAGACGAAGAGGACGATGACCTTTTTGGGTCAGCTACAAAGCAAATTAAAACGCCTGATACATCATCATCGGCGTCTTCTAAGAAGGTGAATCTTTTAGATGCATTAGTTTACCCATATACAGCTTTCTGATGACTTTTTTTTTAATTCAAACGAGATATCCTAGAAATTGCATATTCTTTTTATTCATATATATTCTTTTTGACTTTGATCAACAATTTTATTGATATATGATTTGCATTAAATGTGTGTACTAGAATTTTTTTTTCAATTTCAGAAACCACTAGGAGGTGTCTCGATATTCGGCAAAGTCGATATTCTCTCATCCAGTAAATTTGCGCGTAGGCCTTCCTCATCTTCATCGTCGGAAAGTGATTCTAGTGACCACAGGGTAAGCTCAAATGCCTCGGAGAATGCGACAGGCCAAAGTATAGGCAGTGCAACTACTTCCAAGAGCAATAGTAGCAGTGGTGCAAACGTCTCGTCTTCCATAGAGGCGGGTAACAACGTAAACGAACGACGGCAAGCTGGTAATAATACGGGCAGCAGTGGTAGTAGCGGAGTCTCCGTACGGCAGCCGAGTAGTGACTTTACGGTTGGATCGAGTTTGGGGTAAGTAGATTGATGAAATTACTATTTGTTTATTGTAGTTATTATTTCTTTGTTATTTATATTCTGGTGTCGCTAGGCATATCTTTTGCGAAAGTGCGATTATTGTATCAGGATTGTATTAGTTACACGAGTAGAAAACTATTATTTATTTTCTATGCTGGAGTGGTAATCCTTAAAAGGTAAATAATATTCTTAAGCTTGAAAGTATTATATGATTATACACTAATGCAAAAAAAATTAATTTAAATTACAATACAGTATTTTACATCGTGATTATTCTCTGATTTTCTTTTTAACTTCAAACTTTAATATAGCTTATACAAATGTTATTCATTTATAAAAAAAAACCTTGCATCATTCACATATAACTATTATTGTGTTACACGCCGTTTTTTCAATGCCCCTTATACATCAAGCATGCCGATGTCTCATCGAGGCATTTAACAACATCGGGCGCATCGCTCTGTGATTCATTTCGCTCAATTGTAGCGCGAATCACTAATACCCTTGTGTTTATGTTGACTTTTGGACGCTTCGCTTGTGTTGAATTAAGGCTAATGCAACGTTGGTTATAGGATGATAGATATGTAAAAAGTGGAATGTTTCTAAGAGATATGACTAATGAATATACAAGTTTTGAATATTGTATAGAATATCAAATATACCTAATTCGCATAAAAACTTATACCCATATTCATTTTTTGATATACATTTTTTCGGTGTAATTTAATCGATTATCTTATAATTTCTAATATTGTAAATTACATTCACGATGCATTACATTTTTGTAATTAAGAACAAGAGAGTAGCTTTCGAATTGAAACGAAAGTTTATACTTAAATATTGTTTTCGTCGTTTGAGGCATAATCATTATCGCGCAATATTTGTTTAAAATACTTTTACAATAACATCACAATAAAAAAAAAAAAAAAAAAAAAAAAAAAAAAAAAAAAAAAAAAAAAAAAAAAAAACTGGCAAACTTTTAACACAGTTAAAAGCACTTATTCACTTTATTTCTTTATTTAGAATCTTCACAAACTGGAACCATACAGCAGTCTGGATAAGGCTTTGAAGGATCACCTTTGAAACTTATGGGTTTACCGCTACAACGGGCTTCAGCACACCTAAAATATTAATTTGAATACACGTTTTCTATTTATTATGAAAATTGCGTGTTAAAGTTTATTTTACATACGTAACGCCAATAATTTTGGTGTTATCTTTGTTGCATCTAAAGCTTGAACACTCATTTTCGACTTTAGTCGGAGTATTCGTACAATATTCTTCTCGAAATACTTCTTCATTATTCGTGTTTCCTGTGATCATCACAATTTCTTCACAATTTATTTATTATAATTTATTTCTATCTTAATTACGAATAGATATAATTAAGTAGGTATATACATCAGTATGTTTCAAATTCGCATGTGGAATAACATATGCTGGGCGCTGGCAGTAAATCTTACCTTCAACTTCTTCTGCCCCGGCAGTTGCGACAGCAAAAATAACACAAAGGATCACAGATAACTTCATATTTTATCGGTGTGTGTAACTAATCCTCGTATAAGCAACTTTTTAGCTATCCTTGCGAGGACGTGTGGCTTTGAAACTTGCAACGTTCAACAATCTTGGTAGCAAAAATTTCCTCTCTATATATCAGATTTCTCCTGCTCATTGTTTTTTTCTTTATTTGCTCAAAAAGCGGTTTTTACGTAATGCGTTAAAGGATAAAATCTCATTACGTGCACAGCACTTATTCCTTATATCGACACAAATCCGCAACTTATTGCATTCGGCTTCTTTTAATGAAGGTTCTGTTGTACATTAAAATAATCTTGAAAATCAAACGTTAAAACTCTCGTTGAACAGCGTATACTGCCATTCGAATAAGATTATTTGCGTGCATTAACGTGTTCTCTGCACATCATTGAATATTATTAATTCTTGTACAGCTGCTTATGTCAGTTACAGAAATAATAATACAGGACAATGTTTGCACATTAAACAAAAATAATTCCTCTTTGCTCGCAAAAGAAATTATAAAAATTTATTGATTTCCTTACTTCCATATAACGAAATACAAAAATATCAATTGAAATGTAAAAGAAAGAATTTCAGCAAATTAATAAAAATTGAAAATTGGCAGATTAAATGTTTTTAATAATTGTACGGATTTTTTAAATTGTGCATAATACTTTTTAAACAAAAAGATTTTCACAGTTAAATATGGTCATTTTTTGCAAATTGGTTTACGACAACATCCCGGGTAGGGTTTACTGCGATCTTCTTCGTAGCGAATTGGTTCACTCACACAACGTATAACTGGACATCTGGAAACAATCAAAATCTTATTAGTCGTTAAATTTAAAGTTATTCTTTATACTACTAGATTGTGTTTTAATCGCTTACCCCACAGAACGAACTTTAGTGTTATCCTTGTTACATTTGACTCCTACACACTTGTCTTTCAATGATTTTGGAAGTTCTCTACAATATTCGGTACGGAATTCTCCCTCTATTAAATTTATAAAATAAAATACAATCAATTTATAAAATAATTGTGGTCAATTCGATCGAATGATTTAATATTTCATAAATAATATGTACGACTAAATTAAAAAATACAACAAAAATAGTAAAAATAATTTCGAAAAATACTGCATTCTTTTAAACAATGTTGCAAGTTGCGCCTAAAAACTTTTATGATTCTAAAATAGTATGTATAAAAACAACATTTTACCTTCTGATTTTACAACAGAGAATACTAGTAAAGCAATACACAGTACTAAAAGGCACTTCATATTTGTAATGATACAAGTACGTGAAAATATCAGATTTATCTCTGATGTTACCTCTTCAACTATCACTAAGTTAATGCAATCGCGGAAAACTTTTGGCTTTATAACCCGTGCATATCATTTCTCCCACTAAGATATTCTTTCTTTAAACGATACTATACTATAAAATCATGGACGCGTTTCGTAAGGCCTTAAATATTTAAAAATATATTCGACTCTGAAAAAGAACTATTATATCTTATACTCTTCGCATTTGATTTTTTTCGATGTACAGTCTTGGGAACCGGTTATTTTTGAGTGTTATCAAGGTCGCGTTTGATTACTCTTTGTATCTGTATACGATGAAAGTTTGTTTGTAACATTATTTGTTTAAATCGCATCTGCTAAATGAATTTTTATAACTTTGTTAATTGTTAATGTATAGTATGCCTCAAGGACGAACAATGCATTTACATCTTCGTTACTATAGCCATTATTATACTGCAGTTATACTGCAGTCTACATAGCTCGTACGGAATTCGTCACAAAATATTTATAGTATTTGAGAAGTATTACATTGTACAATAAGTTATAAATAAAAAGCGGTACCACTTTGAATTAAAACTCCGTAATATTGTTATGCTTTATTAATTCAATTACAATAATTTTCCTTGAATGCGTCAATTTGAAACTTATGGGTCTTTGCAAATAATCTTAGGGCAGCAATAAGGGTATGGTAAGTTAGGATCATAGCTGGATTCTATGACTTTGTCATCAGGACAGTGTGCGTATTCGCAACTGAAAAATTAGAAATCGAATTATTGTATGGGTTGCATAAAATATCGAATAAATAAGTATAAGAGAATAAATCGGTATTTAAAATTAGCCTACTACACTTCTATAGTTTGTGTGTAGTTCTTGTTGTATTTCTGTAAAAAGCAACCTTTTAAAGGGTATTTACAATATTCGGCCCGAAATTCTTCTTCTTCTTCTTCTTCTTCTTCTTCTTGGTCATAACAGAAATTCATAAATAGTATAGAAAATATTGAGACTAAATCTTTGTAAAATTGATCGTTAATACAATATTTGTTATATATACCTGCTGATGCCAAAACAATATCCGTTAATCCAATAATAAAAAATATGGCTAAGTATTTCATTTTGATTTTTTTCCCCTGTGGTAACTTGAAAAGTTTATAAGTGACTGCGATTCATAAAAATAGTAAGCTTTCTTTATATGTTTTCTTCCACTTAAATATCATACGATGAAATGACTTCTTTGATAACCTAAGGTGGGGATAATGCCACTATCCTAATACAAATTTAAATAAAACCTTTGAAGTTTACGATAACATTGCTTTAATCAGTATTTGGTTGATCCAATCAAGTGGATTTAAGTATTCAAAACAAATTGGAAATCCCATAAAATTTTATATAGGCACTGAAAGTAACAATCCGCTATTAATAAAATCATTGCAATACAATTAAAGAACCGCTGCCAATTCATTGGTACGTAGCTTCCTCCAACGAAATTTATTGTTCCAATAAATAAAATATTGTTTTAAAATACAATATGTGAATGCTATTTTAATTATTTTGCTGCAGAAGCCACATTTTTTAGAAAAATCGGTTTTACATTTCAGCTCTTTACTTAAGAACCGCTCAACGAAATCGTTTGAAATTTTAACAACAGATATCTTCGTTTATGGTGAATCGCCAAATAAAATTTTGAAGCATTTGATGACTACATTGTTTTAGAGATATAAGGAATCAAAAAATTAAAAAAAAAAATTCAAACCTTGATATCTTAAGATCTATAGGGATTTTAAAGCTGCGCAATGGACTTAGCCAAAACATTTAAAATGTCTACTTTTTCCCGAAATCTCAAGTGCAATAAGGCCTTTTTACGCCCGCAATCGAGACTAAAAAAAACTCATTTTTTTCAGTTTTCGATTTATTTCCGGAAAATTAAGTGGTCAAAACACTTGAAATTTTAATGGAATATAGTTTGATACGTAACCCATCAACATATTTTTTTTCGTGAGATTATGATGTTTAGTTTCAGAGATATGAATTTTTTTTTAAAATCACCTTTTTTATTTTATCTGCCGAACGGAGCGGTCAATCCTGAGAACCAAACGGGGAAAAGTAGGTAATTTTATTATTTTTCAAATGTATTTTAGCTGAATTGTTTGTAACAATGGAATAATTAAAAAAAGCGAAAATAATGTTTTTCGAAAATCAAAAAATGGCCATAAAGAAACAGTAATTTATCAGAATCCAAAATAGATATGCATGTTAAATTTGATATATTGACGGAGTAGTTTCAGAAATATCACGGTATACATACATGAAGTTTTAGCGAAACTGAGAATTTTACTATTACAAAGCTTCCTCTAGGAGGAAGCAATAGATTATATTATGAATATGTATTAAATTAAGTTACATTATAGATTATAAAAATACTCAAATAAATGATGATAAGGTTTTTAAAAAATATTTAAAACCGTAGTATATCTGAAAAACTTTAAAATATTACATATCAAGTATAGTAAATAACAAAATTCGTGAGATTGAGTTAAAAATTTAATAATTGTTTTTGTTTATTAAACTATATTCATTTGTTTTTAATATGTCAGTTTGAAACTTTTTATTTAGTCTTTGCAAGCAATTTTATGACAGCAATCTAGGTACGGTAAGTCGGGATTGCCGTATTCTATGTCTTCGCCATCGGCACAGTTTACATATTCGCAGCTGAAAAATTCGATTAGATTAAAAATCAAAATTTATTAGCACGCGCTATAAAAGATATGAAATATGAATGCCAAATTTATGATAACCATAGATTTTCAAACAAATTCATAGTAATATCAATTTATTTTGAATACATTATTTTATGCTCTTGGTTAATGCGGGATGTCGGAGCCAGCGTAACCAATTGTGACCTCGAGTCGCAGTTGACATTGTTTGCTTAAAATATACTTCGCACCATCAAAAATCAAATTAATAATTATGTAGTTTATCGCAAAATACAGAGTTTTTGTTGATTAAATTAGTAAACAAATTTTATTTTATTTACTAATATATAGGGGAGATGCGCCCAGTACGGATACCCTTAGCTATTTTGGGTATAACTTTTAAACGACGCGATGAATATTTGAATTCGAAATTTCTCCGTGTTCTCTAGTCTATTTTCTACAAAGAAATAGACGGGCACCAGTCAAAGTCGCCACTAAAAGAAGTTATCATCGTTGACGTAAGAAGTACAATTTTCGAAATCTCGAAAACATGCTCTCAGTATGGATAATTTTAGCTATTTCGGCTGTAACTATTTACTTACCCTCGGCAAAAAAAAAAAATTTTTTTAATGAGTTTGTTCCTTAAATAGCCCTCTATAATTAGGAATGGTCCCTATTCGACGTTCCGTGCAATAGTTAATTCGCGACATCAATATAAAAAGTGCAATTTTCAATCCTCGTAAAATAACTTTTCATCATACGTGCACGAAAAAGGCCACTTTCCATGCATGTACAATGAATGGAAAATCGAATTTTTCTTAGCAGCGGGAAAAAATTACTTTTTTCTCCCATTATACTGCTATACATGATATCCTATCCTATCCTAGCCTACTCTAAAAACGTGTTGGTAATCATTCTATTCACTATCTGACCGGCTGTTCGTTTTACCCTTGGATGTATCCGTGTACGTTAAAATAGGTGGTGCATAGGCACTATTCCAGGGAATTTCCTACGGAACAAATATGCGTGCTGAGTCTAGATATAGTAGTCTGCACTAATACTGCTTTGTTTGACCTGCTGCATGCTTCGGCCACTCATGCTATAACTGCGCGTGAAGCGCATCTAAAGTCGCTAGTATATCATATACAAAAAGGTGGAAGGTTTTTTATAAATATTCGAAACAAATTTTTGTTTAGAGAATCTAAAAAGTTTTTTTAGTCAATACGAAAAAGGAAAATGAGTACAACAAGATATTATCTTTGTCTTTATTAAATGCATTTTATATTTACAAATTTTTATAGAAAATAAACTTTCAGAAGGTATAATAGTTGGATCACGATTTCTGTAGATTTCGTAGCGTGCAATGCTAAAATCTATAGGCAAATATTTTGGGTTATATTATTCTCAACTTATTTGCAAATTGGTTCAGGACAACATTGAGGGTACGGCAGATTTTTATCCTCTTTGTATCCAAGAGTTTCACCTTTGCAACGCGATTCCGCACATCTGGAATATTTTATTTATTAATAATTCTAGTCCTACGTATAAAACTACACACAATTTTTAGTTAAAAGATCCGTTTTTGTATCACCAATTATGTTTTAAAAGTTAAGAACGGTGTTTTGTTTATTGGAGTATATATATTTATGTATGTACATTACAGTAGCACCAGGTGTAATAAACCAAATTTATTAAATAAAAAAAAAGAAAATACTCACGCTTCAGCACTTAATTGGGAGCCATCTTTGCTGCATTTGTAACCTATGCATTCGCCCTTTGGAACATCTTTGCAATATTCAGCGCGAAATTCTTCTGATAATTTATAAAGTAACAATACAATTTTAAAAACGTAAAGTGATAAACATATTGTGAGTATTTTAAGTAAAAGTTCTACGCATATTTATAAAATATTTACCTGCCGATGCAACAACAACAGCTGCCAATACCACTATACAAAAAGCTACGAAGTACTTCATTTTTATTTTTGTACGTTCGCTGACTTGGAGAATCAATCAGTGAATGCTTTTTTAGATAAAATGTTCGCTTTATATAGCTACAAATGGCTTCTCCCACTTCAACGTGTTTATAACTTTAAATTACTACTACAAGCTGGTATTACCCAAGGCGTAGAACATAAATTTCAAAAAACGATAATACTAGGTATTTATATGTGTAGAATTTGGTTGGACGATACGGTTGCACAATTAAATATGCGCATCGATAATGTCTATTTTAGTATTCGATAAAGATTGGAGGATATCTAAAATCAAAACTAGGTAAAGTATTTCAAAATATTGTAATATTGTTATCCATAGGAAACTTCCATGCCATTAGATGCTTTTTTTGTAAAATTCAATACAGTTAAAATGATATATTATCTGAGCGTTATAAATATTCCTTCTTACTTTTTCAATTACGGCTCTGCAGTTTCAAGTAGAAAATATATAACAATTATCTCTATTATCAGCTCATCACTAATCATTGATCATCACAAGACAAAATAGCTCTAATAAAAAGAAACAAAAAGATGCATATAATCGTTACGGGCTACTCAACAAGAAACGTGATAATTTTAGAGTAACCACGACAAAAATTTAGAATCTATTTAAGACCCCTATATCTTGATGTCCCTTGAATAATATACGTGTACCGCACAAATGAAGCTCACTTTAGCTCTTGACGCTCGTAACAAGCTGGACCTCGTGGTCATAAAAATAGAAAACTGTACTGTGTGCATCGAAGTACGCATGCCGCATACTGCATACAGATACTGCACTCTGTAGAAATTTAAGGAATTTTTTGTTTTGTAATTGTCGCATCATTCATGAAAAAAATCTTGCAATAAGAATTTGTTCAAATAGATTTAGGTATTATTTATACATGCATAATTAGAAGGTGTAGTACTTCACCTAAGATGACCTAGTATAACTAGCTTACGTATAGTATATAAAGTACGAACAAGTAAATAAAAAAGGGCACCTTGTCTAAATCAGATTACCGATTAGAAAAAGACCCAGTATTTCACTCAATGCCATACTCTCAAATGTCTTCTACTTTCTTTATTCGTTCTTTAAATTTTATGTCCTCCGTTGATCTAAGTTTACGATAGAATCTACTTTTCATCATCCACACAGAAATGAATAAAACGAAGCAAATACCCTGGTAGGAAACTTGCCGGGTTTATCAGTAGAAACAAGCCAGATCTGGAAGATATCGGCAGATTCTCGGTTTCGAATCTCGGTAGAAACCCTATGATTGGTCACATGAATTTTGTATATAGCGTTCTCGGTAGTTTCTAGAGAAGGAATAAAATTTATGATTGAAGCTCATTATTACGTAAATTTAGACGTAAATATACCGTAACATTGACGTAATCATTCAACGGATAGGCTAGGATGATTAAAAGCATATTTTTCTTCGAATTTCTTTATGAAACTAAAATTTTAAAAACATAACCTCAAAACGTCTATTACAAATTTTCATGTTTTTATAAGAAAAAATAGTCATACCAATAGGTCTCTAAAAGCAAGTTGAAAACAATTTTATTTTGAACTAAAATATTATTTTATTATCATAGAAAGCATCCTTTGGGATCAAAAAGCAACATTTAGAAACAATAAATTATCAATTACTGACTATGCCATCTACTCGTATACACTTGAACTTTTATTTTTTTATAAGAAAATAGTTACATATTTATACATAAATAGTTTTTTTTTAATAGAACATAAACTTTATATTCAAACTGCACATGTGTAGTATCTGAAGCATCACGTAGCAGTCTGCTATAAGTATACTGCTATTTATATGTGCAATTTACTAATTATAAATTATTAATAATACATTTAAAATAACTCAACTATTATTATTATACACTATTGTTATTCTTTATGTAAAAAATTGTTTTATAATTGTTCTCTTAATTTGTATACAGAGATCTATGTTTTTGCCGGGTTTCTCTCTAGAATTCTCCGATATATCCATCGATATTCTCGGTAACGAATATCGCTGGTTTCTTGGGTACTGAGCAGCGATTATCGCCAATCTCCTACCAGGGTACAAGCTTTGCATAAGTAGAAAATGCCCGGCAGATGCTTTTATATTCACAGATTTATTGGCTTTTTTTATTTCGATGAGGATAATATTGTACAGCGCGCTTTTGTGTGGAATATGGATATTTTTGAATTTCGCTAAGCATCTGCTCGAAATGTTTTGAGAGTTTAACAAACCCCCGAGAAAACCAAATTTTCCGTTGTTTTTTTATTTAAAAAGATGCGGTGTTTCTTTTAAAATATCCGCAATCAAGCAGAATATAAAGACTAAAAGACACTGTATTCTTTAATACATCTTTTTTCAAATAAAAAAGTAGTGTAAACCTCTAAATTATATATTCACTGCATATGCAAATTTTATATTACGAATTTATTATTCGAGCAGAAGATTGCAATCTCACAATGTAACGTTGCAGCCTGTATTTATTTCAACCTTTAGCCGTCATCTCAAGTAGAATGAGTCACATGTGGTAAGAACGGTATCTACAAAGATCTACTCGCTATTTAACTGACTCGAGTCGTGTTTTTCTGAAATTTCTCTCGAGGGACTAACACTAGTTTCCTTTCCTATAAAACATTGCGACCGACTATCAAACTTAAAAAAAAAACTGAAAAAATCTGCATCTTAAGAACTCGAACGTAGTCCTTCCAAAATTTTCCCATCACATTGCCTCACCTATATTTAAATTTCAAGTTCATCGTCGTCATTGAAACAATTCATACTCTCCCGTCATGCGTAATAATCATTTAAGTGTCCTCTTCACCACCTACACACTCAATCCGCGGTCCTCCTCTCTCGTCATTTACCCACTTTTCCCTTTCTCTCTCTCTCTCTCTCTCTCTCTCTCTCTCTCTCTCTCTCTCTCTCTCTCTCTCTCTCTCGCGAAAATGAGCGGCTGCACTCGTTCCGACACCGGCGGCATCTCGACTCTCCCAAGGCAAGCTAGAGCGCGTTATAGTTCGAGCTTCAGTCGCGGCCGGCGCGTATTGCGACACGTCGTCGTGCACGTGCGCGCGCTATCGCTCGCTCCTCTCCTCCATAAACAAAAGGCCTCGTTGTGTTAGCTGGCGAGGGAGTGCTCGAGAGGAAAGTCTAGTATGTATAATATGCGCGCCAGCTCTTTTATCTGTGCGAGTGTTTGGCGATATTTTTTTTCTTCTTCTTCTTCTTCCGTTTGCTGATGCAGTGCGAAAAAGAGAGCTTTGCGCGGAAGATGAACCATCGTGTGTCAGTGGTCGGCGACGCGTTGCATTTGAGACGTAGATGCGTTTTCGCGTGCGGTGCATCAGCTCTTGAGGCTTCTGCTGCGAGGGACCGATCGTGCTTTTGATTTTGATTTTTAGGTAGCTTCTTTTTCTTAATTGTAAATGTGCGCGCGAGTTGTTGATAATTTTGACGACGTGTGCTGGGCTTGTGCGCTTGCGGAGTTTTCGAGTTTCCTGCGAGCACTATACCGGAGCAAATGACTTTACCCGAAAATAGTTTCAAGTGCAAACTATGTGTGAATAAACCGCTCGAGTTTCGAAATATTATTCGCCAGTGAAAAAGACACGCATCGCCGTTAATAAAAACGCCATAAATTCATACTCTATATATTTTATGAACGGATTTTTTATTGCCTCAATCCATAGCAGATATTAAAAGAAGCGCGATCTACTTCTATGAACGGCAACAATGGACATAAATCAATAAACGGTCTTATCGCTATCAATGACAACAATTTATAATCTTATCTATAAATCCCATCGTGACGCGTCTTCGGCCAGTGGCATGCTCACCTGAGCGGATCATTGTCTCTCGTCCATAAAATGATCTTTTTATTTTGCCGTTTAATTACACAGTGTGCCGCGAGTGTGCAGCGCGCGACTCATTTTCAATTTAATCTAGTTTCTCCGTGTGCAGGAAGCGGATCCGATTTCACTAATTGAAGACTCTAAAACGAGTTTTTGTTGCGGTTTCTTCGCGCTATACCAACGGTTTACTTCTCTGCGCGTGAGTATTTATACGAAAAAAAAAAAAAAACGTGCGCGTGCAAGTTCGTAAGTTTGCAGAAGGTAAAGAAAGGAGAAAAAAAGGAAGTAATTGCGGAAGACTGATGTTGTATACATGTTACGATCAGGATTAGTCATTGATTTGAAGTGTGTGCTTTTTTCAATCGATGAGGATGTTTGATGTGTGAATAACGATTAAAATCGGCAATATCTGATGTGATTCGCGGATAAATAAAATGTTATTAATGGTTATAATTTAATAAGTGGAAGTAGGTTAAGTGTAAGAGCCTAATCAAAAGTTTTAATTTTAATGCGTCTCTGTTGTGAATAGCCAGAAAATGTAAAAACATAGTAGCTTTGCGCTTTTACGTAAATAGTGTGTAAATTTAACTTAACCTAGCTTTTGCTGAATCAAACGAATACTATAGTTTGAATGAATTCAATCGTGTATTCTTTTGAACAGAATAATCTTTACGCATATAATTTTCGTGCATAAATATTTTACCCACCAGGAAAAAAAAAAATAAAAATCAACTAACAGAAATCTTAAAAAAAAGTCTAAACTAAAAATAAACAATGTAGTACGCTATCCACCCACTAAATCCGGCTACAGAAAGAAAGCAGACATCCGGTTACATTGTCGCTTCCATCTCAAATTCAAAGATCTCATCCATACACATCTATGCTCATACACGATCGGATTGGGAATGAGAAAAGTGTTCTTTGACTCGCTCTCGGTATTTGTTCATTTTTTATGGCAAAGAAATTAATATGATAGCATGCACTTTTTTAAGTGTATATATTTTTAGAGCCTGATTGTAGAAAATATAAAATACATTTAAAACTATAGAAAGTTATACAAATTTAGAGCAAAAATTCATTCATTGTGAATTTATCTGAAACTATCATTAATTTTTGCAAATAAACTCAGTACAGCAAGATGGATACGGTAGGTTGAAATCCCTCTTGACTTCGGTAAATTGGCCAACGCATGTTGGTTTTGGACATCTGAAATATTTTATTTTATTGTCAGATCAAAAATTAAGATTGTTTATGCGTTTTTATTTCATGTAATAATGTTCGATGCATTTCATCATTTTGTAATATTATAACTGATTGAATAAGAAGAACTAATCTAAATAAAACAAATGTTTTAAAAGACTGTAACTCACCCTAAGACTTTACTGCTATCTTTGTTGCATGAATAACGTTGACACGTGCCTAATTGTGTTAGAACATGTTGAGGAATATCCCCACAATATTCAGGGCTAAATTCGTTGTCTTATAAGTTATAAAATAAAAATATTCGTGTTATACCCAACGTTGCATAAAAATGTATGAAATATGAACCGTCGTATTGAATACTTACCCGACGACGTTGTAGCTGAAACCACCAATGTATAAACAACACATAATAATACCAAGTATTTCATTTTACTTTTTTCGATCTACTAAAACTAATTATTAAAACAGTCGTATATATTATATCCACCTAAAACCGGCATCTCCCACATGAACATTATATTTTTT
Organism: Pteromalus puparum; assembly: GCA_012977825.3. NCBI lineage: Eukaryota > Metazoa > Arthropoda > Insecta > Hymenoptera > Pteromalidae > Pteromalus > Pteromalus puparum. The sequence continues at coordinate 17,450,233 of CM053170.1, read as the reverse complement.
AATATTGCATTATGCGGGCGTTACCCAATGCATTCAACAGAAAATTAAAAAAAAAGAGCTGACAGTCTAAATGAGGGATATAATGGGCTCAGAACAAACCTGATTAAACGTTTATCTCCTAAACTATATAAGTTTTGATAGCATATACGCAGTGCTGTGAAAAAAAAACTACAACAAAGCTTTTAAACATTTCCATCTAACAACCTATAATACAGCGTACCTTTTCATTACTAGTACAAAACCTCATCCATAAATACATGAACATACATCCATACACGATCGAATCAGGAACGAGAAGTGTGTTGCTTCTCGAGATCGCACTCGCTCGCACGTTTCCGAGAGCAAATCTATTCATGAATTTAATTGCGGGCTCAGCTCGCTCGGCTCATCTCTCCTTTTAAACCATTAGCTGCTGCAGGCACGCGCACGCACGCGCGCTGTAGCTCTCGTGTCCGGCTTTAAAAATTCGTATATGTATATATACGTGATGCAACACAGCGCTGCTGGCTCTCTGCCTATTTTCTGCGCCCGCAAGTTTTCACGGCGATGCGATTTCGCGCTTGGTGTGTGCGACAACGGCGACGACGACGACGACGACGCGAGTGTGGGGGAAATCCCGCGCGAAAATACACGACTTCGACCGTGATGATCGACGCGTTGTTCTTTTTCGGTTTTTTTGAAGGAGCTTGTCCGGAGTTTGTTTGGGTTATTCGAGGAGTGACGGGTGCGCCGAGTTTATTATAAGTCTGTTGTTGAGTCTTTGTGTTTGATGTGTTTGCTTCGTCGTCGTGATTTTTTAGTGACGAAGAGACTGCGGAAAAATGTGCGGATAATAAACTGGTTAATGTGTTCGAAAATCGTGATTTTTTATTTGTAATATATTCAGGAAATTTTCTAAAAATATTTTCAAAAGATAAAGCGTTTGTAACGCAAAAAAATTATTCTGCCCACACTTTCTAGTTTTTCAAACAGTTCGCGCAGTTTCCACGCACAGTATTGTCTATTGTAAAGCGTAGAAAGTGCAAGATTTAACAAGAAGACTTGAAATAATTTCCAACTGTTTTGTATTCGCGGAACGGAGGCATCTACTTTTACCCGCACAGTTTCCGCGCTCAAATAAATCAAATCGTCATTTCAAATGATATACCCGCTGACCATCACTGATTTCACTTCTCCGAACTTCGCCCGTAGTTAACGTCGGCAAAAATCTGCAAAGTCAGTCGGTTCCGCGAAAAAACAGTTTCTCATTCCGTTAGGCTACTTCCTCAAAACGACAATACAAAAAAAAACGGGGTCATTGACGTTACAAGAGAGTCTCGAGTAAACAGTTTTCGCTGCTTTCGTAATGTTATGTATTTGGGAGAGTCGTCACGAGTGCAAAAATGAGGAATAAGGCATAGGCTGAATCTCTTATTCTTGCTCGTGAGCCTCGTGTCGTCGCAATTCGAGAAGCCGAGCGTGTCGATATTTTGAGAACGTGTGGCCAAAAGCGAAACTTGCTACCGCTGCTTTTCCCGTTTGTTGAACCACCACTTCCTGGGAAATCGAAACGTCTGTGTGTTCTTTTTTATTTTTGTCTGACGACGCGAGAACGATGACTCGGGGACGCTTCCGCGGTCATCTGTTCACTTTTAGTGTAATTGTCCAGGTGCTTTCTTTTTTAACAAGTGTGTTTCTTAGATTTTGATGGGAAAAATAAAACACCGCGTCTAACCTTTTTTTTAAGTTAAAATAAATATTTATATTAAGAAATGTATATCATGTACATCAGCATAACATACTTTTTATGAATTAATATATAAAATGATGACAATTGACTGATGAGTAAACGGGCGTTCCAGAATTAGTTGCATACGGGTGGCGCACAACACTCTGGATACGGCTTGGAAAATTTTTCTTGGCCGGAGTTTAATTTAGCTGGACAAGGTGAATATGGGCACCTAAAAGATTAATTTAAACTGTAAACTCGGGACATCAAAAATGTAATGATATATGTATTACACTTTTTTATTGATAGTTTACTCACGGTATCGCTAATACTTTAGTGCGGTCTTGGCTGCATTTGAATAATGCACATTCCCTCTTAAATGGGCTGTACTTTGGAAAGTCACAATACTCTTCTTTTAACTCGTCTTCTTTTGTATCTACAAAATCAATAAGAAGTAGATTGGATAATCCATCCGAATCCATCGTTTGTGCAAAAAATATCGAATGAATCATATTCGAGATTATCTACTGTAGGTATATAAAAGCGTGTCAGATAACGTGCACACCGTACAATATTAGACACTATTAATAGGTAACATGATTAGAATCAAGCAATTAATCATAGACAGCACACAGACTTTACCTATATTAATATTTACAGACTTTGATTTAACTGCTGTAAAAGTTGATGCTGCTATTACGCAAAGGATTAAGAAATACTTCATGTTTACTATCTTTATTAATAAATATCGTGTGAGAAAGGATTCTGTAGTTCCGCTTTATAAGTCTTTCGAAACACTGTTTGATATTAAAACTAGGAATATATAGGCTTCTCTTCTTATATCTCGGTTCTCCCACTTAACTCCTTGAATTGATGATTCGACTAAAAACTGATGCATGAGTCGCTTGTTATTACCACATCTTTAAAAATATGTTTCGCTGAAGGTACATGGGAGTGTTTTATCTTGTTTTATGAAAAAAAATGAAGAGGGATCAGGAAATCCCGAAGCCGATAATTATATATTCATCGCTCATTATCTCTCAAGACACGGTCTTTGATTTGAATACTGTCTGGTGTATGCCTTGTACATACATTTTTATTGTATTACAAAAGATTATCGTAAATCAATAGACGTAGACTGATAATTTTAGATACTGAGTCTTTGAATTTTTTTTATTTCCATTCCACATATACATCCCTGACAACGTTGCTTTCGACTAAACATTTGTATTTTTCCTCGAAAAACCAAGGCTGGTGTTTGCTTATTCAATCAACGTTCTAATACTCGTTTTTGATCATTTTGAATCTTTGGTCTGTGATATGTAGGACTTCTTTGAAATGTGAGATAATCACAAATCGGTGTTATACAGCAATCTGGGTATGGTTTACTAGGATCTCCTTTGGTCCCTATAACTTTAGAACAACTTATAATAGGGCACCTGAAAATCGATAATACAAATAAATCTTTGATATTGAATTAAGTATATAATAGTTAAAAAATTTTAGAACAATAACTTACGATTCAAAAGATATGCGAGTATTTTCTTTGTTACATTTTTGCAATTGGCATATTGTTGGATCGATTGATGAAGGATGACAGTATTCTGGTCGCATGTCATCTGAATTTATATAGTACATCGTTTAATAATAAGTAACAAATATTTTATATAGAATAATGAGCATAGTATAACAAAAATTTTACAAAGAATAACTAACAAAGTATGTTAAATCGAACCTTCGGATTGTGCAAATATTGACACTGTAAATATCACTAAAATTAGGGTTAAATTTTTCATTATTTAGAAATTTGAAAATATTATAAATACTCTGTTCAACAAAAGGTGTATACTGTCTAAAGCTGTGTCTGTTCCACTTATATATAGACTCCGTTCGCAACTTTTTTAGTTGAAGGTATATACGGTTGAGAAATTGATTGGTGTATTGCTTTGTTAAAATTTTATACGAAGTTTTAGTATCGAATTACAGTTGTTATCGGCACTTTGCAGTATTATTCGATTATTCCTGATCCAACTTTCGATGAATATTAAACAACTTTTAATTAACTATTTCATTAGCATTTGCAAATCTCTATAATGTTGTAAATTTTGATAAAAAGGTCTTAGAAAATATTGAATAATAAGAAACGCAAAATTGTTTTTAACAGTATACGAATTTTATTACAATTTTATTAAAATATAAACTAACAGCTAAATTATAATTATTAAAATACAAATATGTAGTAAGCCAATGAATTATGATGACAGTAGATGTAATAGACCTTCATGTAACACTTGAAGGTATTTCTATCAACTTCTTAATCGTAGATGATTTCACTTCGTTTATAAATCCTTATGCTATCGTTAGTCAGTCGGGTGATTCTTGCAACTGAAAATAAAAAATTAGACTTTTTATTTTTAAGCATTATTTCCATTACTGTTAAAGCAGAAAGAGAACTCTATGTGCTTCTTTAACTATTTCTACGCAAAAAATGAAAAATCTAAGTAGCATAAACTTCTCAATCATCAGTGAACTTACTTTACTCCGTCCAAAACAAGTCCATGCGAGTGCATAATGCATTGGTAATCCTCGCAACGGTTACTTTCACGCCTGGCTATTACTGCTCGTTCCTCGCAAGTCTCAAGATCCCATTTCGGCGTAGTATTTTCTACATTGAAATAAAACATATATTTAATAAATATGATGATAATCGGCGAACGAGCATGCAAAGAAATATTCCAATGCAAGAAAACTTTAACTTTATAAAAAAGTTTAAAAGAAAATTTTACAAATAACTTTTTAGTATGAGCACAAACCTGCGGGTTTAGCAGCTGCAAGAGCGACGACAAGCGCCAAAACACAGAGAACAATTGCGAACTTCATTCTGATACTTGTAGTTATCACAGCTATATGAGTTTGATTACTATCCCATCTGCTTTCTCAACGACGCTTATATACATTTTAACGGGTTCATCCCTACCTTGCGCAAAACAAGCTTGTTTCTCCGTGTTTGTAGAGAAGATAAGATTGTGTTTACTGTCTGCGTAAATCGCACGTGGTGAACTCTCTGATATTGCCCGCAGAATCGTAGTGGGAATTTCCTGTCGAAAGACTTGCGCACTTGTAGTGAGGTCAACTAGCTACTTGTTTGACCGATCAGGTCTTAAATCGATGTTTAATACGGTTTTGACGTTTTCTCGGTTTTTTTTTTCATAAAATAGAGTTTTACTATCTTGTTTTATAAATATTCATTATTGTTTGGAATTTCGGAGAAACGTCCGCGTCTTGTGTGTTGATAAATGGCTCATGTTTTGAATTGATAGTAAACAGTCTATGACACACAGTGCCAATAGTGAAATTCTCAAAGTAAAAGAAGATAGAAAACATCTGACGGCAAGAACCATTAAGTAAGAAAAAAATGGCTCACGTTTTTATTTTCAAAAAAATTAAATTTTAATCAGTATGAATAAATTTCCTCAATTACGTTGAATGTTGCATGCATTTTTATCGCGGTAAATATAATAAAAATGCTAATCATTCAGCTTAACCTGCTTTTTAATAATTCTTTGGTTTATTATTGTAAACTTTCATATATTTAAATGAAAATCGAAAAAATTCTTTGTTCAATATAGAATATGCAATGAAAAGAGATTTAACATTTACTCAGCATTTGGCCGATCAAATTTATAAAGATTTTAATAACTTTGAACACGAGGCAAACGGCATACCAACTGATTACTATATTAATATTTGTACAAGCGTAAATGAGTTTAGACTATCTTATTATGTAAAAATGTAGCACTGATATAACAATATTTGTTCAATTCCGACAACCTTTGTATTACTACGAAATCGATTTGAATTAGTGATATTAGTATATTTATCTTGTATTTTATTATGATATGCTTATTATAATAATTCCAACAGTTTTTTCCCAAGCGTTCCCGATATAAAATTATTAATTTTATAGCTTTCGTTTTTATAGTTCTTTAAGCAGAATTATTTTTGTAAAAAAAATTTATTTTACAAAAAAATAAAAAAAATAAAAATTATATCATCAAACGGTATATTTCTTTATTTATTTTGTTTTGTTAATGTCATCATATTGGTTTTTATAGCACAGAAATAGCACTTCCTCTTCATTTGCATATCATACTCCACATGTTTGGCAGCAATTCGGATAAGGTTTACTTAAATCTTCAGGGATAACCTTTAAACCGTCTCTGCAACTGACTACTCCACAGCTATGAATAACAACAAACAAATTAATAATTAGCATTTTTATTAGTACGTAGTATAATATATAGTGTTATTATTAAAATAGTATGTTATGCATAAATAAGGTGAAAAAGTAACTTTAACATGTGCAAAAGTGGAAATTTAAGCGAAGTAAGCAAATAAAAATCGTCATTGTATTTTTGGTTATATTACGATATACTTTTTGTCATATATTGTCATCAGAAACATGATTTATCAATGCACACTGCAAATTCCCGAAAACATTTTACCTCTGCCATTGAATTGTGTTCCCTCTGATGATAAAATTATGGCAATAATTTATTGTTTTTGAAACTCCTTTGGCGTATTTTTCACATTCAGCAGTTGTTGACTTTTCTGGACAATATTCCAAAGCAACTGCACGTTTCGAGCGTTCAAAATCCTCGTTATCTAATGATAACTCTGGACAACATATAATGTAAATTGTATTAATTTATCCTTTAAAATAATTTTACGAAACTATCCTTTACCTGTTGCAAAACTTAGAACTGTTACAGATGCAACAATAAGACAAACACTAAAAATGAACTTCATCTTCGAATTTCGTTGAATCGATTGCTGCGATGTATACGGATTGAAAGAATTTTTTAAACTTCTTGGATTTAGCGAACATTATCGTATTTATACCTTTTTTTCTCCAACTCAGTAAACTCTTGATACGCTGTTATGAATGATTATAATCTTGCCTTATCGTGATTTTAAAACAGCTATTAAAATTTATTATAAGGAAATTAACAAATTCGAATAAATCCAGACGAAAATTTTTGTTCTTTTCCTTGAACTTATATATTTTTGTATGTATTTTTTTTTTCATTGTCCATTTTAAGGGGATGTGGAAGCAATAGATTGGCAAATCTGCCGCTAAGTATTTAGTATTTCCAAACTTAAAAAAAAAAACTAAAAGTCTGATCGAAATTTCCCTTGGTAGAATCATTTATCAATCTTAATACTACGGCGCTACAAGCTTGGTTTTTTATTACAAGCTTTATTAGAAAAGTTTTATGTAAAATTAGTTTTGAAGGTTGGCTCTGCAATCGCGTGAGTACGCGTAAACATCTGTTCGTATTTCCAAGATTTTAGAAAAACTAATAGTCCAATCGAAATTTCTCTTGGTAGAATGATTTATAAAACACTAAGGCTTGGTTTTTCATTATAAGTTTTATTTAAAAATTATATATAGTCAGTGTTTTTAGGTTCTACATCCCCTTAATGCCATTTAGTTTATAAACACATTATTGATGATTCGAGAATTTAAAATTAAATAATTGGATTGGATTAAATATTTTTCTGTAATAAGCAGTATAGCAATACTTGATACTTTTTGAAACACCTTTAGCGCACTCTTCACATTAAGCAGTTGTTGACTTTTCAGAACAATATTCGTGATCGATGGCGCGTTTCACACGTGCTAAATTGTCGTTATCTGCTAACTCTAGAATATATAAAATTTTATTTATTTATTTATTTATTTAGACCATATACATATGTCTTATAAAAAGACATCCTATAGAGACAAACTTAGTTGTCTGTACATAGGGATGGTACATAAAAAAAAAACTTAGAATCTAAACTTAAAAAAACTAAATAAGTAAGTACAGGAAGATGTCGAGCCAATCTTCCTGATAACAGTTTAAATCTTAACGCAAAAGTTAAGTAACAGTACAAAATAAATCTCTCTTTGATCAATCAATATTTCTCTCTTATAAATACTTTTAGTCTCTTCTTAATCGCGACTTTGCTAATCACAAGTGCTTTCAGATCATTTGTTAGCAAGTTGAAAATATTTAACGCAACAAAGTAGCTATTTTTTTTGCTTATAGCTTTATCAATTATTGGCAATTGAAGACTCTTATTTCTAGTATTGCTTTTGCTATTTATATATTTATTTCTTAACGTAGCATAATGATAAGATATAGCTTCTAAATGGAATAATTGCTTTACTGTAAGTGGAGGGTCTTGACGCTGAAAATTATTTTTGTTTATAATTTTCAATATTTTCCTCTGAATACCCTGTATTAGATAAACACAATTATTGTACGCTCCACCCCAAGCAATTATGCCATAATTGACTAAACTTTGGTAAAAAGCATAGTATATCATAGTTAAAGTTCTATAGTCCATTATATTCCTAATTTTGGCAAAGATAAAAACTAAGTATTTTGTTTTTTTAACCAAATAATTTACATGTTTATCCCATTTCATGTTATAATCAAAAATTAGACCTAGATATTTATAACTTTCTACTCTTTTTATTGTATTATTGCCTATCTCAATATTAAGTGAGACAGGAACACTATGGCAGTAGCTACCATAAGCAATATATACAGTTTTATTAACATTTAAAGATAATTTATTTACAGTAAGCCACTTTGCGACTTCCCTAAGATATTTGTTCATTTTCTCTTGAGCTGACTCCCACGTGTTATCACTAGCAATGATAACGGTGTCGTCAGCATAAGAAACGACAGTATCATCTTGCATACCTCTCAGTAGGTCATTAACGTATAAAATAAAAAATAACGGTCCTAGTATGGTCCCTTGGGGAACTCCGATGGGTATATCTTTGTATTCACTTTTCAAATTCTTTATTTTAACGCATTGTTTCCTACCAGAGAGGTAGCTGTTTATTAAATTTAAGGCACTGCCTCTTATTCCATAACTCTCTAGTTTATCCAATAGGTTTTTGTGATCTACCGTATCAAAGGCTTTAGCTAAGTCTAAGAAAGTAGTTATAATTTGCTTCGATTTGTCGATTTTTTTATATATTATGTCTGAGATATAATTTAACGCATCCGTTGTGCCTCTATTTTTAACAAAACCAAATTGTTTTTCCGATATGATATTGCATTCCATTAGAAATAAATACAACCTATTATACAAGATTTTCTCAAATTTAAATGGTATTAATTATTTCTGTTCAAATTTTTGCTGTGCAAATCGTTCGTTACCTCTTGCAAAATTTAAACGCTTGGAAATGAAACAACAAGAAAAATAGTCATAATATCAACTTCGTTTTATTTATTTTGTTAGATGGTTTTCTGTAATGTATACTGACATTTTTTAACTACTTGATTTTAAGCAAACATCAACGAATTTATATGTTTTCTTTTGAACTTGCAGTAAACTTGTTTTTTCCTGTATGCGGTTTTGAACGATAATAATCTGGCTTTATATATCATAACTTTATAGAACTGTTATTATATGAAGATTCATTATTCAAAATTCGAATATTTGTAAAACAAATTTTGGGAAATGAGTGATATTTGGCGTATTTTAAAACTATTTTCCTTGAAACCATCTTTTTTTCCAAATATTTTGTTCAACGCTTTTTATTATATTTGTATCTAGCTTGGTCTTAGAGAACTTTGTTGTAACAAAGATTTTTGTGGAATAAACTTAGAATAACTAGTTACTTATAAAACTCTTAGAATTATAGGTTAGGGATAATAACTGTATATCCTTAACACTTTAACTATACTTTATTTTTTTATGTTAATTTATGAATTAATTATCCTACTTTAGTTTTTTCATATTCAAGTAGTAGTTGGAGAATTCTAAGGGTTTCAATTCGCATGATGGGCAACAATCGGGGAAGGATTTGTTATCATCTGCTTTAATTATCTTCCTAGCCCCTGGTACCTGACTGCAATGTTTGCAGCTAGAAAAAAATAAAAAAATATTAAATATAAGAATAATGAGTTGATTTGCTACTTTTCAATGGTTGACATACAAAGACTAGCGAATATCTTACCTCTTCAATTGAATTGTAGTATCATGAACAGTAGCAGACATGCAACTCTTTTCTTTTGTTATTTCTGCTTTAATGTGAGCATCACATTCAGCAGTCGTTAATTTTTCTGGACATGGTTTCGAGGAAATTGTTGTCTCGCGCACAACTTTAGGTGCTTCTAAAAAATTTAGAAAAAAAATTACGATGACTGATTTACAGTGTTTTTATTGATAATCAATTATTATTTACCTTTTGCAAAACTTAGCACTCCAACAGTTGCGAAAATAACGCAAATACTAAAAATGTACTTCATTTATGTATTTTATTGAATACTTGTGTTTTTTTTATGCTTACACGGGAAGAGTGATCTTTTGACTACCTGTATTTAGCAAAGATCGCCGGTATTTATACTTTTTCGTCACAATCAGATTGTGATTCAGTTGTTGGCTTCGAACGATAATAATTTAACCTTTAGCATGATTTTAAAATACCTTTTAACATTTGTAATTCAAAATTGAAGTAATTTGAAAATCAAATATGATTAGGAAATCACTGAATTTCCATTTTCCATTTCTCTTATTACTAAATTCTATTTTTATCCGTGTATGTTATCATCCTTCCGCGCTTAGTTATACTTGATTTTTAAATCCGAATACTTTGCATGCAATAAAAATTGGATGATTATAAGTCAATCCTATACTTTTTAGACTAGAGACTAGATACATATGTATACAAACGATAAATTACGAATGATATTTTGCTAATATCATAATAGTACATTACGGTACAAGTGACCTAAGTAGCACTTTTTTGCACGGCGTGAGGTTAGGGCCCGAGCGCAGCGAGGTCACGCCTATCCGTGTCATAAGCAGTCCTGTTTTGCACCGTGAGGTTAGCGCACGAGCGTAGCGAGTGTGATAAAAACGGTGCAAAAAAGGACTACTAATTCAATTTAAAAACCATCTGTAGCATTTGTAATAGCATTAAAAACACACATACATATAAATAAATATGAATTATTTTTATTATAAAACAAGTATTTACAATAAGACCCAGTAGTTCAAAAAGTACCAGAAGCATAAGCTTCTTTATTGTCATCAATAATTAGACAATATTCACAGCAATCGGGAAACGGCATACTCAAGTCTTTTTTTACGAGTTTAGTATTTTCACCGCAAAACACTATTCCACACCTAAATTAAAAATATTGTTGTGTTAAACAGTATTATAAAAGATTACTTTAGAATATACGTATAACTGTACAATACCCTTGCCAGTATTTGCGATTCATTCTCATTTCAAACGTGTGACACAATTTGATTTCTTTAGATTTTTCGTCTGCATGGATAATGCATTCCTCAAAAGTTGAATTTTCTGGGCATCTTTCTATAGCTAAATATCTTTTTTCTCTCTTAGCTTGACTAGCTGCGGCTGTAAATCAAATAATTTTAGTTTGAATTGATTGATAAGCAGTTAGCAATTCAGAAATGAAAAGTTATAATCATGCTAACCGTTTGTTTGACCAAAGGAAGAAAAAATCATTATGGCCAAGCAAAATATTAAAATTGTTTTCATGGTAGAATTCAGCACTTTTTATAGGCTCCACGCACTCTAGTCAAAGATAGAACACAACTAATGATATTTTAACTTTTGTCTTCTATTATATATTTTCCCCCTACTAAAGCTTTTCGTAATAATGAAGAATCTCGTAATTATCCTTTAGGCTCTTTCATAGTTTTGGAAAAGTTTTTAATGAAGGAACATTGTGTTTCTCTATCAACACAAATAAGCTTTCAGTTTTGTAGCAACAAACAATCTCACGCAAAACCACATAATTTTTATCAATCGATCATCATCGACAATCGATATACTGCGATCAATATCCCGCATCTAAAAAGAGTCAGAATCCATCGTTATCGACGATGACTCACTGGCCGATCACTCGCCCGAGTATAGATCTCCATTTCGTGTGTATCCCCCAGTGGCTGTATAACATATCCTTTGCGCAATCGTCAGTGCAACCCGTAGCCATACCTATATACATCCAGCTCTATTGCGTCTCAGCTGACCGAGTGTTCGAGCGCGCGCGCGCGCGTTAAACCTCCGGCGCCTTTCACCTGGAAAATTCGTCGTATAAGTACGCGCGTGTATACCCGTACAGCAGCGATTCAAGAGCGCGTCGAGAGGAAAGTGCAGTTAGCGGCGTTTTTCCGCCCGCGGCAGCTTGGCGCACCTGCGTGACGCGCGCGCGCGCACGCGGACTTCAGTTCCTTATATTAGTCTCCTGCTGGACGACCTTTCGGGAGTATTATATTGTACGTGTGTATATGTGTCACGGTTTCTGTCGTGGGTAACCTTACTGCGGATGAGTAAGTCGCGTGCGCGCGCGCGCGCGTGTGTGTGTGTGTATGGATGTTGTGATGGTTTGTAATGTTTGCTCGAGGGGATCCTACATTGACAGTTCATTAGTATCAAATAGCTGCATATACGTTCGGCTCATGCATTAGTAACGTATCGTTTGATTTCTAAATCGAGCGAGATAACGATGATGTTTTGTTGATTGTCTCGCAAAACATTCTATCAGAATTAGTGTTGTTTTTGTTTGAAAATAATTTAAATATAAAATCAGCTAGAGAAAGTGTAGTACACCAATGCGAGCAAATAATCAGCGTAAAATGAGCTCACCGCTCCAATGATCCATGAATCGCAACGCACCTTCGCACACTCGCGCGTAATATACGAAAACAGTTCGCGCCTGCCATAAAAAGACAAGAGTATATTAGTCATCGGTTCGAGCTCCATTTCACGCGGACTTTCTCTCTCTCTCTCTGCTTCAGAGCTGGAGACCTGATGAGCTCGACCCGGCTCAAGTCCGAGGAGATCTACAACCGTGAACGTGTGCTCAGCGACAGTCTCTTCGTTGGCAGAACTAGCGAGAACAGGACCAACGAGTCGGCCGATCAGCAGCAGCATCAGCAGCAGCAGCAGCAGCAGAGGGAACAGCCGTCGTCTCTGCTGGAGGATGTCTCGGAGCACGAGGACGTGTTCGGGCCGCCGCCGTTGCCCAAAAGTAACGATGCTTCAAGGCAGAAGTCGAAGGTGAGAAGGTTTTAACTGCAAATGCTTAGAAGTATACTCAGAAAGCTGTGAGTGCTGAAAACGCTTGTTATTAACGTCATTATCAGCTGATGTGCATGCGCAAAGTGTTATCGGGATATACGTTTGCAGTTTTCTCGGTGGACAGAAGAGCTTACGTTTGGATTATAGGATAAGCGTATACAAACAAACTCTTCTAGTGTTTTATTTTTATTTATATACTGTAATTTTTTATTTTTTCATATTGGTAAAAGCGTTAACGATTATTTAACTGATTTTTGGCAGTATAGATTATTGTGTTGTTGCAAAGAAATCTAATATAATATATTTGCATAAAAACGTACTCTGTTAAACTAAAAGTATAAGTTACATACATTTTATGGAAGTACGCATTTTTTATCATGGTTTAGAACGTTTTCAGCTCATTTGTGATGGTACTGATAAAAATATATTACAAGATTTTAAAAGCTCGGTTTTTGATATTATCGTTAAGAAATCTGCATGCGTACAGTTTCATTATTTCCATACAATTTTCTATATTTTAATCCACGACTTTGACATCTACATTCGATCAACAGGTAGCCTCGTTGTTCGACGATTCGGATTCAGGCGACGATCTCTTCAGTAGCGCGAGTCCAGGCTCGCAATCTCTTCGCAGCAGCGAGCGCACACCTTCCAAGACGACGACTACGAGCCAAAACCAGCCTCAGCCAAAGGGCAAGGGTCTGTTTGACGACGACGACGACCTGTTTGGGCCGAAGGACGCGCCGGACGTCGACCTGTTCGGTAGTGCACCTGCTAAAAGTTCGAGCAAGGCTGGTCTGTTTGACGACGTAGCCGACGGTGGTTTGTTCGAGAAGCCGAAGGAGAAGAGCAAGCCGCAAGTGAACAGCTTGTTCGGCGAGGCGAAGGACCCTTTGTTCGGCGAGAGCTCGAAGAAGAGTAGTGAGAAGGAGAGCAAGGGATTGCTCAAAGAACCGGTGAAGGTGGATAAGGTGCCGGAGAAGAAGAAGCCGGCGGTGAGTTCTAAGGGCCTATTCGAGGATCCCGAGGACGGGGATCTGTTCGCGAACGTTGCCAAGCCGGCTGCGGCTAATGAGAAGAGCAGCAGCTTCAAGAGCATCTTCGAGGACACCTCGGACTCCGACCTGTTTGGTTCGTCTTCGAAGAATATTCTGGATAAGAACGTAGTGGTTGAAAAGTCGTCGGATAGTTTGTTCGGTGAATCGAAGGGACCGTCGGACCTCTTCGATACTAAAGACACGAAAGCTTCGGAAGAAAAATCGGGGAAGAAAGAGCCCTCGCCGAAAGACGTTCTTGAAGAGAAGCCCAAAGAGCAGGCAAAACCCAAGAAGCTGACCACCAGCATCTTCGACGACAGCGACGACGACGAGGACCTGTTCGGTAGCGTCTCGAAGAAGTCGACCAGTAGTAACTACTCGAGTCTTTTCGGATCGGACAAAAGTATTAGCGTTGCCAACAAGATGGAGGAGGAGAAGAAGGTAGAGACTGAGAAGGCGCCGGAGAAGAAGCTCGAGGAACCTCCGCCCATGAGCGCCAAACCAAAGGTCCCCGAGAAGAGCAGCATCTTCGACGACGATGATGACGACGACGATCTGTTCGGCGAGAAGAAACGAAAGAAGGAGCCGAGCGAGTCGGATAAAAGTGCCAAGGATGAGGTGAAGAAGACCACCGAGAGCAAAACTAAGACTGAAGGTAAGCCGGAGATAGCCTCGAAGAAGGCAATCTTCGCCGAGATTAAGCAGAAGCTGGAGAAACACAAGCTCGAGCAGACAGAGGGCAGGCCTGTCAAGTCTGACTCGAGCGTCGTGGACGGGGCAGTCATCTCGAAGAAGGAGCCGCCAAAGACGCTGAAGATCCAGATGCCGCCAGCCGAGGAGTCGTCCACTTCGTCGAGCCAGCAACCTTTGAAGAAGCCGTTAGTGTCTGGAAAAATTAAGAATCTGATGGGGAAGATGGGCGACTTGAAGATTCTCTCGCCGACGGATACGCCGCCACTCTTTAGGAAGAACAACGAGGAAAAGAGCAGCGGAAGTAACGAGGATGAACAGGAGGCTGCTGGAGATTTGGCAAGCAGCGAGGCGAGCACCCCGAGTCTGCTCAGCGGAGGATCGTCACCGCAAACTTCAGGTCAGGATACATAGTGAATATCAATGTGCGAGAATACTAGCAGTAACAGTTTTAATTATAACGCGGGCTTCTATTTTATAATAGGCACGAACTCCAGAGCGAGAGATTCGCCTTCTTTGAAGTCAGACAATACAGAGGTCGCGATTAGTTTCGATGAGCCCGCTCAAGTTGAAACTTTGGCATCAACGGCATCGAAGGTTAGTATACTGTGTTAGCTGTAACTCAATCAATTGTTAATTATGTCGAGCATTTCTGGCGAGAACTTCGTTTAGATTTTTAATGGTTTTTGAATATCCTGCTAAAGTATTGTCAACCCACAATTTCTTCACTCAAACATTTGGTAATTGTGCTGCACGAGTGTTTTTGTTTTACCTAGCCTCTTTAAGTTGACAAATTTTAACCAAAGGCATTAGAAACAATGATTATTTTAATTTTACTGTCTTTATGCGGTAAAACGCTTGTCTCATCAAGATTTACTTGCAAAATTTTTTAAAAATTCTTTAGCTTTTTTATCTTTTGTGATAAAATGTTTTTATTAATTTATTACGGCCACCTTTGATAAACCAAAAGATGATAAAGTTCATTTGTTTATCTTTCTTTTGCATGATTTCACCATTATGAGGTCTGATTAAAAAAAAAGCTTCCGCAAACAACTGAAATCTCAATAACAGGTTACATCAGAACGATAACATAAAGCCGTTCAAATTCAAAAACATTTTGCTAATTTCCTTCCTATTTTTCAGAGCCGAGCGAGAATCCCAGCGAAGCGACGACCGCAAAGTCGTCAAGCGCGTCAGTCAGCTCTGCGTCATAGTGGTATCGACTTTGACATCGTAGATGCCTCATCGACAAGTCCTACGATCGACAAACCCAATGGCGATGTACACCTCGACGTCGATCGACTTCTACCGTCGGGCCGCACGGAGGCTTCGGAACGATCCTCGAGACAAGAGTCTGGCGCTCACACAGACGACAAGTCGGAAATTAGTGCCTCGAGGAACACCACAGGAAATCTTCTTTCGCCGTCGACCGACGAAGAGGACCTGTTCGACGTACCACCTGACCTGCCAGAAGATCCAGCAGCAAAGGAAGAATCGCTGTTCGGCAGAGCACCGATTCTTTCGCCTATAGAGCCGGTTGAGAAACCAAGTTCTAGGAGGAAAGCTGAACCGACGATAAAGGAAAGTGAGTCTGCAAATAAAACGAAAGAAAGTCACAATGAGGAGAAAAAGAAGGAAGTAAAGGAGGAGCCAAAGAGCGATGCTCCTCTAGATCCGTTGAGGGATGATAGTCACGATCCTCTTAAGGACCCAAGTTCACTCTTTGCCTTCGTTACAAAAACGCCGTCGCCCGAAAAGAATCAAGGTATTTCTATTTTTTATTTAGCCTAGTTTATTAATAAGCATTTTTTTAGAAGTAAATTTAGAAAGATCTTGACTTACTTGGTTGTATTTCATTAATAGGTCTACTTTTGAATGAAGATGACGACAGCCTCTTCTCCAGCTCTTTAAAGTCTACCGACAAACCGTCCGAGAAAAAGTCAAAACCCGGTCTGGACTTATTTATCGATGATGATGATGATACAAGTAGTAATGATCTCTTTTCATCTAGTAAAGTGAAGATCAAGAAGCCATTAAAAGATACCAAGATCGACTTATTTGACGACGTGGCTGCCGAAGATGACGACGATAGTCTCTTTGGATCAGTGACGAAAAAGAGCGAACTTAAAAAAAGCAAAGAAAGCTCATCTGCTCTGAGTACTGTACCGAGTGCTGCGCCTAAGCTGAAACAAAAGAAAGAGTCTACGAGCAAAGTAGACACTAAAAAGCAGTCTAAAATAAAAACTGCCACAAAAGATATTTTCGATAATTCTAGTGATGACGATGATATATTTGCTGGTAGTAAAAAAACAGTACCGAAGAAAAAATCGAAATCTTTGTTCGATGATGACGAGGATGATGTAGACGATGACGATATATTTAGCAAGCCTAAATCATCGTCAACAAAGGACAGCAAAGCAGTACTGAACAAAGATCGACCCGTGATCAAAAAAGCTGTCACAAGGGACCTAAAGAAAACTGCCGAAAAAATTGTCGAGGATCCCTTAAGTATGCTGCAAGATGATTAAAATGCAGATGTTTGAAAGTTGCGTGCGGGTGATTTTTATGAGAATTGATTTTTTGCATATGATTTTTGTTATAGATCTATAAGCGTGATGAACTTAACGAATTCTTTGATAATATGATTTTATGCGAACTTGAATATATATTTTTCTCATGATAGATCTACAATCACATTAGTTTATTTAGATTATTGATTTTGATTAATAGAACGTACAAAAATTAACTGACTCTAAAAGTCACCCATGTTTTTAATAATTAAATGTTATGAAATTGTAGATTCGACTTTTGCTTGTAATTTATAGCTTCCTTCAAAATTTATATAAAAGACGTATTTTGATTAATAAATATTGGCGATATGATTAAGGGCATGTTCAAATCATGATTTGGATGACATAACTAATGCTAGATAGGCTGTTTTCATGAATAATAATGTGGAATCAAGCCATCCACTTTTTGTATCATTAGGGAAAGTCACAAGTTTGAATGTTCGAACAATCATTAATTTCTAATTAGTCTTTAGTGATTTAAAATTGTACTATAATTGTATATGTAGATAATAATAACGTGCGATATAAGATCAATTGAACAAATTTGTTTTGTGTTTGCATCTTCTTGATCTATTCAGATGTATTTATAAAATAATCACGTATTTCACAAATTAGGCAAGATTTATTTAGAGACATGTTGTAATAAGTTAGCGCTGGGCGCTGAATGCTGTTTTTCTAGTGTATAATGAACTTAAGCAAAAATATTTATTGAACACATCGTTTGCGTTTGTCCGTTGAATAAAATAAATTTTCTAATTCATAATATATGATAAAAACTTCAATAAAATGAAATGTGCTAAAATTTAATGTACATATATTATTCAATTTTTTTTCTTATAATATATAGTCTTGCTGAAAACTGATAGAAAAATAAATGTATGATTTTTTTTTGTATAAATGATGCTTTTGTGAACAAATATTTTTTTCTATTAAAAAATAGCTGATTTATGTGCATATGTAAAATTGTACATAAAAAATAGCTTTCTAATCATTTGTCATACACCGTCGAATGGTAATATTGCAATACGCTACCAAAAAAATTATCTCGATAGCTTACATATTACTTGCAATTTTGTTCTGTAATATTAAAAAACTCATAAAGTTTGATCAATGTGATGAGAAGTACGACGTAACAAATTTTTACATGTATATAAAACAACTTTTGTGACGATATATATTGTACAACAATGAACTGCAAATAAAGTGAATAGACGCGTTGAGATTAACATCGATGTCAAAAAATAATGTATTTGAGAAAAAAAAATATATATATGGGTGGTTCTCTGTCAAATCGAAAATGAAAAAATTTTTTTTGATTCAAACTTTATATATATGTTCTATAGGATGCCCATGGCTCCCAAAAAAATTTTCAGCGCGATCCCTTCATTTGGCTTCAAGTTATAGCTGGTCAAAGTTGGTGTTTTAAGCGATTTTTGCATTTTTTGCCTATTTTCAATGATTTGTAGCTCATAATGGATGCATTTTTAACTAAAACTACCCTGATACTTTTTTTTTGTTAAATTTTCTAACTTTTTCAATAAATTTACTTTTAAAGTCATATATACATATTTAGGCTACCTTATTTGCATTTTAAACCTTAAAATGTGATAATCGAAGGGTTTGATCCGGACTCCGACTACTTTCGTACGGTGAAAAGATACCTTTTTATAGTGCAAAAGTACCTGTACAAGAGCCAGAATGGCAGAGGCCTTTGTTTTTTGTTTTTATGGGACACTAGTAGTGAAAAACCCCCAGAAATGATTCAAATAACTAATAATAGCTGTAGACAAAGGACGTCTCCATCATAAAAATATCACAGTGGTTGTTTATGTTAGTAAAAAGGAATCTGACGTCCTTTGTCACAGCTATTATGAGTTATTTGAATCAATTCTGAGGGTTTTTCACTATTGGTGTACCATGAAAACAAAAAACAAAGGCTTCTGCCATTCTGGCTCTTGTACAGGTACATTTGCACTATAAAAAGGTATTTTTTCACTGTACAAAAGTAGTCAGAGTCCGGATCGAACCCTCAGATTTTCACATTTTAAGGTTTAAAATGCAAATAAGGTAGCCTAAACATGTATATATGACTTTAAAAGTAAATTTATTGAAAAATTCAGGAAATTTAACAAAAAAAAGTATCAGGGTAGTTTTAGTTAAAAATGCATCCATTATGAGCTACAAATCGTTGAAAATTGGCAAAAAATGCAAAAATCGCTTAAAACACCAACTTTGACCAGCTATAACTTGAAGCAAAGTAAAGGGATCGCGCTGAAAATTTTTTTGGGAGCCACGGGCATCCTATAGAACATATATATAAAGTTTGAACCAAAAAAAATTTTTTCATCTTCGATTTGACAGAGAACCACCCATATATAAATATATATAATAAATAAACAAGTAATATAAATGATATATTTTTTCCTTCGTTTATTTCTAATATATTTTTAATACTTATGGATTGTTATTTTCATTTTTTCTATATACAGTATAATAACAATACATGCATTTCTGCTTTTGTAACTTTGAAAAATTAATCAGCATTAAATATTTTTAATGAAAGTTTTGATCAATTGGGATGAATATGTATATTGTTTTTCTGTTGGCTCACAACCTATGCAGTATTGTTGATGTGGTTAGCTTAAATCTCCATGTACCGGTGACATGTTTTAAATAAGTTATTTTACGCCCGAAAGAATAGCAAATAATTTATTTTGTATTTAATTTAAGTATTTAATTTACATTCATGTTTGTGTGACCTTGTTGCACATCTTTGTTGATCTAATATTGATTTTTATTATTTTATGAAAAAAAAAACTACTTCTATGTAAAAGCGACACAGTGTTTACGTATCTGATCTGCTGCAGTAATTACTTTTTGGAGATATTTTAGAATTTGTTAGATAATTTCATATCAGAATTTAACTTCTCAAGTAGGATATCATATGAGTGCAAAGTTTATCATGGCTTGCTCAGCTAGTTTCTAGAATCGAACGTTTTAATTCGCATAAAATCAACATGTTTTCGGAATCATAACATGTCAGTGATAAATGTTCAATTATACGAAATCAAGGCATCAATTATAGAAGATCTACATAAGTTTGGAAATGATGCGGCTTTACTTACTTTCTATTACTTTTTGTGTGCCAGTAGTTCTTGTAAGTATCTTCAATTGAGCGGTTATCATAAAATCTGATTTACGTTTTCTCGAAAAAGAAATGACTGTGAATACTTATATCTAATGATAGTAACGTCATATTATTTTACAGGGCATGTCATACCTACAATTGGGTAGGGCATTCAACCCGAATATCAATAACGACGACTGATTCAGAAAGTGAATTGAAATGTCTTCGTGAGATTGAAGAATTTTGTGTTGCAGACACTAGAGTTAGCCAAAGTAAGTTAAAAGTATGAGCTATACATAATAAAGAAGATTTAATTTTGTACATGAAATACTTATTTATAATTGCAGCAATTGTTGAAAATGCAAAGCAAACTCGACACTTAGAACCGACTTCAGAAATGAATCTGTTTGCCAAATGCCTGCTGAAAAAGTACAATATGGTTGGTAAAATTTAACACTGTATTAAATGTAAAAAGTGTTTATAATATCGCTTGTATAAACTGGAATGGACTTGAGTTTTAGTCTAGATGGTAGCACCTATACGGGCGACTCTTTTTTTAATTCTGATATGTATTTTAAGTACACTATTGGTATCCAAAAATCAAGTTCATTCAAGCAGGCGCTAAAAATTTATGAGTGTAAGAGCTGCAAGAGAAGCTGCAGGAATTTTGCATAAATTCTGAAGAAAAATTCGGCAGAATTGAGTATACAGAAA
Source organism: Pteromalus puparum (assembly GCA_012977825.3). NCBI lineage: Eukaryota > Metazoa > Arthropoda > Insecta > Hymenoptera > Pteromalidae > Pteromalus > Pteromalus puparum. Next base: position 17,429,262 of record CM053170.1, on the reverse strand, counting down.
ATATGCATGCCAGGCTGCAGGTTCGACTGCAGATTCAGTTGCAAACTTTTTTCAGAAGAGTGCAAGCTATTTTAACTAAAATGTAATTTCAATCGGAAACACCCCTATCAGCACACAACGGTTAAGTAACGTTAAAAAAACGTGTTTAAAAACACCAATAAACGTTTATTTTTAACAGTTAAAAACACGTTAAAAAATCGTCGAAAAAACGTTTAAAATGTCCACACAATATATGCAATTTATTTTAGAAGAAAATTAAAAACGTTTATTTAACGTTTATAAAACGTTTTTAAAACGTTTCGATTATTTTAAAATTATTAAAAATGTATAATTATTTCTATGAAGCTTTTTATGTATTTACGACTAACTATATTACCGCATTTATTACACGGACGCTTTCAAACATATATATAATACATTGAATATATATATGTTTGTAGGGGAGATGTACCCCAGTACGGATACCCTTAGCTATTTTAGGCATAACTTTTAAGCGACGCGATGAATATTCGAATTTCTGCGTGTTCTCTATAGTCCGCGTTAACGTAAATAGTGCAATTTACGCAAGATTTCGAAAACATGCGCCCAGTATGGATAATTTTAGTTATTTTGGTTGTAACTATTTACTTACCCTCGATAAAAATGAAAAAATTTTAAACAAATTTGTTCTTAAAATAGCCCTCTATGATTGAGAATGGTTCCTATTCGACGTTCCGTACAATATATTCGCCACATCAATATAAAAAGTGACATTTTTAATCCTCGTAAAATAACTTTTTACACTTTTAAAATCCACATTCACTTATTTGACTTATAACTATTATGCTGTGATTAATTTAAAATAACACGGTACCGAAGAATTTTCATTAGATATATGTACGAAAAAACCGACCTAAAGTAATAGCTCTATCTGTTATTGAAAGCTGGAAACATTTTTTAATATTAACAAAATTATCCATACTAGGTATCATCCATACTGGGCACATAATCTCCCCTATATTAGCAACAAGCTTCGTATACACTTGTAGTGTACAATTATTTTGTTATAAATACAAATAGTGAGTTTTAAACGAAAATATCTTCTTACATGTTAAACAATTTGAAAGTAGTAAAATCTCTGCAGTATCAAAAGTCTAGGTGTTGAAAATTTTATAACACGAAATAATTGCATTTATATAATTCTGATTATTCTATTATCAACCTTGTAATATCAACGCTTCAAAATAGTTGTCACAAAAAACGAAAGCATTAAAAAAAATAGAAGAAATCACCGCGTGGAAACATGATAAAAATAGAAGAAATCACATGCGGAAACATGATATAATACGCAAATTATAATTCATATTATATGAACTTGAGTATTTTTTGCTACAAAATATACAGTGGATGCGTTCGATCGTGTGCACGTGAGTGAATTTGACTCACTACATGGCTTATATGTGAGTGATTAAAATAAATAATTTGCATTTTTTTTCAATAATTCGTTTTGTATAAAAAATATATTTATTTCGTCACAAAAATTTTCTGATATTAGTTAATTAATAATTAAAAACTTGAAACTACAAAGTGCTGTTCAATCGTATTACAATTTCTTTGCTTATAATTTACATAATAGCGGTCGACTCAGCTGATTTGTTTGGGTCTATAATTTCACAATGAACGCAACATTCGGGATACGGCTTACTTTTATCTTCCTCTACCAGTCTGGTATTTTTTCCACACATAGCTCGTCCACAACTAGAAAAATATTTAACAATACAGTCATAATTATTAGGTAATTAAAATTAAGTTATAACATTCAGAAATATGATTATTTTTGTTATGATGGATTACAAAAAGTTTAGTAAATTGAAAAAAGTATATTATTACCTTTGCCATTCTATGTGATTCCCACTGACATAATATCTATGGCAATCTTCTCGTTTTTTGGACTCTTCTTCTGCATAATCTGCGCATTCTTTTGCTGACATGGCATTTGGACAATATTCTTGAGCTAAGGTACGCTTTTGTCGAAGTTTTGGAATAGCTAGAATTGATAGAAGAGAAGAATAGTTGAACAAAATGCTAACTTCTACAACTAATATCTTATCAATCATACATAATATCTTAAGTTACCATTGCTTGAGCTGAATAGACAAACACTTGAAACTAACAAAATTACAACGCAGGAAAACTTCATTGTCAAAGCGTAACAGTGATTGAGATGCTAATAAAATTGACGAACAGACTAACGAATGTGGGTCGAGATCGGGATTATACGTACTATAATCCCCACTATATGTCTCTTTTATAAAAAGAGACATTGAGATAAAAAAAAACTGATACCGATTTATTATCTGCACATAATGTTTAGATTCAAAAACAAGTATCTATTAATGATAATTGTAACTTCTTACATAATGTGGCATGAATTTTCTGTATATTGCAAACATTATTCAAAGAAATAATGTGAATTTTTTCATATAAAATTCATTGTATTTGTATACATAATTATACTACACTTTATTTATCCCATTTGAAAGCGTAGAGGATATTTTCCTGATATTATTACAATTATTTGAATCTTTAAGATTTTGCGATATACATATGTTCAAAAAAATCATACACAATGAACTTCTTGAATTTATCAAGGCTAGCGGATTTTACTAGCGAAATTGTATCGTTAGCGTAAACGTTATCATTTTCACGCATGCAGAAGAGTAGATGCGTCCTTGTGATGACATTTATCGTAGTGTAATAAATAGTTAAATTTTTTTGATTCTTCACAATATTTTAATATTTTTTCATAGATAGCTCTTCGGTAAGCACATAACAGGAATATGATTGATTTCACCATATCAGTAACGTATAACTCAAAAATCATGCTCTCTTTCACTTCTTAAAGTATAACAGTATTGATAATTTGAAGAGTTCTAATTAAATATTTATACGTACATTGAAGAGAATTGATGCAATGGAATAATTTGTAAGATTTTAAAACAAAAACTTGAGATTTTCCGAAAATTTAAATAAACACAGTTTTATCTCATTATTCATTTGACTAGTGAATAGTGACCGAAGGTCAGAAGTAAATTGCCCCGATAAATGATGTATGTTAAGAATTAAAAATATGCGCTTGCGCATTTTTAATAATAATTGATTAGTCTCATTGCTTTGAATGTTAGATAATAAAATGTAATCGTAAAATTTAATATAATATAAACTTCTATTGCTATAACTACTAATGTGAGACAAAAGTTACATATAGATTTTTTTCAGATTGATTTTGAAATACAAGTACGTCGCTATTCAAAATTAATTATACAATTGATATGAATACATTAATGGTACTTTTGTTGTTATTAGAACATAACGTTGAGCTTTACACACGTGTAATTAATGTAGTAGTTTGCCGTGAGTGTGCGAATGAGTGAATGCATCATTAAATAGTGCGTAAAGAAGTACTTCACAAAATCGGTGCGTAAAGTACTTAACTTTATGAATAAAGTATACGACAGAAAAAAATTCGATGTTTTTTCTGATAAAAAAAAACACAGTTAAATCATTGATGATCCTTAAGAAATATACAACACCTGGAAGGATAAAAAATATGGATATAAAAGAGAGTTCATTGACTTTGTGCTATTCCACAGCACAAAGTCAATGAACCTGTAACAATAGACTTACGTGAACTGCATGCGCATATAATTATGTGGGACTGTCTATTTGTACTTTTAATAACCATATGAACATGATAACTTTGAACTTAATTAGTAACACTTGTAGCTAAAATTCTATTTAAAAAATAAAAAAATGTTGAAATTGTAACATTATAAGTTCTGTTCTATCGAAATTCAATTATACCTATAACTTTTGTTATGAAAAATATAAATGCAATTAAACATTTTATACGCATGTATTTTAAAAGTATTCATGAATTAGTAATTTCTGGATATTTTTAGGAAAGTCGTCGTCGTTTTACTTTTTCCTTGAAACAAATCTCGTATTGTCGCAATAGTCAATTATCCGGTAAAAAAAGCGATTACTTGTAATTTTTTAAATTTTATTTCATAAAATACAAAGCATTTATTAAAAAAACAAGTCAGCGTATGTTGTACTGGGACAGTGAAAGTTGAACATTAAGATAAATGTTTAGCTTTTTCTATGAACAGAATGATTAAAATAATATTTTATATTAATTTCAACTAGCATTCAATGATCCGATATATGGAAAAATTAATGTACTTCACATTAACGGGCACCGTTTAAAATTCAACTTTTATTCAATTATAATGAATTCACTAAATCTCCAGCCTCTCAAAAGTATCCAATTATTGTTAAAAATCACGCACTTACATCATGCTAAACCACTGTATTTATACACAAACCCAAATATTCCAATCCAAAGAAATATGCTGATGCCACCTGTGTGCGTAAAGTTTTAAAGGAAAACTTTGGCGATCTCGATCGTCACGTTTATTGGGGATTTTGGCGTTTGAACGCAATATGTTCAGACAAACACGACGCTTACAAAGATTTAAATAATTCGTACGCCGTAGACTTACGTCAATGTATAATAGGCTTTTGTCGGTCACTTGGATGTTACGTGAAGTGGGGGTCTCATGCGGAAAATCAAATGCGGCCCATTCTTATTTTTCGTGTTCCGGTTCTGCCGTTCTGTTTTTTCGGCGCATTACTTGAGTAGGCTCCCCTCGGACGAGCAGTCAGAGCGCGGCGGTCATTGCGAACACTTCGGGGATTTTGGGGCCTCTACCGATTCTTCAGTTGTGAGTGAGTGTTCGAGATGCTCTAGCAGCTAAAGGATCATTGTTATTACTGAGTCGCTGACATAAGTAACACACTTTAACATTGTCATTCAGTCAAGTAGAGGTTTTATGACAAATTTAAAAAAATTAAAGCTTACTATGCAATGATAGTTATTATACTTTCATGCAACACGTGACATATACTCAGATCATTAATAGAAAAAGTTGAATTTTACTTTCAGTTATCAGAACTCTTTAAATTAAAGCAGCGATTCTTTTTTTAAATTTCTATTAAATCTTTTGATCCGATATTGATAATTTTTTTTTCTGTATAAAGTCAAAGATATAAAAAAAATCTAGTCTCTTTAAAATATTTCATTTAAAGATACAATGTCGATTTCGATGTCAAATAAAACACTACTGCAAACAATGCTAAGTATGTCAGGACTCAAAAAGAAAAAGTCTTAACGATTACTTAATCAGCAATCGAACTTTCTTGCAAGATCGACAAAAATAGGTGACACAGTCAGAAAGTTTGAAAAATGGAGGAGCATCAACCCATGGTTACCAGCAGTCAGTCCTATTTCGAGGACATGCTGAGCATGAAGGATGAACTGACAGATCTCGATTCCGGAGTCAGCGAGGTAACAAGATTCTACGATGGTCTCAACATCCTTGTCACCGGTGGTTCTGGTTTTCTCGGCAAGCTTTTAATCGAGAAATTACTTAGGTAAGCGAATCCTAAATATTTGTGCTGAGGTGAGCCGTTATTGACACATTGCAGATTCACCTACTGGCGTAACATTTGGCGAACGTATTATATCGCGTGTTCAAATTCTTTTGATTTTACAAACCATATTATTCTTGATGAATTGATCGATTCTAAGTAATTTGATGAATTCATGCTTTTGCCAATAACTTTATGCACGTACAAGTTTTAATGCGATACATTTTTTGTTGAGTCACTTTATAGAAAAATATATTTCACGCGAAGACAGATAATTACATCAGATTTCAAACATTATTTATGTTAAATCTATAAAAGTTTAAAAATTGTACAATATAAATTTTTAAAACTTTCGAAATTCAAACAAATTTGAAAAACTGATGTCGCGATGTGGTAATTTTCTCAGCGGATGCAAACGCGCTAGTTTTAGTCGAAAGGGTGCAAGATCTCCTAGCCTTAGCAGCAAAACTAAAACGAATTAGACTTTGTCGGAAACTTTAAATATCTGTTCAACTAGAATGTTCAACTTTTTGTAAGTAACTCTATTTTCAACGATATGTTGGGGTCAACTCGCTGGCGATATCACAATATTAATTTGTCAACCTTTAAACATATAATTTTACAATAATGAATAAAAGTGCAAAAAATTAAAAATTGTTTTCATAGATGGTTATTACTTAAATAAATGTTACACTATTGAGAAGATTATAACTATACTTACTTAAAAGTAAGTTGAGTATATCACATGAGTTTGCTTTAAAAATAAGCGTTACAACACACAAATCGTGAAATAAACAAGAAACGTTGTATGTAAAAACTTCGTGATAATACATTATTTAGTCGTTACGCTTAGGTTTGTTCCTCGTGACGAAATTTTAGATATATATGTTGCAGTTTTTGTTTTTTTTTCATTGAATATGTATTACGGTCAGCTGCTCAGTCTTCATGACTATGCATAATCTAGGCTATCGAACTCGAACTAAAACGAGCATATTGCCTACGCCGGAAATCCTATGGAAAATACAATGAGCCGAAGCATTTGCATTTTGGCGGTTTTCGGCAGTAACATTATCAAATGCCGTTATCTTGCATTTGATCGAGAGTTTAGGAAAGAAGGGAATATTGATTTGGTTGTCTTATGCACATATTTAAAAAATCGAACACCAGTGTTGCGTTCTTGATGTGTTCAAAGTAATTGCCACTGTATTAGACATAATAGGTAAAATTTCTGTTTATTTTTTAGATCATGTCCCAAAATCGGAAAGCTCTATCTGATGATGAGAGCGAAAAAAGGAAAGAGCCCTGAACAACGTTTTAAGGAACACTTCGATGATGTTGTAAGTGTTTCTTTTCTATAATATACTTTAATAAGTAAATGAAGAACGCCAAAAATTAACACGAAATATTCCATCGTTTCAGGTGTACGACAGATTGAAGAAGGAACAGCCTAATTTCTCAGACCACGTGGTGATGATCGAGGGTGACACCAGTTTAGGAGATCTTGGTCTATCTAGGAGTGATCGAGAAAAGTTGATAGAAAACGTCGATGTCGTCTTTCACGGAGCCGCTACGGTGCGTTTCGACGAGTCACTACGTCAAGCTGTCAATATCAACGTCAGAGGCACGAAACTAGTTTTGATGTTTTCCAGGGAAATGAAGAATCTTAAGGCACGTATGCAAAAGCTTGATTAGTGCACCATTTTTAAATGCTGTTGTCTCAACTATGTATCGTAATGTAAATTATTCTGTTACAGGCATTTGTACACATTTCGACTGCCTTCTCGCACTGCATACTGAAGAAAATCGAAGAGAAGTTTTACGAACCACCCATGGATCCTGACAGAGTTCTTTCGCTGGTTGATATGCTGGATGACGATCTATTGGACCATATGACACCTAAGTAATATTTTAAACTTATTTAACGAATAGCATCCGTGCAAAATCATCGAACTAATTACAAATTTTATAAAATTTTTAGAGTCATAGGAAAATGGCCAAACACCTACGCGTTCTCAAAAGCCGTGGGCGAAGAATTAGTCCGCAAATACTGCGTAGGAGTTCCAACTTGCATCGTAAGGCCATCGATCATGATAGCAACTTACAAGGAACCTGTTACCGGCTGGATCAACAATTACTATGGACCGACTGGCGTCGTCATGGGAGCAGCCATTGGTCTCCTGCGAAGCTTGCATTGCGAGAGCACGAAAGTCGCCGATATTATCCCCGCTGATTATGTGATAAACAATATTATTGTCGCGGCTTGGGATACTGCCAAAACATGGTAAGTCACGTCATTGGTGCATTAATTTATTGAATACTCACCGGAGCTATATTACATGTGAATAATATGGTTTCAAGGAAGGAAAAGCAGAAAGAATCGGCAGAGACAGAGGAGGAGCCAGAGAAGCCAGAAGATCCATTGATTTACAACTCGGTTTCTTCCTGCCAAAGACCCATCACTTGGGGTACGTTCATGCATTTGAACGAGATTTATGGTAGAGAAGTCCCAAGTGCCCTCGTACTCTGGCATTATTCATTCATGTTGAATAGACACTTGTGGGTGCACAATCTCTGCGTTTACCTCTTCCACATGGTGCCTGGTGCTATCGTCGATGTTTTGGCCCTGTTGACTGGACGAGATCCTATGTGAGAAAATATTTCAGAATTAATTTTCTCTAAACGTTTGCGAATATTAAATATAACGATTCCCCAAATTTTCAGATTACTCAAAGCCTACAAGAAGATTCACAAGTTTAGCGGTGTCATATCGTACTTTTCTACTCAACAATGGGAATTTAATAACAAAAATGTACTGGAGCTTTGGGAACGGACGCCTCCTGCTGACAGGAAGAAGTTTGATTTTAATCTGGAAAGTTTGGATTGGAACGATTTCTTCTACTACCATGTTCGTGGACTTAGACTGTACATCATGAAAGATCCATTGAACACAGTTGATGTTGGTCGCGTCAAGTTTAGGAGGTGAGTCAAATATCTAATAAGACCTAGTTGGTTTCGTGACGTATGATAATCGGCAACTAACGAAATTTTTTCTTTCAGATTGAAAATTGCTCATTATACAATCGTGACTATCGCCTGCCTCATTCTAGCTTGGATAGCTTTTATTTTCGTACGATTTATACTCTCCTATTGTTCGTCATTTCTTTATTAGATATATGTGACTTCTGAACTTCCTCAATGAGAAAGTTAAGCATTTTAAAATGAGTTCATTCATGAAATTGGACAGCAGCCACTGTTCGATCGTTTTTAAAAATGTAGATTCTTTAGAACAAAATTGTAAACAATGTACTTATTAATTTACATTCGTATACATAAGCATCGTTATCATTATTATTCTTATCATTATAATAAGTATTTTAATCAATTTATGCATCAATTGATCACAACAAAACAGTTTAAAGCAAAAAACGAATTGCTGAACAATTCATATCATATTGTTCAAGAGGTGATCCCTAAAGTGTACTTCGATTATAATTTGTATTAAAAATATATGATAATTTTGTATAAAATCTTATTAAATACATGTCGTTATTTGTTATACAACCTATCCTTATTTCCAGATACTATAAAAGCTCGAAAACTGTTTTTAAAAATGTATAAAAGATGTTCATACATCATAGAATGTCTACCCAGGTTTTATAAAGAAAAATGAATATATGACTCAATGTAAATTAGTAATAAATTATATTAAAGTTTTTTATAATAGCTATAATTATAGAAACCAAAGTATCCGTATTATTATGATGTAATTTTCATATTTTTTTCGAAAATCTACTGCTTAATAAACAAAAATTGAAACTCTGCCTTGGTACGTCTAATAAATTTAAATTGCATAATACATTTTCATTGAATTTACAGTTATTTTCAGTCATACAAGTCATTATATCATAATTACGCTAAACAACATTGGTTAATTAACTTTCAATATGAAAAAAGGCAATGTTTAAATTGACGTTATTATTCGCCCCATTGCTTTAATGAATCATCAACTGAACTAATATGACGCATGTTTTGTTGTCTAAACTCTCAAAACACGTATAAGTGCAAACAATCGAATGGTCAAGCGATTTATGAATTTCAAATGATCTACTGATTCTCTTAAGTCATTGGCTAATGATAGGTACACACAATTACGCTTAACGAAGATCATAAAGAAACACTGTGATTTTATTTTATTGTATTTACTTGATCTCGGCACTGACAAAATAGATGTCCCAGCACTTCAAGTTGATTACTCAAAATTTAAATCACTACTCTGGTAGTAAATGCTGTAAAAAAAACATTTAAATGCAATAATTTTCTTCGAATGATAGTTATCAAGCCAACCACCAAATGTACTTCAAATAATATGATTACAATTCTAGAACTACTGATGACGCGAGTTCTTATAATATATTTTCCGCTAGCCAAACAATTAGTCCAATGGATGGTGCAAATAAAGATTTTTTATGAATTCTCAGTTCAATATTAGTTATTTTTGTTATTCTTGTGCAAAATACACTATATGCCAATTCGGAATACAGAATTTTCATACTTTTTAGTAGTAACGGATGAGTTAAATTCAATTTGCATGATAATAAAGGTCGACAAAAAAATGATGTCAAAAGAAAAGACAGTTTACACAAAAACTCAATAGCAAATTAGTTCTGAAAAATGAATGAAAGAGGTGTCACTCCTCCCACACACACACACACACACACACACACACGCACACACACACACACACACACACACACACACACACACACACACACACAGAGCCACACACACACACAGACAAATGAAATCGGATTAAGAATTTCTTTTTTTAAAAAGTCGTTTAAAAATTTTAATAGTAAATGAATGGAGCCGCAGACTACTCTAAATTTTGGATAATTAGTGATTCGCGTTTTTCGATGCGTTCTAATAATTAATGAGGAGAATTTAGGGTACACGTCACATCATAACTGCGAGATTTTTCTCGCCGAAAAATAAGTGTAAGTTTAGGATCTATTAACGGCAGGCACGAGACTTTTAATAATACGTTAATTTTTAAATTGTTTTCTATAAATTAAAAAGGAATTCTGTGGATACATACTTATTATATCATATGACGATATTGATCTCGAAGTACACGTAGTAATGAGCAGTGGCCGATTGATTGTTCAAAATTTAAATATAGCGAGTAGATTGACGTCAACTGTTTTCATGCGTCGGACAAGACATCGATTCGAAATTCAAACATTTCCGTATATTTCTACAGAAACATGCGCTCGTACGCGCATCCATATTTGTTTTGTAACACTGTCTATAAAACCGCAAAAGTCTGCCAACCTAGCACAGTTCGAATCCGACGTTCGGCCGGCTCTCATCGATGGTTCTGGAACACCTGCACTTGAGTTGCAGCTTTAAAATTTAGGAAGTGAGTTCTTTGAGATTCATTCATTATAATTCAAAGCAAAAGTACGCGGTCAAGTCAGTTTTTAGCCTGTTCGCAAAAGGACGCGTATAGAAGAGACGCGCAAGAGAGACGCTCTAGGAGTAGAAAGTGGAAATGGGGGAGGGGGTGAGCGCGCATGGAGCGCGCAGGAATACAAGGGTCGCGCCAGAGAGTGAGTGAGTGAGTGAGAGAGAGAGTGAGGGGGGGGGGGGGGAAAAGCGGAAGGAATTTTCGGATGCGGTCCTGCGAGGCCAAGGCGTCTGAGGCTGTGGTCTGAGGGCCCAAGCGTGGGAGAGCAAGCGTCAGTTCAGTTTAGACAGGCAAGCGGTGCGAATGCAAGAGAGAGAGAGAGAGAGAGAGAGAGAGAGAGAGCACATTTTGTATAAGTTTTATATATCTCCAGCATCTTCATTTACAATACAATATTTTCTCAGCAATAAACAAGTGTTCTATTAATTATTCATACATCACGCACAATTCCCAGAAATTCCAACAACTGCTGGTTATTAAAAACTTTGAAGTCCAAGCATTCTTACCAAACTTTTAAGATGATTCAAATTTTAACTTGATTCTATATTTTGTGCAGTTTTTTTTATGTTCGTATTTATTCGTATTTTATGTTCGTGTAGAATTCGTTATTCATAAAAATCACGATGACCCCGGAACCTTGTATGCCGAGCAGTGGCAAGACCTATATCGACGACATGTTAACTATGAAAGATCAATCTAACATCGTTATTGGGATAAGCGATGTAACTGAGTTCTACGATGGTTGTAATGTTCTTCTAACAGGAGGATCAGGTTTTCTTGGGAAACTTCTTGTGGAAAAATTGCTCAGGTAAGCGAAGCCCAACTGTTAGTAAATCTTATTTTGCCAAAAGTTTTGTTTCGTTACACATGCACGACTCTCGTATTTTTAAAGCCCCAAATATAGCGACTAAAAATGATAAATAATATCGTCTTCGACTCCTACTGTAACTCGTACTACTATGAATTTGCACAAAAAATGCTTTTTTAGACAAAGCGTGGAGTTTGCAATAAGTATACGAGTTTAAGGCGAGTGCAACCATGTTGATGCTCACCATATTTTTTGTAAAACGTATTATTTTTCGCAATTAGCGCACTTTTAGAATCACAATAAAAGCGCACTACCCACTGGACTAAAAAAAGAACTTAAAGCTCGTTACCGGCCGAAAATCCGCATTAATCGTGTTTGCGTTATGCAAACAAATGATTTAATATTTGGGTCGGTGTGACAAAATTTTTGCAATATATTGGATTAGGTTTCCGCTGTATAATGAGTTCCTTGAAGTATCCGTAAACGGACTCTTTTCATTTGAAATTCCATCGATCGAAAATACTCATTTTATGCTTCACTATTCCAAGAAAGCGCAACAATCGGGGAAATCATTCCGTCTACCGAACCGTCACAAATATGGATGTGGGTTAATTCGTCTTAAATAATTTAAAGACACTGTCATTCATCGCAATCCCGTAATATGAATTTCAGAACATGCCCAAATATGGGAAACTTGTACATGCTGTTGAGGGCGAAAAAAGGCAAGACACCTGCAGAGAGATTCAAGGAACAATTTGAGGATCCCGTAAGTATAAGACTGAATTATTTCTCTCACTTTAACTCGCTTTAACATCGAAAATTGATTAATGACCAATTAAATTTGTTCTTTTTACCATGCATAGTTGTACGATAGACTGAGACGCGAACGACCAAATTTCGCCGACAAAGTTGTTATAATCGAAGGCGATACTGGCCAGAAAGATTTAGGCCTTTCCTCAACAGCTCGTGATTTTCTCGTAAAAAATACTCACATAGTTTTTCATGGAGCCGCTACAGTCCGTTTCGATGAAAGTTTACGTAAAGTAGTCAACATCAACGTTAGAGGTGTGAAGCTGATGCTGTTGCTGGCAAAGGAAATGAAAAATCTGAAAGTGAGTTGTCCACACAGCCTTTATTTTCCATGATTCTATTACCAAGTCCACCATATATTTCTGTAATGTCTGCAGGCTTTCGTACACGTTTCCACTGCCTACTCACACTGTAATTTGGACTACATTGAAGAAAAGTATTACAAGCCAGCTATGGACCCGGACAAAGCCATAGCCATGGTGGACATGTTTGACGACGAAGCCTTGCAACGCATAACTCCAAGGTAATGAGATTGATTAAATTATCAACTACAAACTTTTTACTGAACGACAAAAAAATCAATTACAGAGTTATCGGATCCTGGCCGAACACTTACGCGTTCTCGAAAGCTGTCGGCGAAGACATAGTGCGCCTGTACAGCCGCGGACTGCCGACCTGCATCGTACGGCCGTCGATCGTGTTGTCAACGATGAAAGAACCGGTGGCCGGTTGGAGTGACAATCTCTACGGAGCCACTGGTGTCTCTGTTGGAGCTTATGTTGGCCTACTGCGAGTCTTGCACTGTGAGGCCGATAAAACAGCGGAGATGATTCCTGCTGACTTTGTCATTAATAACATCATCGTTGCTGCTTGGGATATCAACACGTTGTGGTAGGTTTTGAAAATCATCGTCTTGAAATTACGATTCTTCGTTTTCAGATGGATGGAATTGACATAGAAAATTTCGAATTTTCAGGAAGGAGAAAAAGATGGCAATAGAACCAGTGGGACGAAGTGATTTAGAAGTGTCGCAGCCACCCATTTATAACTGTGTGTCGTCGTGTCAGAAACCTTTGACTTGGAATGACTTTATGCATCTGAATTATATTAATGGAATTGATGTTCCAAGTCGATTGACTCTTTGGTACCACGTGTTTATGCTAACGAAATATAAATGGTTTTACAATTTTGGTATACTCTTCTTGCACTTGATACCGGCTATCATCGTCGATAATCTTGCCAGACTCACCGGTCGTAAGCCCATGTAAGCCCATTTTATTTGTAGAATTAGCATTTCTCAGATGCAACGATGATTCAATTTTTAAAGACTCTAATTAATCATTCTGATGATTTTCAGGCTGTTAAAGACTTACCAAAAGATCCACAAATTCAGCGGTGTTATAGCGTACTTCTGCACTAAACAATGGAAATTTAACAACGACAACGTCTTGAGGTTGTGGGAAAGAACTAGCCTTACCGATCAAAAGAAATTTGACTTTAATGTGAAGAATCTTGATTGGAATGACTATTTCCTCTACCATATCCGCGGAATCCGCGTTTACCTACTCAAAGACCCAATGACAACAGTGGAACAAGGACGTGCCAAGTACAAATTGTAAGTAATGGTAAAATGATACTGTTTATTTTTTTAAATAATTTCAACTAAACGCATAATTAATTGTATATTTTATCATATCTTCATGATTTTAATGTATTGAGATTTTCGAACATTTTTAATAATCATCCGAAATCCTTGGTGAGCGTGAATCTTATATTTTTTGCTGTTTAGTAATGGAATAATAGTATATTATGATACAAGTGGCATAAATAGTCCATTACGCTAATTGCCGTGCCGTATCGGACTATTTATACCACGAGTATGGTACGCTATTTTATAGCACTGTGTGGCATAAATCCTCATCTATGTAATGCCTATCCGTGGCCTAAACAGTCCATTTTTGCACCGTGCAGTTAGCACGGTTCATTAATGGACTATTTATGCCACGGATAGGCATGACATAGATGAGGATTTATGCCACACAGTGCTATAAAAATTTTTTAATGCACGCTTTAAAAATGATATTTTTTATGTTTTAGATTGAAAAGAATTCATTTCACGATTGTCACAATACTATGCGCACTTCTTGTCTGGACATTCACATCGTTCGCTGGAATAAGTTTATTTTCATAGGCTTCATTGCATTGAGCATTATAGAATCTTCTGAATTATTGAAGACACTTTGTATCGTGCACTTTTTGTATTTACGTACCATACTTTCTCACACAGTTACAAATTTTCTATTTATAAACTAAATTTATTTTTTCAAACGAATTTAAGTAGAAGTAAAATATTTTTAGACCGAAAAGTCTAGTTAATAGTTGGGTTGTTTGTATGAAACAACTCAACTGTGGGAAATTGGTGGTCACCTCAATTAATCGTAAATTGACCTGCAGTCATTGTTTTTGCGAGTGCAGAGTTTCGAATCGTTTAATTTGTTGACCAGCCTTTTCATGCCTGTGACTGGGGAAACAAGTACATTTCGAAATATTTGGCCCGGTAAGAGTTCACAAATTGACTCGTTAATATAAGAGTAGTTTTAATTAGCAGCATATAAATTGTCATATATTATTGTCAAACAACTTTTGTACATATTCACTTATTGTAATGCTATCGTTTCATTACAATTAATCACTGTGCCATGAAATCACGATTTTACATATGCAGTGCATATTTTTGTAATATAAAAGATTTATTTAAAATATTTTTAACATTTTTAATATCTTTTATGTAAAATAATTTAGGAACAAGTAATATATTATTACGGTTATGTATTTGTTATATTATATTTTGACTTGTATAAAATATTTTATTTAATAAAATTTTGTTAACTCCAAATAAAACAAATGTACTTTTGTCGTTCCTTCACTTTACTAAGCCTTACACAAATTTAATTTTATTCTTCAACTTTAATCTTTGAGTAATATGACACACAATACTGAGCCTGGAAAAAACTATGTGGATTATTTGTTTGAACGTGCGCGGCACTGGGGATTAACGGCTGATGTCAAAGCGTCTTTAACGATCTGTGGGGTGGAAAAGATACCGATGCATAAAAAAATGTCTTGTTTCGATGTATACATACATATGATTATCTGGTGCTTTCACTTAATGCAAATCAAAGTCTGTATAAGCAAGTAAATGTAAATTTTAAATGTTTGCATTTTTGTGTATCATTGTCTTTAAGACTGAATGCAGTCTTCGGCTGGTTACACTCGCTGCGTTACTTTGACGTGAGAAACTCTGCAGGGAGGGTCGACGCGTCCTAATCAGATTTATAAAAGAGGCAGTTGTAATAGGTGTTTCTTTGTTAGTTAGTTCTTTTATATAATTCTACGTAAGTTATGAACGATGTTTCTTATTTTCTCATGTTAAGCTTCTTTTGCGATGTACGATTTTACGTTTGTTTTTTCTTTACTGTAATTTTTTGTACAATTTTTAGCTTTTCGGTTGAAACAAATAGTAAAATATTGCCGCATCTTTTACCGTGCTGTGACCTGCTAGTACAGTCCAAAAAAGGCCTGGTTAAATCTTCATTTATATTGTTGAATTTTCTTTCCACTACTCAAAAGACGCTTAAAAAAGCTCTATTTTCCAATCGTAAAAATTAAGGGGTCTTTTTTATGCAAGTATTAGAAAAATTGAGTTTTGGTATAATTTGTACGTGATACCATATTGTGCTGATCTTTCTGGAAAGCGATAATAATATCGTGTTATTACAAATTAGTTTTTAGAGTCCACAAATCATGGAGGAGCCATCTCACACGATGACTGGCCGTTCTTATATGGACGACATGCTAAATATGGAGGATGATTTAGAATACCTCGGATCGGAATTCAGTGAAATTGCAGAGTTTTACAAGGGTCTGAACATTCTGGTTACGGGTGGGTCAGGATTCCTTGGCAGTCTTTTGATCGAAAAATTACTCAGGTAAGAAATTTATCAAAAATGTATTCTATACTCTTTTCTAGACATTGATGTAATCGTATTTGCGCACATTGATGCATTGAAAAAAAAATCCTATCACAGAGCAAGATACAAATATGTAATATTACACATTTTTTAAAAGTGTTAATTATTTTTTTAATTTTATCCTGATAGAGTAAAGTATTCTTTAAATAAAATCGATGTATGACGATAACTCTTACGAAAATTGCATTCAAAGCAAAAAAAAAAAAAAAAAAAATACAATGACGTAATGATTATCATAAATTATTTTGTACGTTCAGCACTAAATACGTCAATCGTCAAATAAACTATTGTTAGATATAAGAATACAAATTGACAGGGTCAAACGATTTAATTATTTTTTGCAGATCATGTCCAAAAATAGGAAAGATTTACATGCTGATTCGTGCGAAAAAAGGAAAGACCCCGCAGCAACGATTTAAAGAGCATTTTGACGATGTTGTCAGTGAAATTTTATTAGTTATGCTATCAATTTTGAAATTGATAGTAATGCATTGTCAAATAATCTTTGCGTTTATTTTAGATATACGGAAGACTAAAGAAAGAACAACCGAATTTTTGGAAACACGTAGTTCTAGTTGAAGGAGATACCAGCTTGAGCGATCTTGGATTATCAACAAAAAATCGAGAAATACTTGTAGATAATATTAATATTGTTTTTCATAGTGCTGCTACAGTGCGTTTTGATGAATCCATCCGTCAAGCAGTCAATATCAATGTCAGGGGTACAAAGTTACTCTTGCTATTGGCCAGAGAAATGAAAAATCTGAGGGTATGCATAGTATAACTATTAATAAGCTCTCTTTGTAAAATACATATTAATAGAAAACAAACAATCTTAAAATAGGGATTTATCCACATATCGACGGCTTTTTCGAATTGCGTACACGATTATATTGAAGAAAAGTTCTACGAACCTCCAATGAATCCGGATAAAATTCTATCTCTGCTGGAATTGTTGGACGACGATGCATTGGATGTTTTGAAAAACAAGTAACGTATCTAAGTATATAGTAAATTACAGTTTATCATCTTGTCTTTTTTAAATTTTATTATGCGTGAATGTCTGTAGATTAATGGGAAAATGGCCAAATACTTACGCTTTCTCAAAAGCTTTGGGAGAAGAGGTGATGCGAAAGCATAGTACTGGTATACCAAGCTGCGTTGTCAGACCGTCCATTATGTTAGCAACCGATAAGGAGCCCATTCGCGGTTGGATAAACAACTATTATGGACCAACGGGAGTCGCTATAGGTGCCGGAATGGGTCTGCTGCGGAGTTTGCACTGCAATAGCATGAATGTCGCTGACATCATACCTGCCGACTATGTGATCAATAATATTATCGTTGCTGGTTGGGATATTATTAAAAAGTGGTAAATTTCATCAAGTTAATTAGAAAGCTATAATGTTGTTCTTATTCCACTTTTTAATTAATTGAATTTCAGGGAGAAAGATCAAGCGAAAAGACCGATGAATCCTCCTATTTTCAACGTAGTATCTTCAGTTGAGAACCCCATAACTTGGGGTGAATTTATGTCTTGTAATGAAAAACACAGTAAAGATATACCAACCGTAGTAGCGCTCTGGCATTATATATTTTTCCTAAACAAACGATTATGGCTCCATAATATTGTTGTCTTTCTTTTGCACACCACACCAGCAGCAATCGTCGACGTTTTGGCCTTGTTGAGTGGAAGGGAACCAATGTAATCAACTGATTTCTATTTTATTTCATTATCTATTCTTAAATAGATAGTAATTCTTGCAATAAATTACAGGTTGACAAAGGCATACAGAAAAATTAACAAATTCAGTAGCGTTATCTCTTACTTTTCCACGAATAAATGGGAATTTAATAACGATAACGTGTTAGATCTTTGGAATAAAGTTAGCTCTGCCGACAAAGAGACATTCAATTTTAGTCTAAAGAGTCTGGATTGGAACGATTACTTTTTCCATCACGTAAGAGGACTTCGTTTATACATCCTGAAAGATCCCCTTAGTACCATTCCAGCTGGTAGAGTCAAACAAAGATGGTAAGTTGTCTATTGTTATGTTAGCTTAATTCGATAACAATCATTAAGCTCATGCATTTCTATTATTTCAGGTTGAGGTTTTCACAGTACACTATCAACGCTGTATTCTGCCTTCTACTTGGATGGGCTGTCTTCAGTTTGCTACGACTGCTAGTTTCCTGGTGGTCATAATTATTTTCTTATTTTTTAGCATTCTGAATTTAATTTAATATGTATAAATTTATTAGACTGACTAAAATGATTAGTGTTTGCTATATTGTTACAATAAGAATTGTATTTTTATAATAATTTATGCAAAAATTTTAATGTATAGTAGTATTTGTCAGCCCAATATTCGTTCATATTTTGAATATTTATTGATAATCAAAAAAAATTTTAATGTATTACATACATTGAGATTGAAATTTTTTTTTATTCCAAAATAATAATTGAATATATGAAAACTGGTCACAATAAATACACTATAAAAGCAATGAATGATACTGGATAAAAGTTGAAACATTTAAAAGATGCCTGCCTTACCTGCTAAAGTGCGAATATCAAGTACCTACAGAACGGTCTTCAGTTGTTAGAATGTCCGCCAGATGTCGACAATGTCCTAAATAACTGAATAAAACATCTTCGTAGTTATTGTTTCATGCTACATGTAAATTTATTGCGTGGTTTCTAAGAAAGTTTCTACGTAATTTATTATTTTCAAATGAATTTAAAATTTATAATCGAATATGAATTGAAAAAGATTTTAAAATTGTTTAAATGTGACTGTATGTATTGTATAAGATAAAAGTTTGTACGATCATAGTCACAATATATTACGATCTGTAACTACAATCAATTCTTATGTACAAAACCCCGAAACATTATTTGTATTGTGATAACCTTGCCTAGTGTTCGAATCTAGATGAAAGACTCGTTTAAAACGAAACCTTCTCTCTGCGCTTATTCGAGCTTGAGACCGGCAACGGCCGCGTCAAAAGTATTCAAATAGAAAATAACGTTGAAAATTAAAGTAAGAATCTCGTGATGAAAATGTATGTGTTCGCTAACGCGTCCAAATTAAGAATGAATCTCTCAAGCTTGTCGTTCACTCGATGGACCCTCTCCTTTACTGGACCTTTATGTTAGTGCCCTGCACAGCCACATGTTGTCGCCGTGCCTCCGACACACTTACCTTAATTTGAAAAAAAACTCGCAGTTTATCGCATATTACTACGAGGGAAATGGAAAAGTGCCCATGTGCTTTTGATGTTAGGAATTTAAACACATGCAGACATTGCGCAGTTAAAGAAACAGTCAGTCAGAGTATGAATAGAATGATTACCAAGTCTTTTTTTATAGAATAGGAAATGTATGCTTCATTAATACCAATTATAAATTTACCCACTTCTGAGAGATCTAGCAACACGGCTTGCTATGCAACAGAGTAAGTTATATACAACGAGTTTCAAAAGCATCCCTCAACAAAATAAATTCATCAAGCATCCCCTCGGAAAAAAAGCTTCAGAATTTCGCACGAATAATGATTGATAGAATCCCTAAAGCCGAAACGAAGAGCTAGAATTCAGCTCATTCTCTGTGTACCCAGTCGTTTACGCGCTGTTAAAGGGCTAGCAACTCGCGAGTTCTCCCGCGACGAGGAGCAAATGAAGACTATCAATAATTATTAATTAAGCGATTGCGTCGATAAATCAGTGGCTCTTGGCAGGGCTTCGACGGTCGAGTGATGGATCTCTCCCCCTCTATTATATACGTACGTGAGAGAATCATCCTACGCTTCGCTGTGTGAGATTTATGGCGCGACATACGCATTCGACACCTGTTCATCAAGGCCTCGCTCGTCGTTTAGGGCCTAGTGGAGAGAATCCGCGGGCTTTAATTGATAAGGATCTGTCGAGCGGAGGTTAATTACAAATTGGCGTACGTGCGGCGCATCGTGCAAATATGGGATATATAATGTTTAATTTTAGCGCTGGGCTTCATTAGACGTCAAGTCTTTTTCTTTTTCCAATTTTCACAGAGATAAGAAATAATGAGTTATATGCGAAGGTAATGCAGGGATAATTAACCGGTTTAATTATGCGCGCATCGAGAAGAGGTTTCGGCGTTGTATGGACACTGAAACGCCAGGCGCGCTATAATGAAAGTTGGTTATTTATGCGTAGAGCAAGTGAGGAGAAAAATTTAACGGGTTAAATTATGCGTGCGTTGTTGGTGTGGGTATATTCCCCGGCTTGATATTATAATTAAATGGATGCGGTGTTATAATATTGGAAATTCAGCCTTTTCTCCGGGGATCGTATGGTATAATATGGACACATTATAATTAATTAACTCGGAAATTGATGTTTACTCGGGTAAAAATGCGCTACGCTCGACCAAATTAATTAATTAAAAGCACATGGATTCGATTCCAGTTAAGGCAAAATTTATCGACACATTCAACTAAATTTGCTCGTTCGCTTCTCGAAAAACCATAATCCTCCGGCTCAATCGTCGAGCAAACAAACGAACAGTATCGGACTCTTCCTGATTTAACGCATCTACTATTTCTAATTAAAAACTCGCATATGTACCGTAGGCAATAATTGAGTTACTCTCGACTGCCTCCGTCATTTTTGCCGCCGCCGTAGCAGCAGCAAAACAAAGCAAACTTTCTCTCTCCCTCACTCCACCCTCATCATCGACGCGCGAGCGTATGTATATCGAGTCGTAATCTTGCCACGCCTTTGGTAATGGGTGCAGTTGTATGGACTGTTGCGCGTACACGCGTGGGCGTCTTCTGTGCGTTCGCGCAGATTAAACGTTTCCTACGGCCGAAAAGCGCGCTGATTCTCCCGGAGCGACAGATAACAGCTATTGCGCGGGTCAACGACATGTGGGAACGATCTGTTTGTGCGGATGTGTAGCTGCGCGGTGGTGACGGGTTTGCGAAATTCTATGTTTTTTTTTTCCGGATGTGGTCGATGTTTGTCGAATCTCGTGACGTAGGAAAAGAAATGGCTAATAGCCTTTAGTTTTGGTTTTTTGTGCGGGTTATTCGGTTATGATTGAGAAGATGAATGTAAAATTTTTTGCATGTTTGAAGATCATTTTTTCGAGATATATGGCATTGAACAAATTGAGTTTTGATTAATTTTTATTATTTATTTTTAATTCGGGTTTTGTGAGCCAGTAGTTCAGAATACACCAAAGATTAGCCGTATGAAACTAACTAACAGCAAATCTAGAACTTCCACCGAGAGCAACGATATCTTAACGGAACTTATCAAACCTTTATATTCACTGGAATTTTGTGCATAACTTATTACCAGAGCAAGCAACGATGACCAGGTCTACAATGTCAGTTCAGAAAATTCGGTGCTGGTGTTGTTCAAGTCCGTGGCCTAGGTTGACTTATACAAGACACTGTACTTTGCAGGCTTCGGTGGTAATGGAGATGCCCTAGTCTTAATTATTCCGGAGTGATTAGGTTAGATTAGATATCGATTTTGTGACACGACCAAAACCGACGCTCTGGACGCAGGTATATGGGGATACCTCTTTCTTAACTCTCTTATGCCTAGGAAATCTTGCTTGACTTTCGGAGTGTTTACATATATATCTTTCAATCTTCTAAGGTGCATAGTAGATTATACATACCTAGGCCAGTAAAATAAGAAATGTGTCAGATCACATGCAATTGTCGGCCGAGGCGAAGCCGAGGTTGATAAGTATGTGATCTGAGGCTTTCTTTTTTACTGGCCTTGGTGGGTATACTATTTTTCTGCTTAACATCGCCGGAAAGCAATTTGTGTATAATTATGTCTAAAAATTATTCAATACTCTAGAAATATTTTACAATTATAAGTTGTGATGATATACGCGAGCGAGTGCGTATATCGCACCAATAGTTTCATACTTGTCCGCCAGGTGGACACGGCGCCGGCGAAGCATTGTGCACCGGCAACTCGCAACTCGTTTAGTCACCTGAAAGTACTTATAGAATATACTTATATGATTCTTGATAAGTCCTGTCCATGAAATTACATTTTAAAAGTATTCAGAAACTTTTTATTTTACATCACAGTGGCGATACCGCGGCATTTCCTTGCATGTCAATTGTTATGGCTCTTACTCCTCGTTCAGAATCAATATACGCGCTCCTCATACAACTACCATCTTTACTTAAGACTGACTTCTTTCGATTCGAATGCTTCCCCACGACTTCTTTCACAATCTGAAAATATTTTTCAGCTGTTAACTTTCCAATACTGCCAAAATGCTTGTGCTGTACGTAATGGTAAGTCGCAGAATCGTCACTCACAGCTTTCATGGCACATCGACCAAGTAAAACCTGGTTGTGTGTTTCCTGTAGCCAAATCTTTTTGTTAGAAATGAGGTAAGGCAGAGAATTATTATAAATGATGTGGATTTATTCGTCTTCAATATGTACAGCTATCATGCGTCGCGCACACCATGTGTATTCGGCGACGGCTCGAACACAATAGAGCGATGTGCGAGACTCGTATAGTCTCGGCACCGCTAGTAGTCATGTGACTCACATGCATACCGCGAGAGGGGATCACACACTCGTCAGCGCGCTCACTCATTCCCACGCGCTACACACTATACCTTACTGGCTACACTTTCTGTACATTACACTATATTTCAACACTTTTCTTCTAAGGTTTCATCGGAGCTATCGTCTGAACTCTCCTTTGAGCCATTCAGTAAGGGGTCTGTAGCGTGGCTCTGATAGACACCGCGTATGTGCACTAGATGTACCTGGAGTTATGTCAACATAACTAAATAAATTAAAAAATTTTGGATTTGCAAGGTTTAATTTTCCTTGCGTTTTCATATTAACCAACTGATTACATGATCTGTTTGTTATGTTTGTGGTTAAACATTTTCGGCATTCTACACAATGCCGATAATTTTGCAATCTCTGTAGTTTAGTCTGGAGCTCCCCTGACACGTTAGATAGACCACAGAGCAATAATCTAGGTGGGAGACGACAAGAGAGCTGGCCAGCTGATCTAAATAATCTGAGTCCATAAAGAGCTCTGTTAATCTTTCGGCTAACTACATCCACCTGTGGTTTTCACATTAACTTCGAATCCATGACCACTCCAAGGTTAGTTACAGTATCGACAAATGGAACAAACATACCCATCTACACCTCGATACCAGGCAAGTTCAACCCTTGTAGTGGATTTATATTATGCAATAATTCGTTGCCAAGCAATATTTACACGTGCTTTTTACATCACTTATGTTCATCACTCAGGAACAAATCCAGCGCTTTACCAGTCTTCTTCATCGCCGTTGTCGGTCTGAAGAACGTTGACAATCGGGGCTTTGGCAGCGAGGGCAGCTGATGTTCAACCCGCCGCTGTTCTCCAAGGTGGATAATCCACTTGTATTGCCGCACTTTTCAATCTCGAGCAAATCTTGCTCAGTCTCCTCTTGTAGGGACCCGTACCCTTCGTGCTTACCCAGAGGCTGATCGTGGCCGCTGACGTACGCGTCCGAGTCTACCAAGTCGATTCCCATCTGAAATTGGAGGTGCTGATAGAGTCTCCACGGCTTGCCCTGAAGATGGACCTGGTCTTCCGCAGGCTCCGGCCTCGACTACGGCTGGCACAACGGTCTGTAGTACTCCTCGTCGCCCTCGTCGTACATATCGTCCCCTTCATACGCCAGTTGGAGACGATCGGCTTCTTCTTCTCCTCTCGGAAGATTCCTCATGAAGATGATGTTACCTTTGTCGTCAGTACGGATGAGTTCGTAGGTAACCTCGTCGTTTATCTCCTCATTGAAGATCAGCCGTCGCCTGTCCTCCCTTATTACTTCCTCGTAGTGTAGGTAGATCAGATCGAAGATCTCCTCAATTTCCTCAGCGGTGCGTGTTTCACGTACGTTTCTCATTGTGTTTAAGTATACTAGTCCTGAATACGGGGAGACGAAAATCGAACCAAGTTGGCAAATAGTGCGCACTTGTATTCATTGTTACGTTAGCAAACCAACTGTAGTACGACCTAAGATGTGTTAACTTTTATAATGCCTGTCTTCAGGGTAGATGGCGTTCCACCTGCTATGCGGTACGGCACCACCTTTCCCTTCCTAGTCGGCTCCAGCATCTACGACTATGAAGCTTCCAAAAAGTTTCCCAGGATACGTACGTACGCTTTTTAGCTAATATTTACCGTTAATGTTTATAAAAAACTAATCATTTAAAAATTTAATTTTTGTGATGAATCTGATCGATAATAATTTACATAATATTAAAATTCTTTAATTTCGAAATTTTTGTCTTTTGTAAACATCCTTACCGTATTGTAATCTTTGTATATCAGCACATAGATTCATCACAAAAATTGAATTTTTAAATTTACTTTCTTATACTTTTAAAGCACAATCGATGGTTTACGCGTTAAACACACCATAACAAATAATCAAAAGAATCTCAAAAAGGCAACAGAGTTTGCAATATTAAGCACTGCGCTACAGTGAAAGAATTCATCAAATACGTAGAGTATTTTATAGCAGAGCTAAATGAAAGTGTAAAGACTTACGAAGCGAATTACCAAAAGGATTTAGCTACAGCAAAGACACACCAGGTTTTACTCGGTCGATGTGCGACTTACGATTACGTACAGCACAAGCATTTTGGCAGTATTGGAAAGTTAATAACTGAAGAATATTTACAGATTGTAAAAGAAGTTGTAGAGAAGCATACGAATCGAAAGAAGACAATCAAGTCAATCTTAAGTGAAGATGGTAGTTGCGCGATGAGCACGTATATATTGATTCTAAACGAGGAGTAAAACCCATAACAATTGACATGCAAGGAAATGCTGGTATCGCCACTGTGATGTATGATAAAAATATGCTGAATACTCTTAAGATGTAATTTCATGGATAGGACTTATCGAGAATCATGTATGTAACGATGTGGATTTTGGGGTACATCCATCGCGACCACACTCGCTAATATTCACTCTGTTCGGTCTCTTTATCTACCGACCGAGATTTATTCAAGGCGCCAGGTCGGTGATACACTTATGCCGAAACTGCTCTGCTTTTCGCGTTGCCGGCTATTGAGAACTCTTACTCTCTGAGGAGATTCGGCCGATGAAAAAGGGAAAATAATTGCATGCAACTCACTTAATTCACTCTTTAAAACTTGTTTAATAAGAACGTACCGACTGTAATCCCGACTGAAAAGGTTAACAAACTTTGATCTAGTAGCAATAAATATTACTCCTGGCTGTAATTATCACTCCGCACACACACTTTCTCTCAATGCGCACTAATATATGTCGAATTATGCCACGAGGCAACCTCTCCGTTTTGGAGTTTTCCGGAGTTATCCGCCCGCACACACGGCTGATAATCAATCACGACGCTTTACCTCTACTCTAATTATACCAAGGACAGCAACCTTCCTCTCGTACTGATGCTGGCTCGTTCCCTGCGAAACGCGCGGAAAACTACTATCGAAAAAGCTATACAAAAGAAAAACCGGAGGGCTGTTGATCGGGCTGCTGCTCAGAACATTCTCACGACATACACCAGCGCTCGCCGCTGCGAGGAGTTTCCCCCTCCCAGCTGCCTACTCTTCTCTCGGCTCGCGCGGCTCCGGTGATGCCTGCACTGCTCTGGCTTGATGTGCGTGCGTGTGCTTCAGCTGGTAGTGGTGCGGCGGGCTGCTATGTACTTCTCTCTCTGTCCACCAGGCGGACAAGTATGAAACTATTAGTGCGATATACGCACTCGCTCGCGAATATATTTTTGTATGTATGTACGTACAAACATGAATATCTTTTAATTGGTGTAAAAAAAAGATTCTTTTTTTATACACTAATCGTACAAGATTATATGTATAAAAATGCCAAATAAAAATTATCAGATGTGGTCCAGATTACATGACGCTGGGGATAATCATGATAAGAAATATGAAAGGGATATGATATTGTTAAAATAAAGTCGGACACGCAGAGGATTCAATGTTCTTAATAATAAGGATTTATTCATCACTATGTACAGCTACTTTTATAACGTCGTGTACACCATGTGTACTGTGCGACGGCTCGAACCCAAGAGAGCAATGTGCGAGACTCATATAGTCTCGGCACCGCTTGTAGTTATGTGACTTACGCGCATACCGCGAAGGGGATACTTACATGTGTGTGTCCTCTCACACACTCGTCTGCGCGCTCTATACTTTATATACTGAACTTGGTCTGAATTTGACAATATATATTGAACTTGGCTTGAACTTGACAATGTACCTTACATACTATACCTTAGACTAACTTTCTGTACAGTACACTCTATATTTCAAGAGATATACATATGTATACCGGGTCATTCAGAGCTCTCCTCGCGGAGAGGATGGTAGTACCCTTAACTTATAACTTAAGTAATAACTTAAACATTTGTTAGAGACAAGTTACTACTTAAGTTACTACTCAAGTTATAACTTGAGCTAATATTTTAAATTTTTGTTGTTGTTCAAGTTATTACTTGAGTAACTACTTAAGATATTACTTGAAATTTTTAACTTTCATTTGAGTTATAACTCAAGTTATAACTTAAGTAATAATTTTTTTTATTAGAAAATTATTCTTTGCACGTAGATCTTTTAGAATCGACGGTATCATCAAATCTCTAAAAAAAATTAACTTCAAAAAAAGTAAAAGGTTATAGGCGAGTTTGATATATTCCGCAACGAAATAACAGATAAAAAAGAACTGAGATCAATCAAACAAAGTCAAGTTTATTATATTTAATCATAATGAAGCAACAAAATTATTTTTGGTCAATAAAAGGCTTACTTAAGTTAAAGTTAAGTTATATAATAATCGTTTATAATAACCGTTATATAATAACCGTTTCATTGTACTTTTGGTGTTTTTATGACGTTCTAATACATAAAAAGAAAATTTTAGTTGTTTACCAATAAACAAAATGAAACGGTTATGGCAAGTTATGAAGTAAATATCTTGAGAGTTGTTCCTAATTGATTATTATATAACTTAACTTTGTTTGATTGATCTCAGTTCTTTTTTATCTGTTATTTCGTTGCGGAATATATCAAACTCGCCTATAACCTTTTACTTTTTTTGAAGTTAATTTTTTTTAGAGATTTGATGATACCGTCGATTCTAAAAGATCTACGTGCAAAGAATAATTTTCTAATAAAAAAATTATTACTTAAGTTATAACTTGAGTTATAACTCAAATGAAAGTTAAAAATTTCAAGTAATATCTTAAGTAGTTACTCAAGTAATAACTTGAACAACAACAAAAATTTAAAATATTAGCTCAAGTTATAACTTGAGTAGTAACTTAAGTAGTAACTTGTCTCTAACAAATGTTTAAGTTATTACTTAAGTTATAACTTAAGGGTACTACCATCCTCTCCGCGAGGAGAGCTCTGAATGACCCGGTATAACAATATATTTTAGTAAATAAGTTTATATTTCTGGTTTTTATAAGATATTGTAACGAAGAACAGCGTCCCTCGCCACGCCGGTAGTCAAGACAGGAATGAGAGCGACATAAAATAGGCGGCATTGGCTAAGTGAATAGCATGCGCGCTTAGAGAACTCGGGGACGCCGCACAGTGTGCCCAAACAGGAATTGCGAGGTCAAAATAAAATTTCTCGGACTAAGGGCAAGTTATCGGGATGATTTTTTTTTTTAAATTGTAGTTTATACAATACCGATTTAGGGAAAACTATACGATTTTTGTCAGCAATCGTTGCTTACCCAGGAAAATTGCTGATATCAGCAATTTTTCGATAAATTCCACATTTTACACTTCGATTTCGGTAAAAGTGCTTGTATATACAGTACCAAATTTGTCAAAAAATATATATAAGACTAATATATACCTATCATATATGTAGGGACCCGTAGTTCCCTACTACGCCGCTAGGGTTCGGTCTTCTCCCACAAGTGTCAAGATATCTCGCCGATCTGTACATAAGTCCACTGCGGTGCTTCTCCAACGGCCGGACTTACCGACCGCCCTATGCGTCTAAGGCAGGGTTACCATCACAGCCTTACTGTTGAGTCCAGATGGTAACCCGGGACGAAACGCACCATCTTTCCTCTCCCCTCTTTCTGTCAGGTCTCGTCGCCCGACAATTATCGCAAACTTAATCTGGAGACGATTCTAGACCGTTACCCAATACCACACATGCACGATTGCATGACCTTTTGCCACGGCAAAAAAATCTTCTCGGCGCTAGACTTACGCCAGGCCTACCACCAAATACCGGTAGCCCCCGAAGACGTCCCCAAAACGGCAATCATCACTCCCTTCGGACTCTACGAGTTCCCAGTGATGACGTTCGAATTTCGCAATGCCTCACAGACCTTCCAGCGCTACATCAACTCAGCGCTTGGAGATCTCGACTTTGTCTTCGTCTACTTAGACGACATCCGCATCGCCTCCACGTCGGAGGACGAACATCAGAAACACCTTGACATAGTTCTAAGTCGCCTCAACGAATACGAGCTGCAAGTCAATCTCGAGAAATGCAGTACCGAACTAATTTTTCTGGGCCATCTTATCACTCCAGATGGTTTTAAACCCAGCCCAGAAAAAGTCAAGGCGATACAGGAATTCCCAAAGCCACAGACCATCGAGGAACTTCGAAGATTCCTAGGTCTCGTCAACAGTTACAGACGTTTGCTGGCGCACGCTGCAGACACGCAATGTCCTCTCAGCGAATTCCTAAAAGGAGCTAGAAAAAAGGACAAACGTCCAGTTCCATGGAGTTCAGAAGCCGAGGCGGCCTTCCAAAAGTGCAAGGACGACCTCGTGAACCTCTCCTTTACCGCTTTTCCAAGCGAAAACGCAGAGCTACGTCTGATCACAGACACATCAGACACAGCTATGGGAGCAGCCCTCGAGCAACACTCAGGCAACAGTAGATAGGCTATAGGCATACCAGATCATAGGCATTCTAGATCACCCCCTCCCTGCTCCCAGTGATCTAGAATGTATAGTGGGTTAAAGAGTGGGGAGTGCATCCCCCCTCTTTTTCCCTGATCTGGTATGCCTATAGCGGTTTCTACTTCTTTTTTTTTATTTTTATTTTATTTTATTTTTTATTTATTTATTTTTTTTTTTATTTTTTTTTTTTCTCAAAATGGCTGCAGGACTGGTAGAATAA
Source organism: Pteromalus puparum (assembly GCA_012977825.3). Classification (NCBI taxonomy): domain Eukaryota; kingdom Metazoa; phylum Arthropoda; class Insecta; order Hymenoptera; family Pteromalidae; genus Pteromalus; species Pteromalus puparum. The sequence continues at coordinate 17,399,465 of CM053170.1, read as the reverse complement.
TTTCATGAGTTTGACGTTGTGTAATGCGCAAGATGTCTTGTAGCATGGATTATGATTCGTGCATATTGTGACGCACTTGAAAGATGGTTTTGATGGATATCCATACTGCTGGATGTTGTAGACGGGAAATTTGAATCGTTGAAGCCATTTCTGTTTTAATGAGCCCATGACAAAAATTTTTGTTGCATCGTGTAAAGCGTCACGAAGCAAGTTTCCAATTTGTGAGTAGTCATGTCCATCGGTTTTCCACTTCAGGCCATGATAATTATGTTTAAGCCAGTTGTTTTCCCTTTGCATTTTGTCAGAGAGTTTTTTCCATGAGAAGGGATTTTTGAATATTAGAACAACAGGATCACTACTACTATCGTTGAGAGGAATGATTGCAATTTCCTTTAGAATATAATCTCCTTCGGTTTGCTTGAAACCAGTAATGTCTACTGCATACTCCATATTTTTATGCAGCCTAGACGAGTTTCTTGACATCCCCACTGATGGGATTGTACTGAACGATACGATCGTGTAAGATCATGCAGTAGGCTGAAGTGTTGGCAGGAAAATCTTTTTTAGCCTCAAACTCTAGACGTACATCGACAGGAGCGCTCTTGAGAGATTCGTTTTGTCGTGAACAGTCAATAACTATGAGCGGTTCATTCTTGATGAACATAGGCTTTGTCAGCATCGGCTGTGGATCTCTACCATAGTATGATTTTTGAAAATTAGCATACATATCATAGAGAATTGCATACTGATTGTTATATATGTCGAGATTCATATTGTTGTATGGATAATATTGTGAATTTAAGAAAAGTTTTACATTACTTATCTCACAATGATCAAATCTACTGGCATTTGCAGTTCTTACAGCTTTTCTCTTTGTTTGTAGTCCGAGAATTACAAAACGAGGTTTCTCCAGTTGATTTGAAGTTTTCACTGTCCAGACGTGTTTATTCGTGCTTGGGAGAAGAGGATATTCAAATATCTCCCAAGAACGAAAACACATAGAGATGGGATTATCTTTACCAATGAAATTCAATAGCTGAATTTTTTGTTTATCAGATGCAATGACATATGGCATTAACCATTCTATTTTCGTTATTTTTACTTCACAATCTTCATAAGTAGTTGCACCAGCTGTCGTAGTTCCTTCCTGGATTATTGCGTTCAAGTCGCTTCTCGATCTTGTAAGAATGAGCTCATGCTTCATGTTAACTATAATTTTTTTATAGTCTTCTGCAAAGCCCATGATCATACTCAGCGGAATCGCAACGTCAAAGTTTCCCTTTTCATCGACAAACGATTTGTCGTCCTCTTCATTGCCAAGCCAGCCTGCATTTTCTAGCATGTTATTCTGATTCGAATTAAATGAAGTCCATCCTTTCATGATAGTGCTCAAACCAACATTTTTACTTTTATCTATCTCCACAGCATTAATTTCATAACGAATTTCATCAAACAGATGACAAATGCCATTGTTCACGAATTTAGTTTTAGCTGGTGCTGTTGAACCACCTTTGAGTTTCAATTTTCCACATACATGGATAGAACTACGTGATGGCAAGAGACATAGATCTTGATGTTGGATAGAAATACGAATCTCATCACTATTATCAAAGCTTAATGATGAGTATGGTTGATGGGCGTGTACCTCGTAATGAGCAATAGACTCATCGAATACGACACCTGATTGAATGCTTAGAATTTCGTCCATTTTTCTGGAAGCAGCAAAGAATTATACACGTGAATTTTTTCCACGAACTTTTAGTCCTAGGCTTTTCAGAAACTGAATGCTCTTCCGTGTTAACGGTTTGAGTTTCTTCGGTCGACTGATGACTCGTTGACATGGTGGCTGACTTATATATGTTCCAGAATTGTAAACGATGCCCATTATACAGATTTGATGTGAAGTCTAATAGTGATTTCCTCTCCTCGAAAATTCACTAAATTTCCATCCTGATCTACAATTCGAATTTGTAGATGATCTATGCACTTGACACTGAGTGGTAGATATATCACATGAGACGGAACTTCTAAGATTTTGTATCCTGGAGGCACTCTGGGAAAGAACTCATGGATTGTATGAACTTTTTTATTATTGATATAAGCACCTGCAGTAATATTGCACTCAACTCTGAGTGCATTGATTCTCAATATTTTTACAGGTAAATCAGAGCTGTGTTGAATGTTCTCTTTGAGAATGCGAGGAGCAAAGCCAAGGAGACGACCTATGGAATCGTGAGGTCTGAGATCTATCAGATGACTGCAGTGAATTTCACTTCTGAGAGTATTGTTGTTAGCTTTCAAAGAAAATTCAATTCCTTTGGATTTCAAAGTTTCTTGTAAAAATTGATTGATAGCATCAATCTCATAACTGCCAGTAGGGATTGTAATAATATCTTTTTTGCTCAAATGAAGTTTATTATTTGATAGGTCGACATTGGGAATAGAGTTAAATGTTAAAAGTTCAACTAATCCCAAGACAAAATTCTTATGCTGTGGTAGTTCAATCGAAGGAAAATATTGTGCTTCTAAGACAGATGAGTTTCCTGAGAGACTTAGAGTGAAGCTATCTTCCATGACTGATCGGACGATAATGAATCCATTCGTCTGCGAGCACCTCTTTTATAGTCTCCCAGCCAGGAAGTAGAGACAAAGATGGCCACATATGAATGAGTCAAAATTTTGATATCTTTTGTAATTGTATTTCACTTCTTTCACGTTAAAATACATCATGAGATCCTTGGGAGGTTTGAGATCACCAAAACTATCAAAATAAAGCACTTCAGAACCTTGCTTGCGATAACAAACCCAGTGAGTACCTCTATTTTGATAGTCATCCAAGTTAACCACTGCAGATTCATTATACCATGGACCATTGGGAGGCAGATTATTTCTCATGAAAACACCTCGGAAATCTGAGATTTTCATCATATGAGCATATTGCTTCCTCCTAGAGGAAGCTTTGTAATAGTAAAATTTTCGGTTTCGCTAAATCTTTATAGAAACATGTTTTGAGATGTTAAAAGTTCGAATTACGTGATTTTAGGAAATGTCTGTATGGATGTGTGTGTGTGTGTGTGTGTGTGTGTGG
>CM053170.1:17317319-17386757 GCA_012977825.3 Pteromalus puparum | reverse complement strand
GACTACCACGTTTTATTTAAAAATTACGTTTTGCATTGTCCAGAAAAAAATGCATACATATGTGACGTGCAAGGTTTACAAAGAATTTGTGAAGATTCTTTTATCTTTAAGGAAATTAGTTTTCTAAATGTGAAGAAAACTGCCCTACCGACGGCCTATCTGTTCCAACCGCCGATAATGTGGGAAGAACTCTCTGCAGAGGAAAAATGCATGAGTCAATGGATGGAAAGGTCATACCATGGAATTGCATGGGATGCTGGAGATATTCCTTATAATCGTCTTCAACGCATTTTACAAATATGTACGCAAGGTGTGAAGCGGTTGTTTGTTAAGGGAGAGCAAAAATCCAATGGTTGTCCCTTTACCAAATGCTGTAAGTTGCTATAACTTATTTTAACTTTTTTCATTTTTTACTATACTAAATATTAATCTACTATTTTGTTTGTTCACTTTCAGTTCTATTGTGAAGCATAGAAGAAAGATGCCCATCACTGAAGACTTAAGCTACAGCGCGCATTAATATTTGTATACATCATGATTTGCTGCAATCGTAGAAGAAAACGGCGCGATGCCAAAACGCACTAGCCTATTACGTTCGTGGCTGCATAATTTAATATATAACACAAAAGGAGAGTCCGTGTAGATATAACAAAGGATGTAAAAGTTATTAATAATAAATAAAAAATGACTTCAAAAAAAATCATTGTTTTATTTTCTTTTATTTAAATATGGAGAATTTATTATTTATAAAATACAAACAAAAAAGCGCTGCGCGACTGTGCCTCCCAACACAGGTGCGCACAATCACCTAGCGCCTCCGGTTATGCGCTAGATATTTACACGAGAAACGCAGCGTCGCATACGCCGACTAACGTTGCAGCGCCCACACTATTTGCTAGTACATATAAAAGTATGATTATGTTATCAAAAGGTCCATTCAAAATTACATTTTGCTAACTAGCATGTAACTACCAAATAATAAATAAGATATAAGTAATCTAATCTAAGTGTAATGTCTCTTATTCGGCGGCTTGCTCTTCTTCCTGCTGCTGCTGCTGCGTCTGCTACTGCGTCTGATGCTGCTGTTGAGCAGTGGTGGACATGTGCTGCTTTTTATTTATAGAAAGACAACACCGGTCCAACCTTCTTTTCTATTACTATGTCGTGGTCACACGCTGTAACAAAAAAAAAAAAAATTAAGTTAAAATAAAATAAATGACTAAATAATAATGAAAAAAATATTATAAATATATAAATAAATCTCCATCTTACATAATCTTTGTGTGCGATTTCGCTGGCGACACCCTGGTGTTCGCGGTGGTTAGTCGTAGGAGTCGGCGATCTGCGTAGAGTGCTCATTGCAATCGATGCTCCCATCTCGTTGTTAGGTCGGTGTTTTGGTTGGGAGTCGTCCGTTGAAGAGATGCTCCTATCGCATCAGCTATCCCTGACGGTCAGTAGCGGACCGATCTGGCTCAGCTGTAACAAATTAAAAAAAAAAAAATTTTATTATTATTTTATAATAAAATTATAAATATATAAAAAAATTTCTCACCTGATTTTTTACCATCTTGGGAATCGGCCAAGATCTTTGCAGCTTTTCTTTTTTGCTTGAGCTGCTGTCCGAACGTCTGTACTCGGGCTGCGAGCCCTTTGCGCCATACACTGTATAATTGCTGCATTGCAGCAATTGTGGCAGTGGAGGAACTAAAACAAAAAGTATGATATAAATAAATGTGATTATATTAAAAATTTTAAACGTTATCGCGATTGAATTTATATTTACTTACGGAATCGATGGTGCGCATAGCCCAGTCGAGATGATCCAGCATCATTAAAATTAATGATGCATTCTCGATTAGCCAGTTAATGCGATCTCGCATTTTACCTATCTCCATCCTTGTGCTACTGCTGCTGCTGCCTTCTTCTACTCGTGCTTCTTCTGCTGCTGCGGCTGCTTGAACGTTTCATTTAACTGTAGGACACGAACTTCGAACTGACGATCCACGATTTACCTCGCATATTACTATGCAAGAAAAACTACCTGGTACGCTTTCCACACTTGGCGAAAACTTTACATGCTCTTAGTCTCCTCCCTCACATTTTCAAAATACGCCCAAGTCAATACAAAAGAGCGCTAGAGAGTTTTCCAGCCGACCCTTTTACCTGCACGCCATAAATATATACACATGCTTACACTATCTCCGCTACGTGTTTTGAACAGGGCTGACGTTTTTCTTCAAAAGATAAAGGTGCATCGATTTCTACATCCTTAGCAAGAGAAAGTTTTCCAGCCGACCCTTTTACCTGCACGCCATAAATATATACACATGCTGTACACTATCTCCGCTAGATCACAACGGGGTAGGGAGTTTCTCCTCCTCTTCGCCCCTCTTTGACTCTTTAGTCTAGGGAAGGAGAGAGTCTCCCTATCCTTATACACACAAGACATTCTAGATCACTTGGAGCAGGGAGGGGGTGATCTAGAATGCCTATGATCTGGTATGCCTATAGCCTATCTACTGGCAACTCTTGGCTCCCCCTTGCCTTCTTCTCCCAGAAGTTCTCCCCTGCGTAGACCAAATACGCCACCTACGACCGGGAGCTAACAGCCATCTATGAAGCCATCCGACACTTCCACCTTTGATCTATGGTTTACAGCAAAACAACGACAAAATGCCAGCTATTCGCTCGCGCAGATTGTCTTACATCGCCCAGTTGAACACAGAGATTCACTATCTCCCAGGTGAAGAGAATGACGTTGCAGACGCCCTGCCTCGAATCAACGCTTTCACTTCTCCTGCACTTTTCGACTGGAGCGATCCAGAAATCCTCGCTGACCCACAGGTCAGAAAAGTTCTAGCGAATATCAACGCATTCAAGCTTCCGACGCTGTTCGACGCGAAACAGCTGAGCGAAGAACAAGAGAAGGACGATCAACTCAAGGAGATTCTCAACAATGCGGACCATCCGCTCAAGCTTCGCAAGCTTACTTGGGGCTCCGCTCACGCAGCGTTCTACTGCGACATCCACGAAGATGTCATCCGTCCTTATCTTCCCAAGCAACTGAGGAAGACAGTTTTCGACAACTTCCACTCACAATCGCATCCTGGAGTTAAAGTCACAGCTCAACTCATACACCAACAATACATGTGGCCTAACATGAGTCGCGACATTGCCACTTGGTGCAAAACGTGATTAGCTTGTCAACAATCCAAAGTGACAAAGCACAACAAGTTTTTGCCCAAGCATTTTATTACTCCAGATGCAAGATTCGATCACGTCCACTTGGACCTCGTAGGACCTTTCGCCTACAGCCACGGCTACACACATCTCCTCACCATCATCGATCGCTATACGAGATGGCCTGAGGCAATTCCAATTGCTGACACCACTGCAGCAACTGCAGCTCGTGCATTTTACGACAACTGGATTTGCCGCTATGGCGCACCAACAACGATCACCACAGATCAGGGTGCTCAATTCGAGTCCAGATTGTTTTCCGAACTCCTGTCAATCCTCGGAATTAACAGGATTCGCACAACGGCATACCACCCTGTCTCCAACGGCATGGTGGAGCGCCTCCACCAAGACATCAAGACAGCTCTCATGTGCCACGGAAACAGTCAGGAATGGTTCCGACTACTTCCAACAGTCATGCTGGGACTGCGCACACGCATCCGTCTAGACACAGACGCCAGTCCAGCCGACTTAGTTTTTGGAAAATCAATGAGAATTCCCGGTGATTTCTCACCTCTCACCAATGAAGAACCAAACGTTCGCACATTCTACAACGAATTTCGCGACTTCATGCAGCAACTGAGACCAGTTCCAGTTAATCACAAGACGGCAACCAAGCCATTCCTACACCAGGACATGAAAACCTGCTCTCACGTTTGGTTACAAGAAAAACCAATCAAGCCTGCATTGACTCAGCCTTACACTAGCCCTCACAAGGTCATCTCTTGCGACATGGAGAACCAGACCTTGGTAATCGAAGTCAACGGCACACAGAAAACAGGATCTTTGCAACGCGTGAAGCCTGCGTTCATTCTACAAGAGGATCCTGACGGCACTAAGGAAAACACAACACCTGAACCGATCAAGATTCCTCAGCCAACGGAAGTCAATCGCGCTCAACCAGCACCCGGTACTTCCAAAACCACGCAGCTTCCAACAGATGACATTCAACCTGCACCTCTTATCCCACCTACCGAAGATCCACCGGACCAACCTGTTCCTCAACCTCCTGCACCCAAACGCGTTAGATTCGTCCCGAACATTCTTAAACGGAAAAAGAATGTTGACTCAGCTCAGTCAGGCAAACGCGCTTGTAAGAAACACAACTCTTTTGCGGGGGGGTGCAGTACCTAATACTACCTCCTACTTATTACACTACTTTGTAAATACCTTATAGAACCGAATTTCCAACCAAAGCCTAGTCAAGCTAGCAAAATTTTTTGTTCTTTGCGTTTAATCTAGTTTTTAACTTTAATATTGTATTACGTACTAGCAAATTATGGAGTCAGATGGAGTGAAACCATCAATACAAACATTGTATTACATTACGTTACACTACAAGAAAATACTTGTACAATCATCACACTGTGATTCTAATTTTAGTACTTTTGTAATTCAAAGCGCAAACTTGTCACACGTTCGAACAACTAGTTTTTAAGAAAATGTAAATTATTTTTGTAAATACTCTCCAGTCCCTGACAACCTTTTTTTTTGTAAAACTACGCAAAATTTTGTAAACTCTTCTCTGTCGCAACTTTACTTAAGTTACCTAATCAACAAAAATGCTTCTCATTTTTTCTCCCTCGGGGGAAGTACTGTAGGTACCCCACCGACAGATGGCGGCACGTCCAACCACAGAGAGAGAGAGAGAGAGAGAGAGAGAGAGGGAGGGAGAGAGCGGCTTACCCCGCGAGCGAGCGCCACGGCCCCGCTCAGTACACAGTACCGCTTCGACTACGATCCAGACCAGTCAGGCTGGAGAGATAGAGACCAGAGAATAAAGACAGTTCAGGATAGGCAAGAGTTCTTTCTCCTCCCGACCGCCTCATCACGACATATATATGTATATATACAGGTGCAAGAATCAGCAATTTTTCGATAAATTCAACATTTTACACTTCTATTGCGGTAAAAGTGCTTGTATATACAGTATATGACCAAATTTGTAAAAAATATATATATATATATATATATATATAAGACTAATATATAAGTATACCTATCATATATATGTATATATACAGGTGTAGGAATCAGAAATTTTTCGATAAATTCAACATTTTACGCTTCTACTGCGGTAAAAGTGCTTGTATGTATGTATATATACCTATTTTTTAATATGCATACATATATATATATATATATGTATGTATATTAACAAATTAAATCTATTATTTAATTTGCGATGTTTTAATATATTACATAAAATATTTTATAATTTAAATATTATAATTCTAAATAATTTAATAATAGAAACAAATAATTATATTTGAATTACAAAATATTTAATTTATCAAAACACGGTATAATTATATAATATATTTAAGTTTTTAAGTTAATATATTCTTATATTTAAAAATTTAGCACGTAATGAATAAAGTAGATTAAGTACAATTAAATAAGTATTTGATAATAATTATTCATACACACACACACACACATATATATGTATACATGTATATATATATTCATATATATACATATAAATTACAAACTTTTGCAGAAATCCTAGATCGTCGTAACGTAATGCGCTGTAATTATTATTTTCGACTCGTTTCGGCTTCTCTTACAAATTATTTATATGGTATGGTATTATGTTATTTACTACACTGTTATAAATAACATGACAAAACAGGATTTACATGCGCGACAAAACAGTAGAGCAAATCGCATTCTAGATGTGTACAAGCGCGCAATCTATCTAAGCGATCCAAAAATAAGTCTGAGCAAAATTGATCAAAGAATGACAAGTAAAAAGAATAAGGTCACTTCGAAGATATTACCATTTATTGATGAAATGTAAGAAATACTATACTTCTATTTTTACACTATTCTTAACTCAAAGCAAATTATTCGATTTCCCGTGCCTCCTTTTGCGTACGAAAGTGTTAATTTTTTACTCAGTGGAAACAAGAGTTTACTAACATACTATCAGAATATTTATTAAATTAACATTATACGTTCCCTTGACATAGTCTAATGTTTAACTTTTGCAAAATCTTTACTAAAAAACTGGGTTCTGAGGAAATAATTAACTACTGTTTATGTTCATTGCTTAGTATAAATATTCAAAAAGAGTTATGTGAGGTGCCTTTTACTAAAGTAACTTTCACTAACAGTTAATGAACTATATATTAATTGAATTATTAGGCACGACCGCGACACGGAAGTGCCTTATAGTTTCGTGTGCGAAAAATGTGTACCATGCGATATCTCGCACAATTTTCGACCGATCGGGCTGAAATTTTAGGAGAAGTCTCCTTTCGCAAAAGCTAAAAAACTATTTTTTTTTTATCCCGATCCTCTACGTCGTTTTGAAATGCGGGCACAATTTGTTTAGATTTTATGGATTTTTACGTGTATTTCCAATAAAAACTTTGGTGTTACACGATTAACTCTGAGAGATTTTAATCAATCGGGCTAAAAATTTGTGTGTCAACTCCTCTTATAATAGTAAGCTGACAGTTCTATTTTGGGGCGATCCTACATGTATACGCAGAATGCGGTCACCTACAAAAACCGCTAAAAACGGTTTTTTCCGTAACTCGAATTATAGGCATTCTACAAAAAAAAGTTAAATAGAAAAGTTTGTAAATATTTAAAAAATACAACTTTTTTCTATTGACATGAATCATGAAAATGCATATAGCTCGAGTTTACCAGCCCAAAATCGATTTTTTACAGCCTAAAATACCAATTATTTGCCATAAAACTTTGCGGTTTACGTTTTACAATTAAAATGTTAAATATAAAATTGTAGATATTTTTGAATTTACAACTTTTTACCGTGGAAAACATTTTTTCTTACACTATTTAAACAAACAACAACCTAGAACCGATTTTTAGCAGGAAAACGCGTACGTAAAATACGGCTTATTGCCAATTAATTAAAATCTTCTGTTATAAAACAATATCCTCTTCAAAATATAATTTTTTGCTGCAACTGCTTGGCATTGTGTTTCATTTTTTACCTAAAAGAAAAAGAATACAATTAAACCTAAGAAACCTCTGTGTACCTATTAATATTTTAAGTAAACCATTTAGTGATCTACATCTTCTAAGCCACTGCATCTGCAAAATATAATTACATAAATGACATGAAATCATTTAATTTATATGAAACATATGTACCTGAATGTTACAAACTAACGATGATCCAGTATTACTGATATAGGCATATAACCGATGCCTTGATCCTACTGCCTCCCCATCCAGCAGACCATGATATCTCCATGTAGTATGACTTAAACACTGAAAAACAAAAGAATCATATTAAAAACTCATAATCAACAAAAAATTATTCAACTACTGATCTACCTGATAAAAACACTCATCCGTCTAATAGTAGTAAGCAGTATTGCGGAGTCTTGATGGGAGCTTTCTTCCAACTCCAAGATTTGATGGCTCAGATACGAATGACACCAATAATTTCTTTTAGTTGTAGTCCAGTGCATGCAGTAGACTATATTGTCAACAATGCAGCATTGCTCGTACACCTAGACATACAGGAAAATATTTATACAAACTTTTCTCAGATAGTTTATATTTACAAACAGAAAAACTAGCAAATATTAATAATCATTGTTAAGGTACCCGCAGAGCAATTCAAAAATACTTTATTTTGAAAATTAGAACATGTATAAGTATTCTAACCAAAACTTATTAAAGATTAAATATTCAATTAAACATACAGTAAAGTCATTGCAATTGTTCGTATATACATGTCGAATAGTACAAACCATCTCCAGAACCGTATTAAGTACGTTAAAGTATCCAAGACATCCATCAATACTACCAGCAAGCAGAATCCAGCCTCCACACATCTTTCGACATGCGTTTAAGCAGTCAGCAACGCCAACCAGGACTGTCAGAAAGCAAGAATACAGGTCATGGTCAATTCCAGGTGGTTCAGGCAACTAAAAATGCCGCCAGGATAGCCAAAAAGTTCGAATATAGCTTTGAGGGTTACTCCGGGTGTTGATCAGCTACAAACACCAAGCAGCACGAGCAGATAATGTTGAAGAACCAGAGACGCGCAATCAGCACCATTAACAGGGAGAGTAAATCAGCTCCAGGATCATCTTAATGTAGTTGCGAGAGTCAGCAACGCCAGCCTGCATCAATTAGATAGTGGAATCTGCTCCAGTCGACACCTTGAGGTGTTTAAAGAAGCCGCAACGCCAGCCTGCATCGCTTAGACAGTGCGAATCAGCACCAGGTAGATGCTTCCATTGTCAAAATTGGCAACGATAATGTCTGTCCTTGATACCAATGGCGTATAGCTATCAGTAGGAACATCAGCATTACAACACTGATTTAACTCTAAAAACAGATCAGCACAATCACATAATCACTGATTTCACTGTACATAACTCAAAAATGATGAACACAAAAAATATACTTTTTATGGATCTGTTGATGGTGAATCGTCACCTAGACAGCATCTGACAGAATAATATATCAGCACAGCAATAGAATCAGCAGGAGCAGCAGCAGGGTAGTCACGAATAGAAAAATAACTCCAAGCCAAAAACTCAAATTTTTGCTAAAGTTACTATCTTCACATATTGCAGCATTCTTCGATAGAATGATATTCACACATCGCATCGTCTGTGCCATTCCGGGTGCACCACCTTGAATACTTTTTGCCCTGTTTTACAAAGCAAGAACGCGAGTAGCTGATCCGCGAGCGGGGATCCGTGAGCAGAGGTTGCTTGTAAAACGCATACAGGATAAACAGGAACCATAGGAGCACTTCTGCCTAATTTTAAACTACTTATAACACTACTGCATCGCGTCGTTTTTGTCGTTTTTCACCACGCACTCACTTATAATATCGCCCAAAAGATGTACAGAGCAAAACATTGCGGTTAGCGGAGGCCGGGAGCTACTTCAAAACGTCAAAACACACACACGGCAGACAGCTGCGTGATACCGGTCGCCAGCTCGATGCGCACAATGTATGCGCAGTGGTCGAGCTCGCTAGCTGCCTCGCTTCGATTAGAGCCACCAACAATTTATGTATTTTCTTTGCACACAAATTTTATGACTTTAGAACGTTATGGAATTCACTTTGTTAAGCATGACGTCACAGCTTTACACATAAACCTGCAATGTATTTTCCACCAATTAGGATAGTTCCGATTTTGTCCACCTTATGAAATTTTCGCGTTATATTTTGTGCGCCACTGTCGCTTACAAGGCGAATTCCCATCTAAGTAATATAATTTGAATTAATATATATAAAATAATATTTTTTTTTTAATCTCTACGGAATAATAATTGGTATTTTAATTCATATTTAAAGTAAATTTTGTCGCCATAAAGAATACATATCAAAATTATGAATGTATATTCCAAATCAATAATATTGAAATTATGACGTTAAAAACTAAAATAAATAAAAAACATTCGAGTTACGGGGCCAACACATTGAATGTATACAAAATAGATACAAAATAATTTTTTTCATCGTATTTTTTATTTTTTTATATATATATATATATTAGATAACAAACGTCAGACAGCCAGAGTGCAGCGCCGACACCGGCAGTACTTATGGCGAGCGCGTTAGCGCGAGGCGTCGGGGGCCTGGCGAGCGCGAATGCGCGAGCGTCAGCGGTCGTGCCTTATGCGCAAAACGCGAAGCGCGAAGCGCGAGCGTTGTTGCGTTGCTTGCATCGCGAAGCGATTGCAAGGCGGCAACCACATAGCGGCCGAAGGCCGCGTGTGTGGCGCGCTAGTTTACTGTACACATTTGTGAGGCAACAGGACATTTCACATTTCCCACTTTTATTAGAAAATATCTTTTCTAACGATATAGTGATTAGAAAATATCGTTAAATATTAATATAAATTACTAATACATATTTTACAGAACTGAAGTAGAAGATATAGAAGATCAAGATATCGATATTGAAGATAGTCTATCCGAAGAAAGTGATGATGATAATGCAAGCTTCTCATTGGCTTTAAATTTGTTTTGTAAGAATGTATTAATGTCAATTCAATAACTGTTACGTGAGAAATGTTACGGAATGGTAAAGAATGTCAAAAAAATCATTGTCAAAAGTATGTGAAAATATTATAATATCAAAATGATTATAACAAATTGCCAGTGTCACATTAAGAAAAGAGAACTTAAAATAAACAGCATATATAGACGAATTTGGTCCTATATGATAGATACAAGCACTTTTACCGCAGTAGAAGTGTAAAATGTGGAATTTATCGAAAAATTGCTGATATCAGCAATTTTCCTGGGTCAGCAACGATTGCTGACAAAAATCGTATAGTTTTCCCTAAATCGGTATTGTATAAGCTACAATTAAAAAAAAAATCATCCCGATTGCTTGCCCCTAGTCCGAGAAATTTTATTTTGACCTCGCAATTCCTGTTTGGGCACACTGTGCGCCGGATCGATTCTTGGTCCCGGCGGTCCTTTTGTGATTTTCTTCGCTCTCCGGTGGTCTCACCTTGTTATAATATATACACCTAGTGCACTCATTCGTAGACGATGTCTTGTCATTCTGGGAGTTGTCCTGACACCTGGACATCATCTACGAGAGGTATAGAATATTTGACGGCAATTTCATTCCGTATCTAATGTTCTCATTGGTAGACAATGTCTCGTCGTCCTGGGAGTCGTCCTGATACCTGGACATCGTCTACGAGAGGAATAGAATATTTGATAGTCATTTCATTCCATATCTAATGCTCTCATTCGTATATTTAATGCTCCCATTCATAGACGATGTCTCGTCGTCCTGGGAGTCGTCTTGGCACCTGGACGTCGTCTAGGAATGATATAGAATATTGAATGGTAATTTCATTCGGTATCTGGTGCTCTCATCCACAATGTCCCATCGTCCTAAAAGTAGTCTTCGCATCCAAACATCGTTTACAAGATGTGACAGATATTTGACGATAATTTCAATTAATATTTGTTGCTGTTATCCATAGATGATTTTTCGTCATCGTGAATGTCTTTTTGGACCCAAAGTATATATTTTATTTTAAACTGCAATAATAATTTGTAATAAATTTTTGATTATAGTATAATTAAAATTGCTCTCTGCGTTTGACAGGGTTGAGACTGTCGTAATTATTAGATATAATTTTTCTAATAAAAATGCTCGCATTTCACTTTTTTATTATGTTAATTAATTAAATTATTCATTATTCTATGTACTATATGTTGCATAAATAATTGACGTAAAAATGACAGTTTCACTTTTGTATTATCTGTTTTGCTTATTAACTTTTAATGTGAAACACGTTTTAAAATAAGAAAAACTTAAAAAATTATTATAATTTTTAATAACTCTGCTGAACTATTTGTATATATTGATATTATATATTTAGTCTTTTTAATGGCGATAACTCAGCCAAACAATCACCAGTATATATGAAATTAATTTTATTCTATATTTATTTTTCAAAAATTTTATTAATTTAAACAAATTTCCGAATATACTATGTTTTTCGTATATATTTCCGTATCAATACTTAGTTTCCTCCGTTTTTATTTAATGTCTAATTGTGTTCATAAATAGACTCTTTACTTAGAAATAATTTCAAGTTATTTTTTCATGTCGTTCTTGATAAAGCAACATATAATTGACCATGACTGAATACTGAAGTACGTGTAAATAGATTCCAACTTTGTCAAAAGATTAACCTTGAGATTTTAAATATTTCCAAGTTTAATTATTTTGCTATAGAAGCAATTTTCTTATAGCAAAAAATATGTAATAATCCGAAAGATCCGATTAAAATCTCTAAAATAGCGAAGTTTCAGAATCGATCGTTTAATTTTAAAGATAAATCGGTCTTTACATTTCAGATCTTTACTTGAGAACTGCTCAACGAAATCGTTTAAAATTTTAACAGCAAATAAAATTAATTAATTAATTTAATCACCAAATAAAATTTTGAAGCATTTGACTACATTGTTTTAGAGATATAAGAAATCAAAAAATTAAAAAAAAAAAATTCAAACCTTGACATCTTAAGAACTATAGGGGTTTCAAAGCTGCGCAATTAACTTAGCCAAAACACATAGAATATCTACCTTTTACTAAAATCTCAAGTGCAATAAGGCCTTTTTACGCCCGTAATCGAGACACAAAAAAACTCATTTTTTTGAGTTTTCGATTTATTACTGAAAAAATAAGTAGGCAAATCACTTGAAATTTTAATGGAATATACAATAGTTTGACACGTGACCCATTAACATAATTTTTTTCGTGAAGTTATGATGTTTAGTTTCAGAGATATGAATTTTAAAAAAATCCCCTTTTTCATTTTATCATCTTTCAAATCTATTTCAGCTGAATTGTTTGTAACAATGGAATGATTTAAAAAAACGCAAAATAGTGTTTTTCAAAAATCAAAAAATGGCCATAAAATAAAAAGTAATTGAAAAAATAAAAAATAACTATTTTTTCCGAATTCAGAATCCAAAAATAGATATGCATATCAAATTTGATTAATATTGACGAAGTAGTTCCAGAAATATTACGGTATACATACCCACACACATGCACACACACACACACACACACACGTGCGCGCGCGCGCGCACACATCCATACGGACGTTTTCTAAAAACACGTAATTCGAACTTCAAACATCTCAAAACATGTTTCTATGAAGTTTTAGCGAAACTGAAAATTGTACTATTACAAAGCTTCCTCTAGGAGGAAGCAATAAGAATTATAAATAACCCTATATACTGTGCTCGAGCTATCTTCGATTGTCTAGTTTTCTGTTTAAAAAACGCTCAAATACAAGACCACGCTTACTCACAGAAAATTGATTATGTTAGACCACTATATATACCTACTCCACGGTACGTACTGCATGAAAGATTTGAAAACCATCCGCAGATTTAGTGTCCAACCATTAATCAAAGGCCATCGGTGCAAGCTGTCATCAGAAAGCTCAAGGATTTATGACTTTCGTGGCTGTGAATTAGCCTTAAGAGACGCGTACAAGCAGCTTCTAATTTCCTCGACGCAGCACCGAATTCGGAAACCTTTATCGCTTTTTTACGTCCAGTCTGAATTTACATCCATTCCGGCATGGCTGCTATTGCTTCTTTAAGTTTTACTGTAAGAGTTTGTAGACGTGTAGGTTTTTTCTTTGGATTTTAACGTTGATGAAAACTTAGAACAAAAAGTTATAGAGAGGAATAATGATCGATATTTTTCCACACTTTTTTACAGGAATAGAAAAAAGCTTGGAAATTAATTTATTTCTAAAGGCAGCTGCTATTCAATCGCAGTTGGAGGCTCATGAAATACTGCAGACTTTTATTGGTCCACTTTACTGTTGCGCTGATTTTTAAGAGTGCATATTGTCGTGGTTCAGCACCATACTTCTGGCTATGCTTTTTAGTAAAACTGCAGTTGCATCGAGAGCTACTAACGATTATTTGTCATAGATGATATAAGCATGATCAAAAACAGAACTCTATGACGTAACGCCATCTTGTTTTTCCAAAAAGGACAGGATTCCCAGTGAAATAAAACAAAATAAATGAATAAACATTCAAAAATTCGTTATTAATAAATACGCTGATAATATTGCTTTCATCGAGGCACCTTATCCCTGATAATCCTTTCTCATTACATAATCGCAAACCGCATCAGCTCCATTATTCAGTCTGCCGCAAACTACACAATACCCATCCGAAAAACGTATATAAAATCAAGCCTGGCCACAACTGCAAACGAGAAAATTACGAAACTCCTCGCGCGGAATACAGATGTCGATGTCCCTCTTCACAACCACGCTCGAAAAAGTGCAGCAGAGAAGAGAGATCCACAAAAAAAGGGACAAGACGACCAACAGCGGCGAGCAACTGCATCACAGAAAAAAAGACGGGAGGCGCGGTCCGTATGGCGATCACGCGCTCGCATATGCTCAGCTGGGTCGGAGAAGGATGCACGTCTGATACGCTTCTGCTGCGTGATACACACTCGTAACTCTCGGACTTGCACAATTTTTCGCGTATAACAGACCAGACATGAATTTCGAAGAATTCCGAGTTGGATTCAAGGAAAAGGCCGCCGATTGCAACGTTTGCCGATCCCGCGTACTCGTCGAGGAAAATTATGCCGATCGAAAGAAAAATTAAAGGTAAACACACGGCGAAGCGTCGTCGTTATTAAATAACAGTTATCACGATCGACTTAATCTCGCGCGCAAGCAGCCTCGGGACACACGGTCCGGGCGCAAGAGTGCAAAAACCTGCAAAACCATAATCGATAATCTATATGCGCCACGCTCTACAAATCACGAATTATTACACATCCCAAAGCGCCGCTCGATTCCTCGAACAATATCCCCTTCGAACCATGCAGGCGTCGCATTCAATAATAATCATCGATCAAAGCACACGGTATATATTAATCGAAGTCACTTTCTCTCTTCTTGTCCAAAAAGCCGCGAAAAACCGGTGTTAGCATGCCGATCTCGTCGCGATCGCGAATTACCTCTACGAGCGCATAACCTTGTCGGTTGTCCGTTAGGTGGTGCGCATGTACGCGAAGAAAGTTTTTTGAAAGTCAAATTGCCGGGGCTTTTTTGCCGCGCGCGCGCGCGCGCAGAGAACCTGCTGCCCGGCAATTTGTCTTCGCGGACGAAATATTGATTGTAAAGTGCGCCGAGGAAGAGGGAGAGAGAGAGAGAGAGAGAGAGCGGGCTCGTAAAAATTGATTCTTTTTTCATCGTGCGCGGCGAGGGTAGTTTAAATCGGTATTATGATTGCGGCCTGCTGGACTGTACACAGCGGGACAAGATCACGGTTATTTCCGAGCGTTTTCTGATTACGGTTTGATTAAACGATATTGACATCGTTATAAGTTTTTGGGAGGCCGGCCGGCTTGTTAAATTTCGGTCGAGCGGCGGAGGGGAATATGTTTTCCGATGTATCGTATGGGGATTATTCGGGGAAGCAAGTTTCGGGTAGGTGTATTTATTTATTGAGATTACGTGCAGCGAAAGAGTTTGCATAAAAAATAATTAAACGCGCGAGGATGATGCCGATGATACGCTTGAAATTTATAATGATTTATTATGTAAATTTTTCGAGGACACGTCGTTTTTGAGAAAAAGGGGAGATCGTTGAGATTTTGCTTTGGAATAATCAAGCTCGTTATTTCGTTTTACGATGATTCCGAGTTCGCAGTCCACACGAGCAATTAGATGCTCGGTGTCTGGGTGCATCGGGTAGACCGGCGAAGGTTTCGTTTGGCATTGTAATTGAAATGGCCGGACTGTAATACTTTTGTAACGTCCGATTCGACTTTAATAACGAGATGCGCGTATCATTAATTTTTACGGTGTTTCGTAATAAGGAGTCTATACGTACGCGGTACATACGTTGCGATTTCGCGGTTGGGTGGATCCTGACGATTTATGATGGTCGATCGAGATAAATGAGAAGAAACTGCCTCGCGATCTTCCGAAAGCAAACATTCGAAAATTGCTACAAAAATTGCTTTCTCCACGCGATACTGTTATTACGAAAATTTTTACGACTATGACGTGTGCGTGTGTGTGGCATACACTGCAGAGAAATACGACGAGCAGTGCGGTTAAAAACATGTATATCATCTGTATAGCATACCGATGAAATGTGCGAACGAGCCCGGGGCGAAACAAGTGTATAGCGCGCCGCGCGGTATCTTTACCGAGATCAGCTCATTATCAGTCTTGAGATATTTCGGACTCGTCGCCTCGCCGTACCAACACGCCATTGCTCTTGCTCTCCTGCCTTTCTTTCTGGAATCGCGAGATATCGATCGACCAACGCGCGGAATTCCTATTTTTAACAGTCAAACCGCGAGCGGGATGAAAGGGCATTAACAGCCGAATTTAATGACTGTCGATGCATAACGATCGTTTGCCGATTTTTCAATCGAATAAAGGCATATGCATGCGGCCGGGCGCAAAAATCCGCATATCCTCGCGGAGTCGTTCCAGATCAGCAGATTAATAATATCCACCCACAATCTCGGGCTCAAAAAGCACGCTCTCTCGACCTCGGCGCGGATCTTATCGGGGCCCGCGGATCTGCCGCCTAGGTGCATCTCCTGCGCGCTCGCTGCACCTTGCGGAAGAAGAAAAGCTGCGCGCGCCTCATGCACTCGATGATTCTCGACGCCGCCCCCTTATGTGTTATGCGTGAGCGCGACGTATTTTACGGCTCGACTTGACCTGTCGGCATTTGTCATCGCCTCTGTGTGCGTGTGTGTGTATGTTGGGTAGGAAAATTCCAGGTAAAGGTATTTTTGAGTGTGTGAATTGGATTGACTATGACAAAACGCCAATCGTTACTAACACACTTGTGAACAGAGAATTATAATTATAATTAATCTAATCACCAATTTTTTTTTTTAAATACACTGAAAATACCTTCACCTTAGGACAACTGATGTACGATTTGCCGGTGTCCAGCGCCCCCTAGATTTTCGTGCAACGGATTCACGAATTTTGGGCTACAGCAGGCTGAAATCACCGGAGGCGCCTCCGTCAGATTCGTTTTCAGACAACAGTAGCACGAATTTCGGGCACCAGCAGCCCAAACTACACGTCGTTTCGTAGAGTGAGGGCACTGGTTCGTGACGCGGGAGCCCTAAAAGGTATTTTCAGGGTATAAATCAACCAAATATCAATCATATACGACAGACGCGCACCAGTTATAGCACAATCGGCGACAACAGCAGGCCAAACAAGACAGGTTTAGCAATGGTAGCACAGCACTATATCTAGACTAGGTGCGCATATTGTTATGAGGGAAATGGAAAACTGCCTGTGCGCCACCTATTTTCACCTGCCAGAGACAACTGAGAGTTTAGGCGGTGACGAATAAGCTCTCCAAAGTAGGGCCAGTCCAAAACTGCTTTGTTTTGGTAATTGATATAGCAGTTCACACGTATATGTATCATTAAAATCAAGTTTAATTTAGACTCGCAACAGTATTTTTACAATAAAAACTTTTGGTACATTTAAACTTTACATTTTGATTTAAAAGGGGCGAGTGTCACAGACGCACACGTCTGCAACGCGAGCTGCGAGACGAGTCAGCGATAAGAGCTGGCCGAGCTGCACTTCGATGCATGCATGTGCATGCATCGTAGGCGGTAGCTCAGTGGTAGAGCTCCAGGCGTCGCAATCTCGGGGTCCCGGGTTCGATCCTACCCACCGTCTACTCTTTTTCGCTTTGCGACTCGTCTCCTCTCCGTCCGTTACACGAGATTCCTGCGAAATACACCTCCAGCTATCGTTATCATACTTCCTCAATTTTCACTTTTTGAAAAGATTTCGCGGAAAACGAACAGCCAATGAGAGTACAAATAGAATGAGTACCGTGCCTGTTTTAGTAATAAGAAAATAAACGATAGGTAAGTAGCTATCAGATTTTCCTATCAACTGCTGGCCTACATCGTGAAGCTTGTCTGACTGCACGCCTTTTACTACTTACGCATCGAAATAACCAAAGCATCAACTAATATTCATTCACCCATCTATGTGCATTTGGAAAAACGATGGTTCGATTAATCTACGCTCACATTCCATCCTTTTTTGCACTGCGAATAACGAATAACCCCTACCAACCAGCAATGAATAATTGCACGCGACATTCGACACGTAATACGCTTAAAATCCGCAGAGATCAAAGGCTCAACTGGGGCACTTTTTCCGAAATCCATACGCGGCGGTCAATCGTCACGCGTGTTTACAAACGTCCGCATTAGCATGACAACGTGCGCGCAGCCATGCGACAATGCTTATCCTGTACCTATATGTCTCGTGTACCACCGAAGGAGAAAAAAGCCGTGCGCGCCGCTAATGCGAGCGCGCAGTGCAGCGCAGGAGACTAATTCGAGTCTCGCACAGGCGACTCTTACGTCACTCTCTGCGCTCTCGGCGTCTGCATGTATATACCTATATAGGCATGTACAAAAGTATGTGCGCGACTTTTTGCAGCTCGACGACCGCTGGCCTGTGTGTGCGCATGTTCTCCATGCGTTGATCAATAGACTTTTATACTGTTTACGCTGTTCCGATGTCGGAGTGATTGAAGGTTTGCAGCTTCGGCTGTTAAGTTAGATTGTTTGAAAATTATCGGAAAAAGCGATTAAACATCTTAGGAACCGCTTGCTGTAATTTGTGGGTGACTTGCATGTACAAGACTTTAACTACTGGAAAGTACAATAGATTGGGGCGTGAGGACGTTTCGTTTGGTTTTCAAGGAATTAAAAAAAAGGCAATAAATGACAATTAGTCTTTGTTACCAAAGAGTTAAAACACCGTACACATAGGTTATTAAGTATTGATCCAGATAAAATTAAAAAACGCTCACCGACCTCTTCTAGCTCCATAGAGCATCAGCCTGCGAAAAAAAAACCCAACACTTCAGCGAGCCCCCACCTCGACTGCACCGCAACCGCGCAATCCTCGATCACACTGCCCTCCTCTAGACAATCCCTCCCCCGCGATGCACAGGCGAAACTACTCGCGCAGGTAGAGTCTACTATATATATACGTATACACACAACTGCACCGTATACCCCTGACTCGCGCGCGCACGTGAAAAGAGCATCACTACCTACATCCTCCTCCTCCTCCGCCTCGCTCTTCATCCTACACACACACTTGCGCGCGCGCACACAAACACACACACACACACACACACACACACACACATAACCTCAACACAGCAAGAGAGAGAGAGAGAGAGAGCCTCAGCTCGGTCCTCTCCTCCACTCCGCGACCTCCCACTACAGCGCAGCGCGTGTCCCACCAGAGCGCGGCGCACGCTCTACTCGTGTGTATACGTTATACCGCTGCTGCTGCACCGAGCGAGAGAGTCAGCAGACTAGCAGAGCAGCAGCCAGTGCACGCCCGGCTGCCGACACGAGCGGATGGCGTTTATCACACGGCTCGCGCGCTCCTGTCGCTCCCCCTTCGAGAAACAGTCTTGTACATATGACCTGTAGTGTGTTGCTCTCGTCGCGTTGCGTATTCTCACCCCCTTTATACCGTCGTCGTCGTGTCGCGCGACTCGAACCCCCTGTGTGCAGTGCGTTACTCCTCACTCTCTGTCTCTCTCTCTCTCTCTCTCTCTCTCTCTCTCTCTCTCTCTCTCTCTCTCTTTCCGCGAGTATAGACGTCGTTGCGATACGCTCACCAACTGCAGTGTGCGCGAAGAAGCTCTCGCGTGCACACCACCATCAGCGGAGTCCACTGCGCCGGCGCTTCAGCGGAACAAGTTCGAGCATCGGCGGCAGGACGGTGCGGTGTCATATATACGCCGAGAGGCAGATAAAAATCAACGCGAAAGACAGAGATAAGCGGTGTGTGTGTACGGCGAGTGTAGGAGGCAGAGAGAGAGATAAACAAAAATCCAAGTGAGAGAGAAGCAGAGCTTGTCGGCGCAAGCTCGGCCGTTGCCGCTAGGCGCGTGGCGATCAGCTGATCAGTAGCCACTACTTCTACTATATTGCTGCCACTCCACTAACACACAGCGACGTGGTTCGGCTTTTTCCGCCGCGTACGCACGACCTTCCGCTTATCCGGAAATATATTTTTGACCGATGCTGCCGCCGCCGCTGTCATCGCGGGGTTAAGTAAGTAATGGGAGCGTAGCGTCGCGTTGCTGCTGCTGCTGCTGCTGCTGCTGCTGATGCTGATGCTGCTGTCTTGTTGTTTTGGGCATCTTCGACGCGAGTGACCTTGAAACAGTGTGTTTGTGCTCAGATCATAAACACAGAAAAGTGAAGGATCTATTTTTTCGGTGAAGTGTTTTTCGATTGTATTTTTTGAGAAAAAGGAAAAAAAAGTGTGATCATGAGGTATTGAGAAAAGTGCGAGAGAGGACGTCGCGTCATATGTATGAATGTGAGAGCTATAGAGATAAATTTGTGGTGATGCTCGGTGCCAACGACCGAGAAGGCGACAACGACTCTGAGCTGCGCGGCCCGGATAAGAGCAGCGGTCGAGCGACGGAAGTGGAAAAGCCGCGGAAGGCCGTCGCTGAAACGCCGGCGAAAAACACGCTGCTCTAGAGACAAGTGAGTACACACATTATATCCATAACTTTTAAACCGTTCGACGCTCGGCTGTTCGGGTGTTAATTGTGTGCGGCCGAGCTTTTTTTCTTTTCGATCGGTTAGCAGGGATCCGCGAACGCGAGGGATTTTTCGAGAGCTGAAAAACGCAGAGAAACAATAAAGACTAATCAATTAGGTTTTATGATCGATTGTGCTGCAAAGTGCGTTTAAATGCCGGTATTGTTCGCGGTAATTCTCGGATTCGTAAAAAATGAAAATTCTCGCGAGGACCGATATTACTACGAGTTCTCGACGACGCCACACACACGCGCGATGAATCATTAACAAACTCCTCGTGAATAGCGCATGGAGAGCATCGCGAGTTTGCCGTGAATACTTTATGATTATACATATGCGCGCGGATCGACGCTGTGTGTGTCAGCTAGGATACCAGCGAGTCGTTGAACTTGGATCGATGAAAAAGAGAGAGAGAGAGAGAGAATCGCTACCGCTACGGCAAAAGGGTTAAATGTGTAATGTCAGCGGGAAGCTCGAAGGGAATAATAAATCCTGGAGCTTTTTCGGAGAGCTTGTGTGTGTATTCGCGTGTGTGCATTATTATTATTATTCGCCGCCGACGACGACAAACTTTCGTTCCACGCATTTCGTGCGCTCTCCCGACGAACGAGTACTACTAGGTATATTATTGTCCTGAATAATTTAGCCGTCGCTTCTGTGTCGTTCCGCCGAGTGCTCGCACACAGCTTATTTTTTTCAGCTTATCGCCGTCAACTTTTCTTTTTTTCAAAAACGGACGTATAATGCAGAAAAAGCGCGATCGAGTGCATAAAATTCCAGCTACCTAAAAGATCTGACAGCTCGAAAAACATATAAGTCAGCAGGGCGTGACACATCCCGCGATAACAAGCTCTCACCAAAACGGCCTCACCCACACAGTCTCTTCCGCGCTCGAAAAAAAAAAACCAGCGCTAAAATCGGACCGCGCGCAAAAGAAGAACCTAAACGGCCGAGAGAGCAAACATCAAAGCGTCCCTATAGGAAGCACATAAATCTCGCCATAGTGGAGAGCGCGCTTGCGGGGAATATAATTCTGCAAGAGAGAGAGAGAGAGAGAGAGAGAGAGAGAGAGAGAGATCCACGCCGTCGGATCGTCGCGCGCAGGTGTTTTAGTGTAAACAATGCGAGTTCGACGCTTGGATTTATCGTCAGACGAGGTGGTAAATTAGTTTCCATTATGAAATGACGAACAATCGAGAATACGATAATTACCGGTGTCTTATAGAGAAAATAACAAAAATGTTCGCATATATATACGAGTGATTTACGTTTTACAGCCGCGACAATCTAAAATCTCTCCTCAAATGCGCCAACTGTATAGAAGAAGAAACTCGCTATCTCTCTCTGAAGCAGCCCTTGTCATGCGTGCGCGTGCATCCGAAATCGGCCGGCGATCTTTCCGTGTGTTTTACGAGGTTGGGAGAGAGAGACTCGCCTTGATGAATATTAATCGGGCGTTTCTTTCATTTCAGAGCTTTGCTTTGTTCGTGTTGTACCTGCGAAATTTCGAATGTTATTTTAGTTTTATTAATTCGGCGTGATTTAATTAGCCCGCGCGCGGTTATCGCACGGCGACAAGATTGAGGAAAGGTATCCGGAGGCACGGAGCGCTCGTGTTTTCGATATCGAAATGATCTCTTGCGACTGCCGTTCGGTGAGTTGTCCGCGTGTGTATACTCGATTTTTATATCGGTGCAACGCTGCTTCCTTGTGTTCCTCGTCTCTCTTTCGCGTGTGTTCCTCTTATTTGTCTTTTTTTTGTTTTTTTTTTTTGTTTTGTTTCTTCGTGTGTTCCTCCGAATATCTTCTGCTATATTCGCGTTATGTTTATTATACCTGTTGTATGACAACCTTTCGTTGTCGCGAGTTTCGGCTGCTGTACGCAATTCGACATGGAATTTCGCGCGTCTGTTTTCGCGGTGCATCTCGAGGGAAACCGTTTGCCTCACACAAGCTTGAGAGATTTTTTATGCTAATTGAGAACACACGCGCGTGTATTTTTTCCTTTCGAATTCTAAGACAAGTCATTTTTCATCGTACAACTACGCTCACGACCCAGCATCCGCGGCATAAGAAGAATGACATAATTCGTCCAGCAGCAGCAACTATTAGTCTCTGAAGAATCTCCACTCGAATACCCTTAATCTTTTTCCTAGTTCAAACGCGCGCGCGCGCGCGCGCACGCACATCCGTCAGTCATTACAAAAAGGCCGCAACTCGCATCAAACAATAGCTCCTAACACCGCTCGTCGCGCTTTAATTAACGCTCGCTTCTTTTCAATTTTTTTTTTTTAAGAGTAGTCGCTCGCACACGAATTCCGCTCGCCCGTTAGTTATACGCGCGCTCACAGGTTTAACGGCGCGCGCGATTTTCTCCGGCGCGGCGGCAGCAGCAGCGTTTATGCTAATCGCGCGCGACATTCTAGAAAAGTGAGCATCGATCTCCCTCTCATTTTTTCCTCGTAAAAGAAGCGTTAAACTCGTCCCTCTCTCTCTCTCTCGATGCCTGCCTAATTAGCCCGGAGGGGCGACATATCCGGGGAAAAAATGGAGGAGAAACGCCAGAGAGAGCAGAGCTTTATTATCGGCCGACTCATCTTTTCTTCTCTCTCTCTCTCTCTCTCTCTCTCTCTCTCTTTCTGTGTTTCGAGAGCGGCTTTATGTGCGTGTCCTGCGAAAGACGGGACGAGGTCGCGGGGATTGGAGCTTTCGATTTTTCTCTGGTAAAGAGGCTTTTTGGATTTTGTGTGCCGCACGCTCTAGTTCGCGCTGCTCTCTGTTGTGCCTTCGGGGCTGGATTGGTTTTTTTTTTGTTGCCGTTGCTGTTGCAGTGCCAAACATGAAATAGATCGTTACACTTTTTAAAAATTTTGTTCGGAAGTCGGTTGTTTGGTTTGAGGAAGAGCTGTTGACATAGATAATCGTCGTGTGCTTTATTCACACGCCGAGTTTGATTCATTTAGATTGCTTACCTGGAAGGGAACAAAAGAACGTTAAGCCGAGTCGTAAAGATGATAACAGCGCAGTGAGTATTTCATTAGAACGATGTGGTTGTGTGAAATTTTACTGAAATCCACCTAAAAAATCAATGCTTATGCTTTACGAGCCGGAGATATAGAACAGTGTACTAATGAGAACGCAATTCTTTTTTAATCGCGATACAGTATGATTTGATTTATTAGCTCGCAAAGTTCAAGAAACTTTGCGCAATAAATTCTCAATAAATTCTTCCAAATAACTTCACTTCCGCCAAACGTTTCTCACAGTCGTCGCGCGCAGCCTCTCAACCGCGCTGACCTCGGAAGAGAGAAAGAGCCACACACGTCTCTCAGGAACTGGTCACACCATAATAGATAAACCCTCGGACTTTCGGCTCGGCCCATAACGTGCTGCTACTGCTGCTGCTGCAGCGAAACAACGCACGTCGTCCTCTCCGCGTGTATATACAGTGACTACTACAGACTGTCCTGCGCCTATCTTGATCCTACCCTTGTGCAGTACACACACATACCGCCTATCAAACTCACGTATGCTCGAATGCAGATTTTGCAAACAGTTACGCAGCAGCAGCGGCGGCGGCTTAAGCGGTTTCTTTACGGCGTTACGCCTTTTTTGGCCCGCTTCGAGAGACTTGAGAGGCTGTCTCTAATTGCGCCGCCGCCGACGTTGACGACGGCGGCGGCACCGGTTTTGCGGAAAATCGCACCGCCGGCTTTTATGCGGATGACCTTTTTCTATAAATATATGTACGCGAGAGTTTCTTGGAAGGAGGATTATGTTTGCATTGTTGCGCGCTCGCGGTTATAATCATCGGTAAACGCGCTTTAATGACTCGCGTGTGTAATCGTTGAACAACGACGAGCAATGGACGGGCGAGTGTTATATTCGAGGAATTTTTGTGATTTATCGGCGGAATAATAATTTATTCACGTATAGGTATACATAATAAAGCTATTTCAGTTCGTTCCGATAAGAAATTCAAGATCTATATTCGCTCAGGTGAAAATGCGATATTCGTACGTGTTTAAAATGCACGAGATAGCGAGCGAGCTGCTGATTATCTTAATACAATTAGCGCCGGCTTGCTTAATTGAATTTCCGTGCATGTGGAAGATTAAACACCGGAAAACGCGAGTTTGTTTTTTTCATACAAACCGTTAAAAAAATCTTCATATCAATTAGCGTTATAATATTTCGTTACACAATTAAAAAGGTAAAATAAAAAGTTTTGCTCATTGTGCAAGGCCAGCACACAACAAGAGCGAAATTTTAATTTTGCGCTATTTCATAACTCTGCGCATGTATATACATATACATTTGTTTCCCAATTAAGCACGCAGTTATAAAGCGTAAACAAACATAGCTTCGCGCGATGAAATATCATCATTTTTTACGTGCACTCGTTCAGCCGTAAATTAAGCGAAAACATCGTGTCTCTAAAAAATCTAGCATATCGCGTATTAACAGACTCTGCCAGGTATCAAATACATTTCTAATACGACGATATCCATCTAATCCGAGTCCTTTTTTTCTCAAACTCCCACGAGTACAGCGGCTTCCTTTTTTTAAATGAGTAACGAGCTACCGTGTCTACACATCAATAAACACAGATTACCGGGTTATAAAACGTGCGTTAATTGCGAAGGTGGCTATCAAAAGCGTATAATTTTGCATACATTTGAAGTGAGAGAGAGAGAGGGATAGGCGTTCGGAAAGAATACGAAGAAGAAAATATATTTTCTGCCTGTTGCGTCAGCTTGATTGACAGAAATAAATTCGAGCTTTCAAAAGGAAAATTTATTCCCCTCGAAACCTCGACACTTGTTTACAAGAGCATCCACGTGTGTAACACGAGAACAGCCGAAATTCAATTAATCGCCTAGACTATTTACAAGATGCTTATCTATACGATGATGACACTATCGTCCATTTTTTTCCAAACGAATCCACATTTTTCTCTCAACCTCACACTAATGATACGCGCATACGTATAACACTCGCTCAGAGCTGACAAGCAGAAAAAAGAGAAAGGAACGACTCGCGGCAACAATCCGCGATGAAAAAAAAATCGGCAAAGCGCGTAAAAGAGAGAGGGAACGCTCGCATGCATCGAGGGTATCGCCGCTCTCCTATCTTGTCGGCTGTCAGATTGTTGACACGAGCAGCGACACGTTTAATAGGATTATTTATGCCTCCAAAGTGGCTTAAAACGGCTTCTTCGGTCGTTATGTCTGTCTACAATCGCAAGCTCTCAACAATAGGTCGTCTGGCTAAAACGACTGTTACTACTGAGACGTGAGAATTATTCAAAATTTTAAACCACAGAGGAGTCAGCGAGCTGAATATGCAAAAATATACATCAGAGACGAGAGCGCTTGGCTTTTTTTCAACTTTGTCTGCAGCTTCTTAAGCGGTTATAGATATACACGCTCCGATGAGTCAATTCCAGTCGACTGGATTTTACGAGCGGATTTACGTTCTCTTTTGATTTCGGCAGAGGATGATGAACCTTTTCGCTGATTCGCTTTGCGCATTTTTCTCTCTCGCTCGGCGCATATAATGCTATTTTTGATCCGAGGCTGCGAGATGGGTTTTCGGTGAAAGTGATAATTCTCGAGCACGTGTATCCGAAGACATCGATTTAATTTGAATATATTAACGATCGTTTCTCTCTAAAAAAATAAACAATGATGTCCGTGTCCGCAGAATAAGAAGTAGGTCATCAATTGATAAATATCCACGCCCGCTAACAAATGCTAATCACCAAACAACGTTGGAAAAATTGTCTCTCCTGAAAAACCGGATCCTCACGTGCACACAGTCTCGCGAATAAGCGAGTGAGCGAGAGAGACGGAGAGACGGAGCCGACGGAGGAAGGCCAGGAGCCCGCATGGCCGACCGCATTTGCGCGAGTCGATTGCGGCGGCGGCTAAAGCTCTCCGCGACGATCGATACCTCGACGCCGCGCGGACTCTGCGCCTCCTGCTGCTGCACCACTGAGAGAGACGTGCTGTATGTGTGTGTGTGTGTATAGGTCCTGCGCGAATTTCGCGAAACCGACGCGGAGAGATTTTTTTTTTTTTTTTTGCTGGCTGGAATAACGTGTAGTTTTTTTCGGCGGTTTAGCACATTGGGTGATCGAATTGGGTCGTTGTGTGTGGATTTCCTGTTTTGGAGTTCACACTGGTGGTTTTATAGTCGTGGGAAAACTAACGCTGTTTGTCATAGTTTGCTTTGATACTATACTGATTCAATAATATTTTTCAAATTTATAATACCGAAATCGTGTCCGAAAGCAATAGCAGCAGATATCGCATCCTTCGAGTCCCGAAGAAGAACCAGGCCGCGCAAACCGCGAGAGAGTCCGTCATATAAACTACCTCGAGAAAAGGCGTAGGCAGAGAGAAGAGCAGTGACCTCCCGTTGCAAACAGCAGCAGTACAGCATTTTTCCGCGTGGAAGCTCGGAAGAGAGAGAGCCGCAAGTCTCGCAATTAGCCCGGGTCCCCAAAACCGCAAATCACTCGTCTAAGAGGACA
This sequence comes from Pteromalus puparum, assembly GCA_012977825.3. Taxonomy (NCBI): domain Eukaryota; kingdom Metazoa; phylum Arthropoda; class Insecta; order Hymenoptera; family Pteromalidae; genus Pteromalus; species Pteromalus puparum. The sequence goes on along the minus strand of CM053170.1, from coordinate 17,359,835 downwards.
CACACGCGTGTACACGTGCATACGTACTCTCGTAATTGGCCGCGTACGAGCGTATACATTCGTCGTGGAAGCTTATTAGGGAGTTTCCGCTCGCGGGAATATAAAACAATAATATCCTAACGGGTCGTCGTCGTGAGATTTTCACTTGACCGCGAGTATATGCTTATACACGCGTGTACTTGTGGGGGGTGGTTAGTCGAGATTTATGTTTGGGGTTTTGCCGGTTACTTTCTTCTTTTTCTCGGTTTTGATTTAAGTGTGATGGCGTTATTTGTAATTGGATCACGACAGTGTGTTGATAAGGAAAAGAGGTCGGAATTCGCGTGGGAGTCTTTATAAGGACGCAAGTTTCCGGGTTCAGAAGTAGGCCCGCGTGGATGCTACCAAGCATAAAACGTTCACTTTTTTAAACGTATCACTGCTACCCATACGCATCATGTATACTCATTTCGAATCTTACGTCCAAAACTCATAATTCGAGCCTAATAACCATTAACAAGCCCCAGCAACGGCAAAAATGAAGAATAAAATAATAACAAGCTCGAAATAATCGTATCCAACAAGCCCTGCGAAATAATACCCCATAAAACCGCGCGCGTTCGGTAATTTGATTGCTCTTTCTCTCTTTCTCTCTTTCTCTCTCTCGAAAACAAGAACAGAGACCAGAGCTCGCTCGCACACACCGGCGTCGAGAGTAGGAGGAGATCTCGCGTTCCGGGAATCGAAGAAATTTCCTGCCTCTACCGACCACACCCAGACCCATCTCCTCTCGCACACACACACTACTCGCCTTTCTTCCTTTCTCGCCGAAGATGAATCCCTCGAGGCGGTCCCGGGAATTCTGAAAAAAAGGATGAGCCTCTAATCGCGACGGACCGGTAGTCCAGAGAGAGAGAGAGAGAGAGATCCTCCTTTTGTCTCTGAGCTGATGAGCGATTTTCTGGCGAATCGGGATGTGTAGCATTGGTGAGAAATTTTCGTGTTTCACTTGGTGTTGTTGACGATTCGAGATGGCTATGCAAATCCGTGAAAAATCCTAAACGCGTACCACTTTCACAAAAAAGCCGTACGAAAAATCATCTCTCCCGCAGCGGTAAAGTGCGTATAGGTAACCCGATATACAAATTTCCATTTCATTTTCTGCATACTTTGCTTTATAGACTCGTTAGGGTTGGTTGCGCGGCTTATTTTCTAAATTCATTTCCAGCCGCTCACGGCTGCTGCACCAAATGAGTAATCAGGATGGATTTAGATGTGCGCTCGTTCGCGCGCGGCAAATTCCGAGCTCGTGTTGGCGAATCAATTTCGCGCGAGGCTCCTTTTTTTCCAGTGTAATCCTGCAGGTGTCATTATGTGTAAGTCGGACTAGGCTGCATTAACACGTCTCTCCTCTCGATGTGTGAAGGATACGTGCTTGAATGTAAATAAATTAAACTTAAAATTTGCCTCGTAAGTACTGTAGTAGTACTGTAATCGAGTTGTTGGACAAATAAGGTATTTCTGGAGTACATACACTCGAGAGCGAGAAATCGTATACGCAATGTAAACAACATTAATAGCGCGTATCTTTTACAAATTCAGGCTGTATACTTTTCGCTTGATATTACGGGTATACCCTCCCACGCGCTTTCTATACGCATCTATAGCTCGCGCTGATCCTTATCTTTTTCCATCCGTCTATACACACCGATACACATTGCACAATATAATCGAAGTTTTGACAGCGCATCTCCGCGCACAAACTTTCTCGCTGAATACAACACACATGGCTTTGTTCGAGAGACGGACGGACGAGACGAGAGAGATATATAGGTATACACCGCTTATAAGAGCTCGTCTCGTCGCGCGGGATTATGAAAGCGAGGTGTGGGTCAGATATGGCTACACTTTATTTGGTCGCCGGATGCCGAGAAGGACCTTTTGTGGTATACCGGGACTGATTTTTTGGAAAGTCGCCGATGATGCGAGGTGTAAAGGTTACTGACTGACGAATCCCTATATAAAAAAGTCATGACCGGATGAAGTGAAGCCAAGAATGCGTCAATATGATTGGCTCGTGTAGTGCGCATGCGTCAAAAGTATCGTTAGAATTTTTTGATTTGTTTTTGATTTCTAAAATTGATCCTAATACAAAGAATGTAATATATTACTATAATACATATCAATAATTATTAGTTGTGTATTTATAATATTCTATTGTAAATATTATCATTGTTACAAAAAGTGACATGATGTGAACGTTGACACGAACTGAGTTGAGACATAACCTTAAAATTTTAAAAGGTAGTTGGTGACGAAACCGCGGCAATTTTGAAATTTACATGAGCGCGAAATGAATCAATCATATATTGTAAAGTTTGATATATTTCCGTAATAGAAAACAAATATTAAAAATATCAATCAAGCATTTATATTTCATTTAATAAGTTAATGAATTAATATTCTACTACAGTGCGCGCAGCGCACTGCGCCAAAAGTCTAGTCCAAATTAAATATTACAGTGTATAATGCTATACTAATATAAAAATAAGAGTGATAATCATTTCATTCGTTCTCTTAAAAGTAGACATATGCTGTGCTACAAATTTTTGTGCATTCGGATTATTTTATGATAGCAAATCCTATAAGTAGATGGATCTTTGAAAATTTATTGGACAAATTTTATGTAGGCTATAGTCTATTTTAAAAAAGACATGGCAATAAATCTATTCGTTCACTGCAATTGGCTGTTCGTTTGCCGGAAATTGAGAAAATATGATAACAAGGAGTTATAAATTAAACTTAATTTTAATGTACATATGAACATACGTAGTACGTTCATAGAGCAATGTCAATTAATACCAAAACAAAGTAGTTATTTGGACACTCCGTGTTTCTGGCAGGTGAAAATAGGTGGCGTATAGACAGTTTTCCGTTTTCCTCATAGCAATATGCGCGCCGAGCCTCTATATAGCGGTTTGTCACCAATGATAAAACTCGCTTGTTTGGCCTGCTGCCTGCTGCTTCGGCCGCTCATGCTAAGACTGCGCGCGAAGCGCGTCTAAAGTCGTCATATTTTGATATGGTTGTGGACATGCGTTTAAGGGAATCTGGACTGGCTGTTTCCCCACGACTTATACTCCCCAAGTCTCTGACCAGCGACGATAGGTGGATGCATAGACGTTTTCCTGCCCCCTTCATCTAAATCTGTGAGCCCAGTGCATTTATATCAGTTTGACACCTATGCTAAAAATGTTAATCGTTGGGTCTGCTGCTTGGACCGCTCATACTATAACTGCGCACAGGAAACTTAATTCGAGATGACTTATGGTGGCTGATCGGTGTCTCTATTGCGAAAATCTCTTGAAAAATGCAAACTTTTGTACAGCCGTACAGCACACGGACGTCGGGTCAGGTGGATCGTGCGAGGAATTCGTCGACCCACGCACGAGAATCTGCCCGTCACGCGATTCCAGTGACTCCGAAAGTAGATGCTATCTCCCTTGGCTATATGCTTTCGAGACTGGACGATGGTCAGTCGTCGAAAGCACGCCGGTGCGCATGTGCGTTATTAAAACATTGTGGGATCTAATTTTTTTTTTTCTCTATAGTATATTACAATCGAACAATGAACTACCACAGAGTGTTCGTAGATTTTCTCTTTCTCTGATGTGCAGTAATACAAATCAACGGTAAGAGAGAAAACGTATTGACCGCATTTTTTCGAATGAATCGACAACGCGAAGAAGAGCCTTCATTCATAACGCTATTTGTGAGCCGTTTGTCCGAACATTGACAAACAAATCGGTCTCTCTCTCTCTCACTCTTTTCTCTGTACAAAAAAACACCTCGCCCTTCTTTTCAATCGCTCCTATTATACGCATACGATACACATACTCTCGTCCTGTCACTTTTATTATCATTTCATTATCCCTCCAGTGTAATTCTTTTTTCTCGTCGTCATCCTTTCTCTCGTACGTACACACACACTTTCGACTTGACTTCTCACTCTCCCATTGTTTAATCGTTCTATGGCTTTTCATCGGCTTGTCTCCTCTTTCGATGACGTTGGACCTCCTTCCGTTATGCATCATCATCATCATCATCGGCGGTGAACGTTTTGATGTGGAGTGGAGGTGTCGAGTGGAGGGCGTGGTTGTGTGGTGCGTGAATACATTACTGCAATTGGATCGCACCGAGCTCTCTTATTTTATTTTATCAGAACGTGTAACGGGTCCAAGCCTTTCACAAAAGTTAATCGCTTATTCAAATTCCTTTGATAAAAATTCAGTCCCATGAATGCAGTATAAAAATTGATTAATCGTCCCGCCGCCGCACATAAAGCCTTTCCAAGAATTAATTCCCCAGTGTGTGCCACCCAAAGTGATCCGCAGTAGGTGACTTGATTAATCGTCAATGCCCACGTTCTCTCGCGAATAAAAAAACTCGGCATCTCGTTGCATTTTCATTGACAGCCGTTAAAGAGCGGCTTCTCTTTGTAGGACAAATTTTTTTGCATCTCCCATTGATCCGCGCGTGAGCGCGCTTGCGCTTTTACCTTCACCTTTTTTCCATCCTCGCGGCCGGCTAAAAATACAATAGTCATCGCGCACGTTCGAGGATTATCCATCATGTACTTCGGACGACGATAATGGAATCGTTCGCCCGTAAAAAATCCGGCGAAATATTCGCTGCCGATATCATAACGAGATATAACGCACAAGTGCAGATCACACGCCGGCTAAGCGCTCATTAGCATACAATGCTGTCCCCTTCCTTAACATAATATAGGCTATGTGTATACGCACACGGGCCGACTAATGGGATCGCGCTATGGCGACATGCACTGGACCCTGTGCGGGTGCGTGTGTGTATGTAACGTCGTATCGTGCTCTTAATACTAAAATTGTCCTCTGTGTCGTCGCTCGGATAAACAGCCGAGAGAGAGAGAGAGAGAGAGAGAGAGAGAGAGAGAGAGAGAGAGAGAGCGATTGACGGGAGTTGAGATCTCTCTGATGCGTAGTTGGGGATTAGACGCGTGACGTGTGCGAGTATTTAAAAACGATGATTATTTCCAGAGAATTTTCAATTTTGCTGTCGATGCTGAGACGGTGTAAAAAAAATCGAGTTACGCAAGGGAGTGGGTACTCGTGGCTGTTAAAGATTTTACTATCGTAAAATAATATCTCGAATATCCCTTGCCTCATTACGCGTGTATAATATGTATACGCGCGCTGTCATGTTTTGCGAAATTGACGAAACCGTCTGGTGCTAGCGAAAGTCAATTACGCCGCCGTCGTTTTTTTTCTCTCTCCTCGACATATACGCACTCGATAATTTACGCTCTTTTGAATTAAAAAGCCGTACAATTTCACGGTAATCGTTATTGTCTCCTGTACTTCTTTTTTGTCATCGCCTTCAAAAGAACGCGAATCTTGACGACGCACATCAGGACGTCTCTCCCACGACGACTCCCCGCCTGCGACGACAGATTGTCGCGGCGCCTTCTTCTTCTTCCAATGCTTGTAATCCTTTCCCTCCACAATAAGTAATAACGAGCGACGACAGCATCGCTTCGATAACTAATTTTTATATCTCCCACGTCGCGGCTACTGCGACGACCACATACCGATTTATTCGCTACCGGTCTTTTTTCATTGTTTGGCGAACGAGTTTTTCTCTCTCTCTCTCTCTTTCTCTCTCTCTCTCTCTCTCTCTCTCTCTCTCTCCCCGTGTGTACCACTGCGGGAATGTTATTCTCTGCGCGACGACGACGTGAAACGTTAAAAAGGTGTTTCGTGTTTTGAAATAATGCGGAGGAAGAAAGATCGTGTGTGTATAGTACCGGCGGGAGAGAGATGATTCGATATGTTAAGTGGCCGAGTTATCGCTCGCGAATCGCCGCGCGATTTCAAGATGGAGATTGCGGATGGGTTATTGTCTGTAGCTGCTCATACATTTTCAAACACTTGTATCCTTTGTTTCCAGTAGACAAAACATGAGCTGAGATTACCATCGGACTCGCGGCAAAAAATTGCCTTCTCGGAGAGCAATTACCGCGCATCTTCGGTGAAAATCCAGACAGAGAGAGAGAAAAAACGTCGAAGATGCAAATTTCGTTTGTAGACGAAAAGTACGAAAAAAAATGAGAATTCGACTTAACCAAAAGCCAAAGCGACTCTCCATATCTCTTCCCACGCGCTACTCCACACAAATAGAGTACTCGCCGCGCCGCCGCGCGCGCGCACTTGACGATCTAACAACACCCATCCGACAACTCGTCGGCTGCAGGTTGCGGCCGGCCGGCCGCGATTATGCGGGTGAAGTGCCAGGGCGGCGCAACTGCGCCGGCTCTCCTATCCGATCCAGGAAGCAATCATCCCGAGCTCTCTAATACCTTTAAGCAGATAAACGCCGGCATGGGGACATGCGCTCGCTCGCGACAGTATAGATAGCCGCTCGCTCTCAATTGTGCGTGCGGCGAGATTTCTAGCTCTTTCTCGTTCGGTTCTGGCTTTTGTTGTCTTCCATTTTTTCTTTTTTTTTTGTTCAATCAGTGCGGTAAGAGATTGTTTCGGGTTTATGGGAGACGTTAAATCGGTGATATAGAAAGCAAGTAGTAGCCGCAAGTGAGTCGTGTTATTCCTACTTTGTATTTCCCCGCAACGCGACTATTAAAACGCGGACTTTGCAAGCCTCGCGCCAAAACTATCAGAGGCGGGATAGGTTTCGAACTCGTTTTTAAGCGCAATATACAAACCGCCTTATCAAGTCCGACAACCGCAAGATTGACCCAAATTGTTTTCATGCCTCAGCACTCCACGCACTCGCGCGCACAATATACAGCACGCGCACAAGCTCGGGACACACTCGGCTCTATATACACTTTCACTCGCACCGCGCGACGTTCGCGATTTTCCGAAAAAGACACGAGAGGTATAAGTGTATCCCAAAACACGAGCTCGACTGCAGCAATACACTACTCACACCGCCTATATAACAGTCGGATGAGTCAGGGTTCTTCTTATCCAGCGGATTTCCGGGTTGAAAGACCTACCTTGACAGCCTTTTTTTATTATCTCTCTACTCGGGCGCATTGTGAGCGATGCACCGCACGCGAAGAGGAGAACATAATTGTAGACAAGGTGTTAACAAGCAGCATCGGCGTGATTTGTCGTTGTTCTTCGAACGAGCCGCTGTTAACACCGTTTTTCGGAAAATCCAGGCGAAAATCTAGATCCTAGCCAATCGACGCTTTTCGCGTGTGTCCCCGATATAGCATGTATTTCGCGCTGGCTTATACGACCGTTGCACAATGCGATAAAAGCGGGACCTTGGGCGACGCCGTGTGTGTGTGTGTACGCTGCAGCCGTACCGGATATACGCAGCGCCGCAGCCGCAGGCGAAAGGGACAGTTTTGCAGTGCGCTGCACGCCCGTATATCTCGCGCGCGCGTTTGCCTCTAGCGCGGAGTAAGAGAGAGAGAGAGAGAGAGAGAGAGAGAGATAGATAGAGCTCGAACTGGAGCAAAGAGTGGAGTCGTTGGGAGTGGTTTGTTTGGTGGCTGAGGGCCACTTGGGTTTGGATGTATGCGGGTTTCTGTTTTGATTGATTTTTTTTTCAAGCCTACACGACGCGTAGTAGTGATGCTCTTGCTCTAGCCAGACAATCAGTCTCTCGATTGAGCGTAAAAGTTTCGTGTACTTTGACCCATCGGAGATTGCGTATGCGCTTGGCGTTGAAAAATTGAGCATGATAAAAGTGGGGATTGAATTCGCTGGCAGAAAAAAACTCGTTAGCGATAGTCGCTGGAAAAATACTATTATTTGTTTCGTATTGCTCGTTAGATTACATAACGAATATGACTGGTCTCTCTCCGCAGTAATTCCGTAAAAATGAATCGATCCAGCGATTATTATCGGACTCCCGTATAGTCCGATGCATCGTACGAATATTTTTTTCTCCGTAGCTTTGAAAAACCGAATTTGCCTATAACCTAGTGATAAAAACTTTTTCATTCGAGTTCCAAGATCAAACGGTCACGGAACCCAAACACGTATGCGTATAACATACTGCACTATAATCAGAAATTAAAGCACTACGACACAGTATAAACACGCTCGCATACCGTACACTGTTTACCATCATTATCCAACAAGTCGCGAGCTATTTTTATCTTTATTAAAGCCGCGACTAATTAGTTCCTTATTCAAATCCAAATATCTCAGAGCCGCGATACGAGAGAGTCTATTTCAAGCTCCAACTCCAAGCATACATACAACAAGTGAATCACCTCGCGCAATCTCCGATGCATACCATATCCCTTCACGACGACCAAAGTCCAACGAAAGCCAGCAAATCGTCAACTGTACAAAACAACGGCTCTAGCTAGTGGTACACGCGTGTATATATATATATATATATATATATATATATATATAAAACGCGCCGAGGCGCGCACAAAAACATTACTCAACCGAGCGCGTATATACTCGTGCTGCTGCTGCTGCTGCTGGCCATTATAAAATCAACTGAAAATTACGTAAAAGCGCTCGCTCGCCTCGGGCCGTGGCACAGAGAGCCGTGAGTAAGGTCGACCGCCCGGCCCCAAGCAACTCTATACGCACACTGCGTGTGTGTTGCTGTGGATAGCGGTATTTGTATGTGTCCAGAGAGCTATATATATATGCGCGGAAAGATTTGGTGGCGTTGTTTAGAGCGACCAAATCAATTGAGTTTAGTTGTTGTATAGAGTTGATTTTGCGATGATGTGAGAATCTTGTTGATGTGGTTCGGATTTTTTTTTTATTTTCATCGGTATGCAGTTTAAAAGGTAATTCGTTTCGTAGATAATTTTATTTTTTTCGAACAAATATTAAAGGCTTTTGTTATTGTCTACGCAGTTAATAAATAATTGATAAAGATAACAGCTAGTTTATTCTAATAATTCTTCTGAATCAGGGTTTACTCACGCTATATTTCGAACACAAGAAAATAGGTATTGGACCTTTCAAGATCTGAATTTTAGTCTTTTGTCACTATAAAATTTTGTATTATTAAAAACTGTTGTGAGTCCAACATAAAGTTAACTTTGATTCGCGCTTATATAATGTAAAGCAAAGCAGTTTTGGACTGACCCTTGAGGCCCTTCCCCTACCGCATAAACTCCCCGTGTCTCAGACGAGGTCTCAGACCAGCAATTATAGGTGGCGCATATAGGCCACCTATATTATTTCCTTCATCACTATATGTGAACTCAAGGCATATATAGCAGAGTACATCACCTATGCATGAATCGCCGTATGTTGGGCCTACTTGAGCCGCTCACACTAATTTGGCCAATTTTGGTAGCCCTAGAATTCGAAGCGGTGGTAAATTCAAAATCGCGTAGTACAAAACCATGTATAATGATGTAGGGACAACCCATAGGTACACATAGAAAAAGACAATGGCACGCACCATAATACTGCCAATGCAGTACCATATACTAGTGACAACGATTTCTCCTCCTTGCTCGCTCGCTCGCTCGCTCTCTCGCTCGTGCGGTAATGGCCGTTCAATCACGGCTAATAAGAGCGCGCCGCGACTTTTTACCTCCCCTTCATTTTGCGAAACGCGCTGCATAAGTTATGGACTCTCGTCGCGCACGCGTTACAATTGCAACAGTTTTCTCGGCTACCGTCGCGTGCAGCATTTTTTCCGCGAGTTATAAATCAAAATCCGCGCGAGTGCGCTTATATTCCTATACGTAGGACGATGATGAATAACGGGCGACCTTAATGTCCCGACGTTTACAATCGGAGGATGAAAAATCGAAAGTGCGCCACGTATACTCGCCCTCGTGCGCGCGCCGCGCGGACGAGGCATTGTTCAAGTTCAATCGAACGTAAATGATCCGGGGAGTGAGCGCCGCCGATCGATAAGATTGTTTTGAGCGATTGGCCGGCCGCCGTGTGCTGCGGGAGTATAGTTATAATTGAATTGATCGTGCGTGCGTGCGATTCTCCAGAGATTTTTTCGTGTGTCTGCGGGGGCATTATGGAATTTTCTCTGGAATGGCGCGAGGATGCATTCGGATTGTCTTATAATGAGTGAAACTATGAAAATTAATTGGAAAAACTTATGCGTCGGTTATCCCACTCTAAAAAAGACTGATTCACTAATTAGCTTTTCGTTTTACTATGATTAATTATACGTAGGCGTCATTACCAAAACATAACAGTTTTGGACTGGCCTTTTCACGAGCCCTTTAGTAAACTACCTAAAATCTCCGTGTCTATATATGGCAGGTAAAAATAGGTGGTGCACAGGCACTTTTCCATTTCTCTCACAACAATGTGCGTGCCGAGTCTAGATGCTGTAGCCTCAGATATAGCGCTGTCAGCTGTGCCACCAATGCTAAAACTGCCTTGTTTTTGGCCTGATGCTTTGGCCTCTCATGCTATAAGTATATTAAGTGCGTCTGTTGAATTTCTCCAACGTTGACGAGGACTGGAATATTAAATAAGCGTACTCAAGCGTAAAAATCTGCCCATCATCGATGCTATTACCCAAACGAATAAATACCCCACGTCATACACGCCGGCACACTTGCCCGCACACTCAACGCCGGGACCCACATTTCATCGGCGGCTCGCGCTCGTATAGAGAACTCGCCGGACAGGTTTTCGACTCGCGGCACTGTGTGCATGCGCGCATACACGCGGGCATCGAGAAAGAGAGAGAAAAGCGAGGCGCGGAACCGCGCAACCTTCTTATCAGGGATCCGCGCGATAATTCAATCCTCCGCGGATAATCAAGTGCTCGACAAAGCCTGGGCTACCGGTATTGAGCTCTGTCTTGTGCTGTATACATACACCTGCGTGTGTGTATTATTATACACACACGCACAAGTGTGTGTAAGCACGGCGCTCTCCAAATCAGCTCGTTAATTTCCATTCTTTTCCGAGCTGGCCTGGCCGCATAGAGCGAGCGATAAAATCGCAAGTGCGTAGAGCAGTGAGAGTAAACCTGTATACAAGGACTCGACGCTGCTTGGATAAGTAATGGGTTACTAGTCTAGTAGTAGTGCTAGTTTGGTGTACTGCGTGTACAGATATTATAGAGTCGTTGAGAAAATTCAATTATTAAACTGCGGGTGGGGTGGGGGGGGGGGGGGGTTGTCGATGAATAATAGAGGAGTCGATTCTACTCCTATAAAAATCAATTCAAAATTTTCTACGCTTGAACTTGACTGCACCGCGAGATGCTTACGTTGTGTTCCGCCGAGTCCGGTTCGGCCGTACGTACGTATACACTATACACGTTCCGATATATCCTGATATTCACGGCTGATAAGAGTACAGACCCCCCGATCCCGAGGATTACGGCATCGTTGGATAATGGAGTTATTAGGAGCGTTTAGCACTTCATAAATTTCCACCGCAGCGCATTGAATACGTATACACTGCACAAAGTGAGCAGCCGTGATTTCAAGTAGTAAACTCGTAAAACCGCGCTTTTCACGTCGGTCATAGAGTCCGCGATTTAACGCAAATCGCGCGCGAGCCATTAAAGCGCGGATAAATTCCTCGAGATGATTTTTTTCGAACAGCTGAAATGTAAAGCACAATTTGCAGCGGCGGTGGCGGTGGCGAGATCTTTTAGAACGGAAATCGCCGAGCGTAATTCTAACAAACATTGACGTGATCTCGTGCAGTATGTGCATGTGTACGGTCGAGCGAACTGTCGATATTCGCATGAGATCACGTTTCTGAGCGCGCAGTAGCTGGAAGCAGCGGCAATCGTACATGGCTACATAATTACACTCGAGATTCCGTCTCTTTCCCTGCTCTCTGCTCTTGTTTCTGTGTGTGGATTTTTTTTATGACCTGATAATTTGAGTTGAGTCGTTTAATTTTTGTCGAGTCATCGATTCAGATCGGATGTATCAGGTGTAGCTGTAAAAGTATTGAAAACAAGCTCGCGTGATTTATGGACCAATGCGGAGCCTAATTGTAACATTATCATTTAGAACGTTTTTTAATCCATCCTATCTAATGCGCCATCGGTTAATTGCCTTTATCGCTGTGTGTTTTAATTTCATTATGCGTTTCCGATACGCCTGTGCGTCCAGAGCGGACGGGTGGGTGCCTATCACCACTACACGGCGCGTCCTCAGGTTGCGGATAGAGGAACGGCCCCTGAGAAAGAGGTTAGCTGCGAATAAATCGAATAAGCAGCCGCGGACAGCCGATAGGCCCGGGCGTGGGTGTGATGAGCCCACACTGGCGATCGAACGCATTCATCTAGAAACACTACGCAAGCACCACAACAACGAACACTCAACAATATTTCTTATTCCACTCTCTCTTCATACCTAACTATGTCTATAATCTATCCCTCTTAGCACACATTACAAAAATCCTGCTGCCGTGGAGAATGCGGGAGCGATGACAACTGCCCCGAAAGGGGATGTGTAGAATGATTCGCCACCTGGTCTTACACGGCAACGAAGCCAGCGTAGGCGCGCTGCCTTGCAGGGGGGCGTTAGGATACGAGCGTGATTCCGTAGTGTGTCCGACGATGAGCTGACTCCGTCCTTATCAAAGTCGGAAAGCTCTCATACTTAGTTCTAGAGAGGTATGGGAGTTATCACCTCTAGAACGGATGATTCACCTGCGATCGGAAACAGGATCCAAAACGCGTGGGTTTCACTTACTACCATGGCTCAAAAAAACCAAAACCAAACCAAAATCAATAGGGACTTAAAGGTAGGAACGTGGAATGTGCGCAGTTTATACAGAGCAGGCGCGTACCGGGAAATCTTAAAAGAAGCTGGCGGGTACAATCTAGACTTAGTAGCTATACAAGAAACTCGGTGGCAAGATAGCGGTATGTTAGGAAACGAAAACTTCACCTTTATGTACGGGGGCGCGAGCGGACATTCCCTAGGTACCGGATTTCTGATTAGCAAAAGAATTATACACGCGGTTAAAAGTTTCAAATTCGTAAACGACAGACTCTCGTATATCGTCATCGAAGGAGCGTGGTACAATTACGTGGTTATTAACGTGCATTGTCCTACGGAGGACAAAGAGGAAGAGGTGAAGGATCTTTATTACGAAGCCTTGGAGCAATTAATCGACCAGTTCGCGTCTTACGACACCAAAATAGTAGTGGGGGATTTCAACGCTAAAATAGGGAAAGAGGAAATGTTTAGGCCCACTATAGGCAAGGAAAGTCTGCACGAAACCAGCAACGATAACGGTATTAGAGTCATAAATTTCGCGGCGGCAAAAGATCTTATAGTAAAGAGTACGTGCTTCAAGCACAAGGATATACACAAAGTAACGTGGACATCGCCGGACGGAGCCACGAAAAATCAAATCGATCACTTTCTTATCGATAAGAGGCGCCACACGAACGTGCTTGACGTAAGAACCTATAGGGGGGCGGATTGCGACTCGGATCATTTTCTAGTAGTGGCCAAATTAAGAGCCAAATTAGTAGCTGGGCAAAATAGTAAACGGGCGAGCAAAGTAGAAACGTTCGATATTGAAAAGCTACGGAACGGGATAGAACGAATTAAGTATCAAGTAGAAATAAGGAATCGGTTTCAGGTACTCGAAGAAACGGATGCACCGACGGAGGTAGATGACGACCCGAACAGTCTTTGGGGGGATATCGAAAAAGCGATAAAACAGGCCGCGAATAAAGTGCTAGGTAGAAAGAAAAAGCCAAAGAGCAAACCATGGTTTGACGAAGAGTGCGAACTCTGGTTTGAAAGGCGCAAAAAGGCCAAATTAGACAGCGTACACAATGGAGGCGATAGGGCCGTAGAAGAGTACCACGAAATAAGAAGGCAAGTGGGGGCGATTTACAGGAACAAAAAGCGCGAGTATCAAAAGAATCAGATTAGAAAAATAGAAACTAATAGTAAGGAAAATAACCCGCGCGAGATGTACAAAGGAATTAACGCTATTAGGAAGGGTTTCCAGAGTAGATCGCAATTAATGAAAGATGAGGGCGGGAATCTCGTTACAAGCGAAAATGAACTGCTAAAGCTGTGGAAAGGATATTTTGATAAGTTACTAAACGTACATGAAAACTGCGAGGAAACGGGAGACGAAATCCACACTGCGGAACTCCATATGGAAGAACCGACCTACAAAGAAGTAGAAGCCGCGATCAAAAAACTAAAAAACAATAAGGCCGCGGGAAACGATTCTATACCAGCTGAACTACTTAAATACGGGGGCACCGCGCTTACATTCAAAATTTTTGAACTAGTATGTGCTATTTGGAAAAATGAAACGATACCGGAAAACTGGAAAGAATCTATCATTATACCGATTTTCAAAAAGGGAGATAAGACAGATTGCAATAACTACCGGGGAATCTCACTTTTAGCTACCTGCTACAAAGTTCTATCAAACGTAATACAGGCCAGACTCACGCCCTTCGCGGAAGATATAATAGGAGACTATCAGTGTGGATTCCGGCGTAACAGGTCGACGTGCGATCAAATGTTTACTATAAGACAGTTGTTAGAGAAAAAATGGGAACATTGCGAAACAATACACCAACTATTTATAGACTTTAAAAAAGCGTATGACTCTATCAAACGAAGCAAAATGTATCAAATCCTGGTGCTCCTCGGAGTACCAAAAAAACTCGTGAAATTAATTCAAATATGTCTGAACGGAAGCACGGGAAAGGTCCGAGTAGGCGGTAACGTATCCGAATCATTCATGATACGCGACGGTTTGAAACAAGGTGACGGTCTCTCTACAGTACTCTTTAACTTAACGCTAGAATATGTTGTTAGAAAAATGCAGACTAGCGGGCTAGGTGCAACCCTTAACGGAAAAACACAAATTCTAGGGTATGCGGATGACTTGGACATACTAGGGGATAACGGTGCAGCGGTAGCGAGAAACGCGGAAATTCTCATAAAGGCGGCTGAGGACACGGGTTTAGAGGTGAGCGAATCGAAAACGAAATATATGATCATGGATAAATTGGGCATTTGCGAAGGTGAGGGTGATCTTAGAGTCGGAAATTATACTTTTGAAAAGGTTAGCGAATTCAGATATTTAGGCACAACCATAAATGATCGAAACGAAATTAAAGCCGAGATTAACAAGAGACTTCATTCGGGTAATGCTTGCTACTACGCCGTGAATAGATTACTAAAATCAAAACTGCTGTCTAGAAATGTAAAAGTAAGGATATATAGGACTATAATAATGCCGGTAATCCTGTACGGGTGCGAAACTTGGGCGCTTACTAAAGCGGAAGAAAACCGTTTTAGGGTGTTCGAAAATAAGGTTCTGCGAAAAATATACGGGCCAAAGAAAGATGAGGAAACCGGGGAGTGGAGGAAACTGCACAACGACGAGCTACATAACCTATACGCGTCACCGAATATAAACAGAATAATTAAATCGCGAAGACTAAGATGGGCAGGGCACGTTGCAAGAATGGGAAATGATCGCACGGCAGCGCGGATAATGAAAGGAAAGCCAAATACATCGCGACCTCTAGGTAGACCTAGACGCAGGTGGGAGGACAATGTAAAAGCGGACTTAACTGAAATCGGACGGGACGGTGCGAAATGGATAGGGTTAGCACAAAATAGGGATACGTGGAAGGCTTGCGTAGATGAGGCGATGAACTTTCGAGTTCGAAATGCCACTTAAAAAAAAAAAAAAAAAAAATGCGTTTCCGATACGGCAGCGAACACCACAATTAATAATTATACGCGAAAACAATTTCCTCCCAACTCCAAAAGCCGCAAGTTTCCCTTACAAGCCACTACTAGCAGAATCCATCTCGGCGGCAAGTCATGTGTACGAGAGCAGTGTGTCTGGAGGTGCGAAGATTGACGTTCGCCAATTACACGAGAGCGCGCGCGACTCTCTCGGCTCAAATGTCCGACACAGAACTCACAAGAGCGATTGCGAAATGATATCGATAAGATCGAGCAAAAGGTGTCTATGCGTCCCTATATATACACATGCACATGCCGCACACGAAACGAGACTTGATACAATTGTTTCGAAAATCGCAATACCGCAGTGTATACTCCCCCGCCTCTTTCTTCTCCCCCCCTCTCTCTCTCTCTCTCTCTCTCTCTCTCTCTCTCTCTCTCTCTCTCTCTCTCTCTCTCTCAGTTCGAGCGGATCGACAGACACGATTCCTGTTTTACGTTTTTATGAAGTTGTCGCGCGCGCTCATTTTTTCTCCCCTCTCCATCCGTATAAGCGCATTGAAAGGAAATGAGTTTGAGGCAATTAACGGGGCATTATATTCGTCTCTCTGTATACTTACACATTGTAAAATAGGCGGGTGGGTTACTTAATCCCCGCAACAGTCGCGGCGGCGGCTCTGTTGTATACGGCTTAATTGATAAGCGAGTGTACTTTTTGCAAGCGGCCGTGCCACACGTGGATTGTTTTCGTTAATAAAGCAATTAATTGGAAATACCATGTTAATTTCACGGGACTGTCTCTCCTCGGTTCTGTGTTATTGTGTGCGAGACTGTCTCGCGGATTTCTTAACAAAGTTTTAGCACCGCTCCTGGCGCGCGAAAAAAATATCGAGACTGTATGGAGAGTTGCGCAACGCTGGTTTCTTTATAATGGATATATAATTGCCCCTGTTATATTAGAGGCGTTCCATACTGCCTCCTGATGGCAGTGGTGATGAAAAAAAGGAGAGGGAAAACGTATATAGGTACGCGTGTTGATTATACGCGATATAGATCCAGTTTTATGCCTCGAATCATTAGGCTTCGAGCTATACTGCGTTTTTTTTCGCCTCTCGAGCGCGTACAATTTTCCGTAAGTAGTTGACAAATGCTAAGCTGCTGCTCCGGGTATTCATTATCGAGCCAAAGTATGGGCGTAAATTCAATAACGCCGACGACAAAAAAAAAATCTCAAAGAATTCCCACAACGATTTTTTGCTCTCCGCGGCATTAACCCTCGCCACAACAGACACACACACACGAGATGCAAATTCCACGCGTCGACCTTTTACACGCGTCCACGTGTGTCCGCGCGTAATCGCGTTATGTCACGCGCTCCTTGCAGTGTCCTGCACTATATATCATAGCCACACGGCAGTGTGTGTCTCTCGCTGCACATAATAAGCTTACTTTCTATTTCACGCTCGGCGTTCGCGGATTTTCTGAAAATAGAAACCGCGAACGCTCGCCACCGCCGCGGCCTTGGGGAAGGAACTCGAGCAGCAGTCGCGAGGCTTTTATACACGTCTCTCTCTCTCTCTCTCTCTCTTTTCTGCGCCTTTTCTCACACTTCCTGGCGCTTGGAATCATCGGAGGATTACGACGCGTTTTTCGTCCTTTAGGAAAACACGTGTTTACGTATGTGTACGATTTTCCATAGCGATTGGCCGAGATTATCGCCGTCTGCGATATGTTCGCGAACACACGTCGGATTATACTGCCACGGGGAGCATTAGCGGTCGCGAGGATAATTCGATAATTCCACCGATTAATACGTACCGAGCTAGTACGTATATGCTCGACGGAGAAAATTGAGAGAGTGCGGTGTATACTTACGCTCTACGTAATTCTTATACTTTTAGCGTTATCCGCTGTTTTTTTCTCTCGAAGCTGTGTCTGTGTGCGGATGATTTGCGATGATGAATTCATTAGGCGAGTTATCCAACGATTCTTTTTTCCCTGCATCATGCTCGAGGCGCCGGAATAATTGAAAATGAGGCCGGGAGATCGATCCGTCATCGAAGCGCAATTATTATCGGATATTATAGAAACGGCAAGTGCCATACGTGGATCATATCTCGGCCAAAGTGGCTTTGATGCAATTTCGCGGACTTTCGTGCCCGTAATTGCGATTTTAGTTTTTATACTAAGGCTGATCGCGCGCACGTGTAATGAAGCGTGACACATGACTGCGTTCGGGAAGTGGCGCGTGTGTGTATTTTTTTTTCTATGATCCGTGATTGATCAGTGTAATTAACCGCGTGATTATTAACAAAAAAAATTCGCTTCCTTCGATAAACAGAAACTGAGAATTCACGCCTCGTCGCCGAACGAAAGTAAAGAGCGCGTGAATAACCAGAGAGAGAGAGAGAAAAAAGTCTCGGCGCTTAATTGCCGTATTGTTCTGTTATTATGAATTTTTGCCGAGACAAATGCCAGTCGCCGTCGGCCTACATAATAACGAGAAAGAGAGACGCATATACTGCACACACACACGAGAGCTGCTTCGCCGCTCGGTTAATGAGAGTGCGTTTTGTCATTAGCGGCCGTCCTCGAAAGTCGAAACACTGCTCCGGGGAGTATAGTCGAGTGGAATTTCTGCGAGTCTATGTTATTGGCGATTTTCGTGCGCACTACTTGCGCGATACGTGTATACACGCCGCCGTAGGATTTTTCCTCTAACGATTGCGAAACCCGCTCTCTTATACAGTGTAACGCACTTTTTTTTCCTCGACTTCGATCCGAAATTAGCTTACCAAACGCCTTTGTAATCCACACCACGTTGTGCATAAGTCTCAAAGGTGAGAGGTGCGCGGTGATACGTGGGGGAAAGTACTGCACGTGTCGCACACTTTGGCATCGGAAGCCATTGCCAACGCACGAGGGGAAAAGTGATACACTTGCAGGCGCGCGCTCAAAGACCGTAAATTTGCATGTAACGGGCTGCAGTCGAGTAATAAGCGCTCTTTTTTTGAGGAGCCGACGTGAGCTCTTTCGGACGAGAGAACGATTTGACCTACTACATTTTAAACGCGTGGGTGTGGAATGTTTGAAGGAATAAAAAAATGAGAAATTGAATCGGAAAATGTTTGGTATTTGACTTATAAAGGCGAGGAGCAACAGGTCACTTTCGCTCGGATGTGTAGGTATATATCGTCGTTCCGCTCCGTGATCACGCCGCACTGAACGCGTGAGCGTCTCCATTCATGAAAGCTGCTCCTGCTATGCTGTGCTGCCACCGACTGGCGCCTAGTAGACTGTGTGTACAGGCGCAGGAAAAATTGTCAGTCGAGCGTCTGAGGGTTGCAATTCACTAACGTGTGATGACATCAAATTCCCAAACTCTAGAAACAAGAGGGTTGAAGGTTCGGCCCGACTATAAGCGCATTGGAAAGTCGGGCGTGGAGTATCTAGCATAACGCAGCTATTTGCTAAACGGCTGCTGGGTTTCGCAAGTTCCCAACCGCGGGCGCGCAATGACGTACGCGTTGCGGACAGACGGAGTTTCTTGGCGCTTTCCTTCGAGGGCCGACTACTGCCTTTTTTTCCGCGGGACTATGAGGTTTACCGCAGAGAGAGTTTCTAGCATTATATGCGCAGGGGGTCTCTCTAGCAGCTCCGACGTGGAAGTTTCGGCGCGGCTTCTGAAAATTATGTGGATCGAGGAAAATTTTCGGTAAAAAATATTGGGTTATATTCCGCGCATTGCGTAAGCCTCGTATCTATGCGAGAGAAAACGCTGGAGCCAGTTCTCTAATTAGGCGTTCCAGCGCGAGCTCGGATATTTAAATGGCGGGTGTGTGTGTGTGTGTGTGTGTGCTGCGGAGGATTAATTAAATTACATAAATTTTTAGGTGCAGGCGGACAATAGTCGTTGACAAAAATCGGAACAATGTAGCGTTATCCACTTTCTTTTGTATACACACAACCGTTGTAGCGCGCGAATACCTTAATACGAGAATAAAAACATAAATTTCGAAACTCCTCCACCCGCCAAACCAAAATCACCGCAAAACCGACTCTCGTACCGCAACAAATTGCGTACAAGCTAGCTTGAAGCCTTGCGTTTATAAAGGTTGAGGAGCGAAAAAAAACGCGACTTCTGAAAGTCCGCGAGAGATCGGCTCGGAGGCGGCGCGATAATGGAACGCTGATTTAGGATCAAGATCGATTAGTTAATTGCCGTCCACACCTCGTCCTCCCTCGGGACTCGACTCGAGTCTCCCGGACGCCACGGCTGTTTCTATCGGGCTTTACTTTCATCGACTCGACACCGATCGTTAATCGATCGTAGCAGCATACAGAGAGAGAGAGAGAGAGAGAGAGAGAGAGAGAGAGAGAGAGAGAGAGAGAGAGACCGCGCGTGTGCTCGCGTGTCTCTCACTTCTCTCGACGCTCGACAATCCAATGGAGTGCCGCTTGATTATTTCTTTTCCGGCTCTGACGTGTTTGTTCGAGTACTACACCGCTCGGCGGCTTTTTCCGCGCATCGACTTGTTTGTTATCGTCGAGAGTATATAGAAGAGAAAAAAAACGTAAGGTCGCTTGCATAATAGCTTCGAAAAAAGTCCCTGTGGCTGGTGCGTCCGTCAGTGCACTTTCCCACATATCGGCCAGAGTTATAAGCGTTATCGCTGATAAAAATCACGACACACACACACACACACACACACTATCCGCTCGCGGCGTTCTAATTAGAAAGGAGAGAGAATCAAGCGCTCGCTCGCGCGCGGCTCGCGAAAGAAAGGCGACAAATGCGCGGCTGCCGCGATCCTTAATTGGTCAATTGATCCGCGAGAAGCGCGCGCTACTGCGCTATACTCCCAGGGATGACAGTTTTACGTTAAGGACGACGACGGGGACGACGGCGACAGGAGGGGGAGAGAGATTATCCGATTATCGCTCGCTCGCCGACTAAATATACTCTTTATCTGCTTGGGGTAATTAATCGCTCGCTCGAGTGTCTCTTTCTCTCTCGCGTGAGCCTTTTAAAGCGAGCGATCCGAGGGAGAGATACCGCGAGATAGCGCGTGTGTCTCGTTCGATTTCGCGGACATTGACTTTTAAATGAGCGATTCGTGCTTTTCGACGATGAGCCCGAGGTGTCGAGCGCGAGAGGGACGATCAATTTGTTGCAAAGGCCTTATTGCTGCTATTACGTGGCGTCGACGATGGGGTGCAGATAATATGCTGTATAAGGATCTTTTTTTCTCTTCAACTAATTAAAAAGTCTAGCTAGTCGTGACGCAACGCGTAATTAATTGCAAACGAGGTACAAATTTCAGTGAGATATTTCGGAATTTTGACAAACTACTCCCGGCTCTCTCTCTCTCTCTCTCTCCTTGAGCGCTCTGATTGATTTCCCAGAAGGAAAAAATCGAGAGAAAACTGCAAAAAGTCGCTTAGACCTGATTTTCCGCAAAATTAGCGCTTGCGTGCGTGAAAAACGTGGGGAAATAGAAACGTTTATGTATTCTCGAGATCGCTCTCTAATGAGCTTTGCTTCTGATCAATAAAACATGCGTAAAAATCTGTAAAAGGACGCTTTCCGAAAACCGCGATGTAAACCGGTATACACAGCTCGGCTATACTCTGTAAAATCGATGGAATTTTAGCGAAGGGATATAACGCTTTGAATAAACGACACCTGAGACAGTTCTTCTTGGTACACATAGACACAGACCTCTAAAACGACATTCTCGTGCGGGCGACTCAATTAGCGGTGCGTTTGCCTATCCGCGGGCTACGCAGCTCCGATCAATCGCGCGCACGGCCTCGGCCGCTTTGGTAAATTAACGGTTTGTGTAATAAATCTCTCTCGGATCAGCAGCACCGAGAGCGAATTGGGCAATATCGCAATTAAAAGTCCGGTCTACGTATACTCTACTGCTTTATCATTCGGAATGTTTCGCGCCAAAATTTTAACGAAGGTATACTATATATCTCTGATGTGCATCCGAGAGAGAGAGAGAGAGAGAGAGAGAGAGAGTGTCGTAAGGGGGACACCCCACGACGAGCAGGACGATTTCAACTTTGTCCCAAAGATTGAGAGATACGCGCGCATATGGTCTACTCGTTCGTTTATTATTCAGCACGACTTTCGCGGGCGCGTGCCGTCGAGCGCCGCGCGCACATATGCATATAAATATTGCGCAACGCGTAGCAGCGGCGGCTATTACATTATATGCGCCTTATGGGAAAGTACCATTGACGCGATAATGATCTCCCTCTTCGTGGTGCATATGCGCGCTCTGTTGCCGTCGCCGTTGAATCGTGCCGAGCCGCGGGGAGGAATAAGGACTGATTTTTTTCGTATGATTTTTCTTCGGTTGAGGAGGTGTAGGCTTGGCGATGGATTATGATGTTTTTGCGTAATTAATTGAGGGGCTCGGGCTGTGGAGGCTATACGGTTATCATAACAGCGGATTGAATTGTCCCGTGCGCTGTAATTAAGTCGTAAAGTTGATGAAACCGGGGTGGAACAATGCAGGCGACGATTCGATCGAAGTTTTCGCTTTTTGTAATTTTCCGAGAAACATAATAACATAGTATTTTCCTCGGAAAATCTGTATACAATATTAGCCTTGTACTCGCTCCCATGTCAATTTTTATCCACGACATCATTCGATAACACTCCCTATACACTCACTTCCATCAATATCCGCGTGTCTCCCCCTCGACGATAAATCGTTCCTCGTGTCGATCAGCGCTTTATCGCCTCCTCAAATCTCGTCTACAACGCGCGCAACACACTGCGCACTCGATAAAACGCTCGAGCGCTGCAACGCGAAGGAAAAAAAGTGTTCGTTCCCGATCGCGAAATTTCGACCGCCCGGAAAATCGCTGACGGACGCGTATGCTGTTATATACGTATGCACGTCGTATGCACGTCGTATGCACGTCGTATGCACGTCGTATGCACGTCGTATGCACGTGGGTGTACGTATAGGTATAGAGGAGAGATTTTTTCGGCGAGTTGCCACACGCGAACTCGCCGGTGCGCAAAACTGGAGCGATTGCGAAATCGCATGGTCGCAGTGCTGCGGCTGCGCTGCAACGCGTTGTTCTTTCCTTGCTCGGCTGTTTTTAGTGCAGCGGACACGAGGGCCGAGTATATGTGTGTGGCTCGAGCGAATTTTTCGTAGTTAGGGAAATTCCGTGTTGTTATATGCGCCGCGCGCGCGCGGCTCTCTACTACTGTGGCGGCGGCGGCGTATTTATTAGCGTTGTGCAATGATTTTTCTTGGGGTTTTGCTTTTTCGAACATTTGTTGGCGGTTTACACGCGTGATACATGCTCCGAGAGCGTATATGTTTTTTCTTTGATTTTTAAATTTAGCTATGGTGGTGTATACACCGAGGAGATGGAGACGTATTCAGTGCTGCAGGACTAAATTGATTGATCAATAAAATAAGTGTAAAACGTATCAAACTATTTTATGATAGCTCACTAAATTGATAGGTTGAGCCCAGCTAATGTAGAAGCCAATTTTTTTCATTCTTTGGCGTCATTTAATAAATTTTAAAATATTCTGCTCTAATCCTACTCTAAAATAGATACGGTAAACATTCAATTCGTTGTCTGATTGGCTGTTTGTTTTACCGCGCTGTCTGCGTATGCTTGATTTCCTAACCTCAAAAAATGAAAATTAAGAAAAAAATATATGATAACAATGGGTGTATTTCGTTACATTGTTGCGGGAATGCCAACCTTTTTAAATCAGAATTTATAACGATATTAATTACCAAAACAAAGCAGTTTTGGGCTGGCCATGTCATCATTGCCTAAACTCTCCGTGTCTGCGGTAAGTGAGCGCATATAGGTGGTGGTGCATAGGTACTTTCCCATTTCCCTCATAACAATATACGCGCCGAGTCTAGATGTAGCGGTGTGCCACCATTGTTAAAACTGCAGACTTATGCTATAACTGCACGCGCAGCGTGTCTGAAGTTTTCGTTAATTGTTTTGGCATGCCATTGGCTGAACCTGTTCATTAAATTAATTGAAATTTAAGTCGATCAAAAATAAACGATAAACTTTGTTGAATAAACTTAAAATTTTCTTGAAAATTCACAACGTATTCTCAAAACGATTATCAACAATATACCCTCGAACAGTCCAAGAAAATTACGAATATAACCCAAACGAAAAACTCACGCTCTCTCTTTGATCCCTATCTTATCTCCACCTTGGTATAAAAAAAAAGAAAAACACAGTACAATAATAATCGTCCAACGCCTCCGGTCGCATGACCGCGTCAAGGAGGAAGATGTCCCGCGCGATTGCTCACACGCCATTACGCACACACACACACACAGCTCTCCGCAGCGGCAGCAGCAGCATAGCCGATCTCGACGGTCATTAGCGCCAATCGATCGCCTGGCGTGACGGATCAAATGATTTGAATAAAGAGACGTCTCCGTCGACAGATGCAGCACACGCGAGAGTGTCTGTACATATAGCCGCGCCCATAAGTTCTATACGACTCATTATCTCCCGGATCGGCTTTCGTAGCACTCTCGCTCTGCAGATCTCGTTGAAAAATTAATCGATCCTCTTCGGTGACGGTGTCTGTGTCTGCGTGGCGCAACGCGGTGATGACTCGGGGATAATACCCGGTGAAGGGTGAAAGATTGTTGAGAAGTTAAAAGAGTTATTCATTTGATTTGGTTAACTATACTTTTCAGAAAGCTCAGCTAAAGCTCGATTTGAACCAATTTACCGTATTGTAATCCAGTCGGAAAAGGTTCCGAACGTAATTGCCTCAAAGAGGAATCCAGTGTACAATGAAAACTTTGATCAATTAAATCAGGCTAAGAATATAAAAAAATCGTTCATCGCTCCGATAACGCAACCGCGCAGCTTAGCCAACTTTTCACCACTCAAACTCGCACTTTACACATCCAATAAGAGTATATACACTATATACCCTCTAATAGCAGAAAAACGCATCGCACAAATTTTCAATGGATAATCCTAATCCCTCGATCGCTTACCGTATTACGGTTGTGTAACCGGCTTCGATTCGGTTTACACACATTCGCTCTTGCGCGCGCGCGATGTGTCTCATTACTACACTTTACTCGCGCGATACACACAGCGCAGCAAATAATTCAAACCTTTCGAGCGCGCACAATAATCGCGCCTCGTTACTTATGAGTCTCTCTCTCTCTCTCTCTGCGTTCGCGCGTATTATACACCCGATACCCTAATCCCCTGCATTTCATTAAATTCGCATTAGACGCGCGCGCGCGTCGAAAAAGGAAATACACTGCGCCGAGAGCCAATACGCAATAAATTCTGTTCCCGAATAATAAATACGCAAACGTGTGCACTTGCTTATATACGTATAAGCGAGAGATGTCGTCGTATTAAGGTCGCGCGCGTCTCGAGTTTTTCTTCTCGTTTGTTTCTGCGGGGACTGCTTTTCGCGCAGCGTAGACACTCGGCAGCTCCGCCTAATTGCTGAGTCGCGAGCGCGCGAGCGCGCGAGTTGTCGGCCGCGATTACGAAATGCTCCCGCGCGCGATTTGCTTCATTCATGGGTATGTATATATACACACAGGACTTGCGCGCACGTCGAGAAACTTTGTCAATTTGAGAACGACAAGTGCTGTGTAATGCCGTTGGC
Organism: Pteromalus puparum; assembly: GCA_012977825.3. NCBI lineage: Eukaryota > Metazoa > Arthropoda > Insecta > Hymenoptera > Pteromalidae > Pteromalus > Pteromalus puparum. Next base: position 17,334,492 of record CM053170.1, on the reverse strand, counting down.
TCGAGCGCCCGTGTAATTTGCTTTACGGGGATTTTTTAGCCTGTGAATATGCGACGATTTGTTGCAAAACTTTTTGACGAATGTTACATTCTTTTGATAGACGATATATGTGATGATGTTTCTGTTGCAGGTGTCGAGTGAGCCGATAACGGGCCAGTATTCATGCCAGTATGCTAATCCCGATTAGCCAGTAGATTAAACGAAGAAGACAGTAGTGTACATCCACAGCCAGTATAATATATATAGTAGCTATATTCACGTACGTAGTAACAATTATAACGAACATAACTCCCAGCATAATCAACATATTCGGCAAAGACGGAGCAGCGAAGAGGAAGAAAGTGTGGAAGCAAGTGTGTGAAGGAAGATTTTGGTCTAGTTGTCGCGGCGGAAGAAGATACGGAGCGACGGCGAAGGTGTCCGCAGAGATTCAGCAGCAGCGCGAGGAGGCGAGCTGCAGCGCCGGCGGAGGCGCTCGGGCGAGGAGGCGCTGGCTGGACACGACGCTGAATTACATCGGGAGCGCCAACCTGCAATCAAGGTTCATGGTTTTCATGGTGAGTTTTGGATTTTTTATTTTCTTTTTTCTTTCTGCTTGTTATACACGTTGGAACAAATTTTTAACCGGTGAAGTACAACTGACGGCGAAGGATATCTGAAGAAATTAAAAATACAGATGGACTATTTCAATATAGTAACCTCTATAGCTACTCAGACGTGCTTCGTACCATATCCAACGAAGGACATGATTTAGAACTTTTTCAAGCGAAATAGTAAATTTGGGCATCAGCGACTTTAGACGCGCTTCGCGCGCAGTTATAGTATGAGTGGTCAAAGCAGGAGGCCAAACAAGGCAGTTTTAGCATTCGTGGCACACCACTATATCTATGTAAACTTGGCGCGCATATTGTTATGAAGGAAATGGAAAAGTGCATGTGCCACACCTATTTTCACCTGCTAGAGACACGGAGAGCTTAGGTGGTGGCGAAAGGGCTCGCAAAAAGCCAGTCCAAAGGTTAAGTAGAGTTTTTAGATACGCGTGCATACATGAACGACTCATTCAAAAGAAAAATTAAAAATGATTTCAAGCATTTGCTCGTGGTTTTCAATTTTCGAAGATACGAATGTTCTAATAACTTCTGACCCATAAATAAAAAAGTATTGATGTGTAATCTTTTTGGAAATGCCAAAACCTTATGAATAAGTTTAAATAATCTCTATTGTGTTATCACTTTAATTGACTGATTTGATATTTTATGTACTCTGTACTCGACAAGCTACAATGAATGTTCGAATGGGTTCATTTGAGGTTTAGTTTTGTTAAGCAAGATATTATCATGCTATACTATAAACAATATCTATTAATTTCTTATTAATCAGACAGCATAACACAATGAAATAAAAGTTAATGACTTGGTTCGGTCAAGTGAAATGAAGTGCAGTGCACGAGTGTCATATAAACTTTGTACAGATAGTAGAGTAGGACTGTATTAATACATACTGTATAAATATAACAAATCAACGTATTAATCAAACGAAACTGATTTATTAGCTGGTGATTATCCTAACCTCTTAACCTCAAATTAGCGTCTCCCTACATTTGCCAGAATTTTCAGCAGATTCTGCGCAGAAATTTTTCTGGGCCGAATCTGGGCAAAACTTCTGGGCAGAAGATCCTATGTATTAATGGCACGGCCAGAAATTATGGACTTTCGATTATGCTAATACCCCACACCCAAGAACATGAATAATAAAACTCTTGCATCCCTCCTGAAGCGAGCTACTAAAAAATAAAAAGCCACTCGACGCATAAATCCATTCAAATATATGCGACTCCCGAAAACTACAGGATCCCGCTATACACGATGCGTATCTCACCGCTACGAAAAATAAAATTAGTAGTCTCCTCTTTCCCGCCACTCTCACCTTCGATAATAAAATCAGACAAACCCACATCTCTCCTTAACTCGCTTCACCCGATTATATATCGCGAGCATTAACAAGTCCCGGTGTAAATCACGATATCGCGCGCGGATGCGACCACTCCGCCACTGGTCACACACGAGCATAGGTATATATTTAATAAAAATTGCGTGCGACGCGCAATTAGCCCGGGATTTACAGGGCTGTATATTCGAATTCGGGTATCGCGTGGCCATCGGTTCATTAATTTGCTCCTTCCGCGAGACAGTCTCGTATAGGTATCGCATCGCTGCGGTGTGTAATATGGGGTGATGTGAGAATTGATTCCGGTTGGCGGGGATTTTGGCGGATCGAATGGGCAGAGGTTGAAAAAGCGGAAGAGATAAAAAAGGGGAGGGTTTTTTAATCTCTCATTTTTTGAATGGCGATGTCGATTAATTTTTATAAACCCGTCACGAATACAACGCCATAAATAATTAAATACACTCATTACAATTAATCTCCCGACGCACTGGACTCCCGCGCGCGAGAGAAACCAACCGGAGAATCAGCTTACACACAGCAGTGCGGCACCAAAGAAACTCACTCCGGGAATTAAATACGCGTGTATCACCTGAGCGCGCGCGCGATCGCCCCTGGTAGTTTGCATTTTTCTCCTTCGACAGAGGACACGGCACTGCAACTCGTTCCCATTTATTAATCGGCCGTTTACGCGCGCGTGCGAGCGTGTTACGTCGTTAAGCTCCTCGCGCTCATCTGTCCCGATCTCTCTCTCTCTCTCTCTCTCTCTCTCTCTCTCTCTCTCTCTCTCTCTCTCTCTCTCTCTCTCTCTCTCTCGGGCGTAAATATAGCCCCNCTCGCGGGCGTAAATATAGCCCCTTAATCGAATATTGTTTCGGCTCTCGTGTGTCCGTTTGTGCGCAGTGCGGAGGGATTTATTTCGTTTGTTAAGTGCGATGAATTTATCTCGATGGCTATCGGTGAGCTGAGAGAAATTCGGCTTTGCTCATTGGAGAGTATTACAATCGGAATTATTGATAGGGGGTATTAATTTTGCCGCGTGAAGAGAATATGCGCGTATTATTTGCCGAGCCGCGAAAGTCATTTATTTAAAAAAATATAATGCTACGCTCGGGCTCTTATTATATTAAGCTTATCGTGCGTGCGATTGCAATACGTTGAAATAAAACTACGAGATTTATCTATTTAATCACGTTGAAATTATGGTTACTCCTTGCCATTACGATTCCTCGTTGAACGCATCAAATTCTGTCGAGAGACGCATTCCGCAAAAAGTCAGGAAGTCTTTTTCAGAGTCAGAATCAAGTCAGAAGGTCAAAAGTCAGAATTAAGCATGGGGAAGTCAATATCTGGGACTCTTTTTTCAAGTCCATGAAACGCTTTATCCAAGGTTTTATCCAATGGATTATTATTAACAATTTTTCTCCTAATTAAAGCTCTTCTCTTGTATAGGTTTACCTTTATTTTATATCTGCGAAATTACTTCAACAGGAGAATTATATTTTATTATTTTTCCATTATATTCCATTGTCTTTCGAAATTCGCCCGACATTTCGGAACGTTTAAAAATGAACAGCCAAAACGTTTTGGACTGGCCACTTCCACCACCTTTTAAGTTCTCCGAGTCTCTGACTAGTGAAGATAGGTGGCGCATGAACGTTTTCCTATTTTCTTCATCACTAATCGGCGAGCCGAGTGGATATATTATAGCGGTATGTCAATAATGTCAACTATGCTATAACTGCCTTTTGTTGGTCTTGTTAGGATCACTTACGCACTAATTCACTGGGGATTTGTCGGACCTTAAATGATGTTACGCATTCATGGAAAGCGACGTACTTCTTCGCGTACTTCGCCGCCTCGCACATGCACACGGTGGCGAGCGGCGCCCCCTCATCGTGCGATCATTGAATTGTAATAGGACATATTTCGTATTGATAACTAGTGCATAAGGCACAATAATCCAGAAAAAAATCAAATCAGAAGTGTGTTACCTTTTTGAAAATTTGCCGTCTTTCGAACACGCTAACAGCCAATATTTTTCAAAGATTTCCTCGTGTAGACTCGACTGCCAGCCCAAAAACATTATATTCTCGAGCTAGTGATCGTAAAATCTAAAAATAACTTTCGTCATTCGACGAGCGCATCGGCTCGTAAAAATTCTAAACCCTGAAATAATGCAATCCAGCTGAACAAGGCTAAGAAAGCTTAATAACCCGGGGCTCTTCGCGAGAATCTGCAACTGATATTTGTCATCCGGTAGCGCGGAATATCTTCGGGACTTACGCGCTACTCTCGTAATCTTCCATATAGCGATCACGGACACGGAGTGGAAAATAAAGATAAGACGGTCGAGTGGTGGGGTTGTATTTTTTTTTTTTTGCTCAAATGCATGTGAATGGAAATTGTGGAAAATGTAGGCAAACTCTTGGTACTCTTGAGAAAGCATTAGTTTGACAAAGGTCGCTATTGCATATAATGTTACGACAACGAGAATGCGAGCCGCGATTGTTGGTAAACATAAAGTTTTATCGGTATCAAGCAATGAAGAACTCGATACGCGTCACGGAAAAAATCTCGAGAAAAATCTCGTACAATGGAACGTATGCGCAAGCATCGCAAATATTAGCTCTTTCTTCTTTTTTTGTTTTCATTTCACCTTTGTATTGGCACGCGTTTTGGAATCGATCGCATCACACCGATGCGCTGAATTTATTTCAACATTCATCCTTTCCGCGATAAGTACCTATACACCCCAGCCCCGAAATCCTCCCAACCGCGTTATCTACCTCTCCCCCATATCCACTCGTAATCAGTCTCATCATCCCTCTCCATAGCCATATTTCGCCACTCGCATCTCCGCATCTCTCGCACTGGAAAAAAAATATACAAACGAGCACCGAAATCCCGGTGGGTGTTCCTCTCGGCGGAGATATTTTCGTGCCGGGGTCGCAAGTCACTCGCGACCGCCGCATTAATAATCCCTGCAGCGTCCGCTTGATGTTTGATACGGGTGTGGCTGCCGGCTGCTGCTGCAGTGAGAGAAAAGAATATATATTCATATGTGTATAACGCACGCACACATGTGCGGCGAGAAGAGCTGTTGCGCGTAATTTGAGTCGAGCTTTACTGCGCGTGTGTTTTACTTTTATGCGGGGAATAAAATCATTCGCGTATACGAGGAGCACGAGCTCGATAACTCGCGGGTGGGTGCGCGCAATTTAAAAATGTGGGAATTAAGGAAATGAGCCGTAAAAAATTAATTTTATCGCCCTGACGCTTACAAACGTTTCTTCTTGGCTAATTGAGCGAAGAACGCGTCTTGGTTGTTTTTATGACTTATTTCGAAAGAGTATGCGCGGTGCGTGTCGTCTTTACAGCGTCGAAATCAACGAAATATGAAGTATTGATGAGAGAGAGAGAGAGAGAGAGAGAGAGAGAGAGAGAGAGAGAGAGAGAGAGAGAGAGAGAGAGAGAGCCGTTTGTTCTCAGGGTCGGCAAAAAATTCTTTCCCGTGAGAACCTCGCGCATGGAAATCGATTATTGTTAAAATCCGTCGACGCACTCGCGAGAGCGCGACATAAATACCAATTAGCAGTCGAGTTTCGCGCGACAAAAAAGGAGCCGCGGGAGAGAGATCGATATGATTTATTCTAAGAGTCGTCCCCTCTCTCGTGGTGATAACGGATAAAAGCAGGCGAAGAAGAGAAGAAAAAAGTGAGCGAGTCTCGTCTCATTCCTTTTAATTATCCCTTCGCAGGCAATAAATAATCGATGGTTAGCCCGCGCTCTCTCGTCTCCCATCGCAAATCTCGCGGCCGGCGGGCCAATTTATCGCGCGATCTCGCAATCATAAAACACCGCCCTCGCTTTTCTCGACCGAGAAAGAGAGAGAGAGAGAGAGAAAGACGCATTGATCTTTTTACCGCGAATGGATCTCTTGTACTTTCTCTCGGTACTCTCTTTTTGTTGGGGAAAAAATTGCGGCGGAGTTTTTACGATTTGTGGTTGCTGGGCGCTATTGCTGTTTTCAAGCGAGACTATATTCAAATATTTTGATAAATTTTTTGGTAACCGATGTAAGTCTTTATTAATGCATAGAGATACAGAATATAGAATTAACCTTAGTAAGAATAACATTTTAGTTACACCTATCATCAAAAACACCATACTTTCAAGCTAAATCATTAACAAACATATTGGATTTTCATCAAAATATTCGATACAAATCTAAATCTTTAAAGCCCAAAGCTCAAAAATCTGTTTAGCACATTATACAATTTTATTTTTCCAAACATCGAAAAGCATGAATCCCTAACAACTCGAAAAATAATTCTCTCTTAACACTGAGAAATACGCACGTCCACATCTCATAAAACTCTCGTGTGACAGCAACGGTTACAATAATATCCCCGGGTCATCTCCCCCACAGTGGACAACGCCCCGGCTTCTCTCTCTTTCTCTCTCGCCACCTGCAGCGTCGCTCCGCGGTAATTTGCTGCGGAATGCAAATTGAATCCGAAATTCATTCGCGAGAGTCGCCCTCTCCCTATACGTCCTATACTCACGAGGTTCCAAATTTCGGTTCCACGAATTATCACTCGTTTGTTAGGTTTTTCCTTTTATACCAGCGGATTTATGAGAGGAAGGTGCAGAGCACATTGTCGGTGCGAAGTTTGTTCATCGCGCGAGCGCGACACGCTGCGGTGTATTAAATCCATCTCAAGAAAGTAAGTTCGGTATCATAAGATAAAGAACAGTAGGTGCGCGCGCGTGTATAAAGCGTATGTAAATCAAGCGATATTTATGCATCGCGCTCGCGGGGCTGTACTCATTAAACGTTATTTACATTATGACTTCCGAAGCGAAATTAACGATCTCGGATGCGTACCTGACGAGCACAAACAAACACCGGATTTATGTGCGTCGAAAAAAATGGGTCAGACGAGAGTATATTATAGTAATTTAATACACACGACTCGCTCAAATGAAACAATAAAGCACGCGGATGATAACCTTGCACTTGAACCCACTGCCGCCTCGGAGATTCCCCGCTGAGCGCCAAATTCAAATTCTCGCGCGGGATTTAATGATTCCCGCCGCGCGAATCGAGCCGTGAAAGTGCCGGGGAGGACTTGACAAACGGCCGTCCCTTGATTTACGCCGCGTGACCGAGGTGGAGTCGCGGAAAGGTATTAGTCGAGCGATTTTCTGAGCATTTATTCGTCTGCTATGAGTAGGTTTTCAGTTTTTTTTTCTTCGAAAGGTGCGCGTACTGGTAATTGAGTAGGAAATGGAAAGCGGCGCTGATAAGTCGACTGAAAACTGAGATGAAACTTTGTCTCTGTCGGAGTGACTAAGTTTTCGTTTGCACAGCGCTATGAGTCTCGCGGTTAATTGAGTTGAATTTTTTCAGATTTTCACTGTAATTAAACTGTCAGTGTCTACCATACCACAGCATCATCATTGCGCACACATTTGTAAATAAGAACTTTTTCTCCTAAAATCAAGCGTCAACCGCAAAGAAATTAATTTTAGAAAACATCACGCTCGAAATTTATGGTAATCCAATATCCCAGAGGGCTCCATGACAAGGCAAAAAGGTGCGCTTACAAGCTCGCGCAACAAGGCCAAAGTTTAAAAAGCGATTTAGCATATACGCGTACACACAGAGGCGAGGAACGATAAAAATCCCACGAATGCGCATAAATCCGTGAGCTCAGCTCTCCGGGCTTGTCGAAAGCAATCGCCGGCGTCCTTCTACCCCCATGTGCCGCGTGGCTTCTCGAGAGAGAGACTACCAGTGTTGTTCGCGGTGATATACTCGGGCCCCTCCTGATGTCCTTAGCTCCGCGGCGGTAAATTTCGAGCGACACCCACACGCATACATTATCGGCGGCTTTTTCTCGCGCCGGTTTGCGGCCGTTAATTGTTGCGACGGATTTAGAGGCAGTAAGGGTTAAATGAATGTCGTCGAGTAGAGCTGAGGTATTCTCCTGTCGTGTTTGAGGGGAGGAAAGGGTGTCTTGGATCTTTTCTTTATTGGAAGTCGCCATATAGAAACGCGTATAGAGTTAATTATTTGCGAGGCCAATGAGCTTACATCATGTTATTGGCAGCTACTATAAATAATAGAAATATTATAAAAGCATGGAGATTCAATTAAATTCTTGTTTTGTTAAAAGTTATCGTCCAGGCGAGAAGTTATCCTACTCTAAAAGACATGGTGATCATTCTATTCGTCTTCTGATTGACTATCCTTACCTCAAAAAGTAAATCTTTAGCTAATATGATAACAAAACGTGCGTATATCGTTATATCGTAGCGGAAACCTCGATCTCTTTGAATCAAAATTTAAAACTTACTCAAGTACCAAACATTTTTATTTCAAAAATACTGCTGCGAGTTCAACCTAAGCTTAATTTTATGCACGTGAATAGCTAAAGCGATATATCAATTATTAAACCAAAGCAGTTTTGGACTGGCCCCTTTCCTCACCAACTAAACTCTCAGTGTCTTTGGCAGGTGAACATAGGTGGCGCACAGGCATTTTTCCATTTACCTCGTACCAATATGCGCGCCGAGTCTAGATATAGCGGTGTGCCATCAATGCTAAACTGTCTTGTTTGCGGCCTGCTGCTTTGGCCGTTCATGCTACAACTGCGCCCGTCTAAAGTAGCTAGGAGTGTTGTGGATTTGGACTGTACATACGTTTTTTTTTTGTTAAGAATATGCCTATAGTGGTATAAGATGTCATGAAATATTTTGTGTGTGTTAATTTTTTTTTTTTATAATTTAAGAGAATATTTGACTGAATATTTTTGTGGATATTCAAGTGTGTTTTTTTACCTATAATTTTATAATTTGTTTCTCTATAATACTATTATGAAATATTATCCCAACTCGTTAAAGATTAAGTCCTAGGATAAGTAAATGATAAATCAAAGAATTTGAAGAATTGAACGACTTTAAGAAAAGTAAACGATTTTCTGGATTTTCTTATGTATTTACGTGAAAGCCACGCTAAAATCCGTGTAAAAATCTCAAGACCAATCACTGTCACATCCATACTAGGGAAAAAACAACACACCGTAAAGAGTGCTCATGTTTGCCGCGGTTGACAATTTTATCCATTGCAGTAATGTTTGCCTAACGGAAAGCGCGTCACGCCCCCATTGTCGAGCGATATCACACTTTCATGTGTAGACGCGACGCGAGCCCAGAGTATACATATGATTTCTCTCTACTCTGTCTACTATCTGTCATTCCTCTCGAGCTTTTTTTTTCATTCGCCGGATTTTTTTATTCCCTACTCTTGGAAGAAAGAGCCCGAAGTGGATGCTTAAATACTCAACACGCACACGCCGTTACTCTCTCTCCCGCGAGCAACAGGTGGACCTTACTTTTTGAATATTTTTTATTTACCTCGTTGTTTGCTAAAGCACGAAACTCTCAAAAATGTGTTTCCTGCGCTCAATGGCATTATAAGCAAAGACACACGTTCGCGTACGCGAAGAAAGAAACGCCGGACATAAACAATAAAAAGGCGAGTGAGCCGTGTATGAGCGGCGCGTTATTAGTAATTACGCCGGTATATATCGGCATAAAGTACTGAAATTTGACATTGAATTTCTTTCGCCGACCCACGGGCGCCGTGATGGGCCAATAAAACGCGAAACAAGTTCGGGCTCATTATACGATATGCCGCTCGTGAATGTGTGTGTGTGTTATGTTACGTCGAGCAGTTTTTAAATTGTATTTTCTTCGGAGTCGTTAAAACCATATTTTCTTATGTGTATCGAGCCGAATTTGAGAATGCATAAATTGCTTATGACTTGGCTAACGTTCTCGAGAATACCATAATTTTTATCTCGAATTCGGGGCTTAATCTGAAAGGGATTTTTACGAGCGGGTGGAGATACTTGAAGGCGATTCCTTTGCAATAATTTCGACATCAAATTTTTATGCATATATGCATTAACAAAGTATAATTTATTGAACGCGCATACGGACGTGTATATATTTGAAGTCATAGCACCTTAAATAGAAGCAACAATACTGATCATTGCGAAAAATTATTCGCTTTATCTTTTCGTACTCAGGATAGCGTCTCTTTCTCTCTCCTTTTCTTTGGGACGCGCAACGGCAATTTCCGTCCACGTGTGCGCTCGCGATGAGTGAGTGCCCGTATTACCGTCGAATATCGCCTATAAATATCATGTCCGTTTCCTCGTAAAACGCCGAGGAGAGACAGGAGAGAGAGAGAGAGAGAGAGAGAGAGAGAGAGAGAGAGAGAGAGAAGAGAGCGAAGAGAGCGAAAAAGAGACTATACCTGCGATGCGCCGCGGCACAGCTCGCTTTCTTTCGCAGCGAGATATCTTCTCGGCTGCTTTCTTTTTTCGGTTTTAGTGAGAGCGCTTTATGCGAGAACGCGCGCGCGCGCGCGAGAGAGAGGCTTCTTCGCCGCCGTTGCCGCCGCGAGGGCTGCGCTCTCTGCGCGCATTCTTTCTTTCGCTATGCTCCGATTACTGGTTTTTGCACTTTTTTTAGTTTTCTGTTTAAAACTGTTTATGCGCTGTGTAGTGCAGTAGTGCACGCATCATATTTCTTCTATTTGTTTGATGCACTGAGTTGTACCGTGCCGAAACAAATGGAGCTCGATGCGTTTGCGGCGTTATACAAAGAGATCGTCGAGCGTGTGATTCGTAAGGCTGAACTGTTAAATTTTCGGGTCCCTGATTGATGTGTTTGTTCACTCAAAGCCCGGTGCCCACTTGCACACATGAAATTTTTGTTTCGTGATTGTGTACACAAATCATTATTTTATTTGTTTACTAAAAAATAGCGATTTCGTAAACTAACTCTACCAGTAGTAACAGTCGACTCGATCAGACATACAGGTATTTCTGCAAACACAGGCAGGCTCAAAAACATCTCGTAAAAATTCCGTAACAGTAACCGCAAAGCAGCAATTAGCACACAAGAAACACAGTAAAATCCCCCCGAGCATCAGAACCTCTATACACACGCGTGTAACGATCCAATAAAAGGGTCAGTAAGCATCGACAGCTCGCGCGCGCAAGAGAGATCGCTCTTCAAAGCGTCGGCGTCGGCCGTTAAAATCGCGAGGCGACGTTAGCGATTCGACATGGGAAAGACCTACGCTGCAGTTTTGAGCTGAAGAAGGAAGAAGAAGAAGAGAGGCCCGTTAACGCAAATTACGACGAGCCAAGCCCGCGTACGCACGCAAGTATTAAGCGTGATGTATCTATAATGGAGAAACAATATAACTTCACGGGAATTAAGGAGTACAAGTTTAGAGCTGTAACCGCGAAGGGCATTAAAGGAAGTTTGCGAGGAAGTGCGTATCTGGGTTGGATCGGATGGATGATGTATGTATTAAATTGCCCTTTCTTCTTTCTTTTTTGCTGGTGTGTATGTTGTTGAAATGTATTTGATGAACGTTTATTTATTTAATCAAATATAATACAGAGCGTGAACTAGTCTTGGTATGAAAAGATACAATAAGAATATAGGAATGTAATATGTATAACGTAGAACTGTGAACTGTCTTGTGCTGATGGCTTTCTCGTACTGACTGCGGCTCCCTACCGCTCCGGCCGCTTCTGAACCCTTGGGCCCTATCATAAAACCCAGGTCAGCTTTTCCTTCCTTGGGAGTCGATGAACGTAGTGGGGGCGTATAGCGGGCAGATACTGCGTGGATATCATTGAATTCCAATATTCAGGTATAGAAATTCCGCGAAAAACAGTTATAACATGAGCATGAGCGTCTCAAGTGTAGGCCCAACATAAGGCAGTTTCAGCATAGAGATTCGGAGAGTTTGAACGGTAGAGATAAGGGCCAGTCCATAACTGCTTTGATCGAGGCTTTGATTTACAGTCTGTCACCGTCCAAATCAAAATTTATCTATCTCAGACTCGCAACAGTTTTTAACAATTCTTAGCGGCATATAAGCTGCGAATTTTGAAATCATCCCGTGACACATTCAGAAATGCGCTCCTTCTTTTTCCAAAGGACTGCTCTCTTCTCAACGACAGCCATTTAGCGTCCATCCCCTCTCCTACTCCACAGCCGCAGAAACGCGTTTCCGATGCTTTACGCGCGCGGTTAACTATGAATTACGAGGCAAAAAAAAAGCACAAGTATACACGGCTACTGCTGCAGCAGCGAGCAGTAACAATGTCACCGCTCGACGGAAAATCGACGGCGCCTCTCCGTTACGGTTCTTGATTCTAGCTTAAGCGCGTCGCGACGCGACTGATTCATCGTTTCTCTTTTTCCGCGGAAGGAGAGTTTATGGATTTTGCGGATGAGAGATGCTATACGTACTTATACCTTATACCGCTGCTGTGCGTTTTTATTGGAAAGCGCGGCTAGAGATTGATGCCGGTGATTCCGTCGTCCTCTAACGACATCGAATTACTTTTCGGAGAAAAATTTTCTGGGGGAAAAAGAAAGCGCTCTCCCTGGATGTGAGCGAGAAAAATCTCGCATGCGCAGCAGCTGTATATAAAGAAAACACATGCATTAGTCACAGGCGTATACACATCAGAGAGACTGGCCAGAGAGACCTCTGAGGAAACGGTACAGCGTCGAGTCCGAGAGAAAACTTCAAAGAATCCCTTAGCGTGCGAGAGTCTCTCTTGTCCTTTTTTCAAAACGCGTCGCGCGTTAATCCGCGCCTCCAGCGCTATATAGTCGGAACGTGTTATTACACGGGATAAACCTCTCGCGCGTACACACACACACACACACACACACACGAGCTTCTCTCGGACAGGGTTTTGCTTTTGTTTCGAGGAGTATTTTGGATGCTATCGCTTTATCGTCCGAGGAATTTTAGTTTCTCGCGCATATAATACAGATAAAGATACAGCGCGAAAAAATTCGATTCAATTAAAATTCACGCGCCGAGAGCTATCTGGCCTCGAACGGGTGTTTAATGAAACGGCCGATTAATCTTAAACGCGGTAATTTACCGCCACCAGTACTACGTAAATAACCGGCCAGTGCCGCGTATAACCTCGCAATTATACATCTCTCCCGCAGCTGTGCGAAAAAAAAACTTTCACGCGGCGGAGCTTCGATATTATCCGGGTTAATAATAGGTGCCCCGCCGGCGAAGATGACAAATTGGCGCCGCGTCTCCGCGGCAATTACGTCGACGCCCGAAAATCGTCGTGTTGACTTTCGCAGCAGCTCTCGGGATATATAATGCCGACACAATTTGTATCGACATCGATACTCGCTGCCCTCTCGGACACTCGTGAATGTGTGTGTACCGTTATACGTGTATAGTGCGGTGACATGATAAGTGATTGTGTAGTTTCTCTCTTGCATGTGTGTGCGTATCGTGGAAAAAGCGCGCGTGATTGGCAAATTGCCATTAAAAGCTGCCCCCGAAATTTCCCCTCTGATTTACGAGCTGCTGATCGCGCGGTCCTCTGTAGTTTCGAAATTCGCGTTTTATATCGAGCGGCGAGCGTTGTAAATTGGATTATCGAACGTTTTACGCGACGACAGGCCGGAATCGATCGGATTCGAAAAATTCACCTGCAATCATTACACACATAAGGATATACAACGGATATCAATCAATAACAATTCGTCCCGTGTACAGATTGTGTAATAAACATGCATCGAGGTCAAACGCCGGCGGAATACCATTCGTTTCGCCTGTCAAAATAATCGCGTCAGCGTCTCATCTTTCCTTTGAGTTTCGGAAGCTTGAGTTTCGGTAAGATTAATTTTCAGCCTAAATGAACGTGTCGCCCGCGGACGGACGTGTATATCTGACGTATGTGACCGACGACGAGACAAATTTCGGATGCGAGTCGTGTCGCGTGTTTTACGGAATATTCCTAATTGCTTCGCCGGATATACCGGTCCCTCCGAGGAGTGTGTTTTCGGAAGATGTACGTTTATATTTCACACCGACACCTCATACTGTGTACACAATATCGCGTTTTTATATATAATGCAATTTCGGAGAGGAACAATAAAACGGGCTTTTAAGGCTCTCGAAAGAGTCGAATAATAAAACTGCCCATCCCACTCTTGGTCTTTACGGACGCACTTTTACCAGTCGTAAATCGCGTGTCCGAATCGTCTGCATATTACACACACGCGAACGCGCGTACGTGTAACGAGGAAGTGTAATCATTCCGCCTCTTAATGTCTCTCTACACACGCAGGTACGACACCTCTTTCTCTCTTGACTATGTCTAGCTGAAATTCCAAACGACATTACATCTTTAATTGCGCGCATGAATCGCCGTCTCCGTTTAATATTCGCGCTCAAACGACCCTCTTCAAATTTTCACCCGCTGGAGTAATATAATCGAATAACAATAAATCGCAAAAAAATAATCCCGATGCATCATACGTGCTCGCCGACAATAAAGCGTCTACTCCCCTTTCAGCAGCAGGAGCATTGTTTTGCGCCATCGCCCTCGGCGATGCACCAACTCTCATCCGCGACAAATGCATTAGCATCAGCAAAGGGAGCAGAAAGAGAGTACACCGAATACGTAAGAGAGAAAGAGAACCGGGCGTGTGTGTGACGACTCCACGTGTCCGTCCGGCCTTTTTCGACCTGCGGGTATACGCGCGAGAGCTGTTGTAAGGGGATACGTAGTAGTTTGCCGCTTGTTTGTCCAAAGTGGACGTTTCAGAATGTTAATAAAATCGCGCAACCGCGACAGTTTTCACCAGCAGCATCCTACTTCGAATCCAAACGCACTGGTTTCTAATCTCGTCAAAAGAGCGCCTCGTCAGCTGCTGTCGCCGTCTTTTTTTTCAACTGTCCCGTCGCTACAGCTCGTATTCGAGAGAGAGAGAGAGAGAGAGAGAAAAAGAGAGAACGCGACTGTATAACGGGGTCAACGCTCCTTTCGGACGTCACCGTGTATATGTACACGCGCGCGGACGCCAGATGATTCGCTGACGACGGAGGAGAGAATCGCGATGAATTTGTGCGGGGATGAATCGTTATATATAGACGTGTATGCGCGTCATGGATTATTTTTTTCTTCGTTGTATTATGGAGATGAATCAGTTAGCGTGGATTGATGGTTTCATCGGATAATTTTTTACTTGTCGCGAACTTTCACCACTCGAAGAATATATGCTTAATAGAAAAAAAGAGGATTATACTTACCGCCCGTATGCGTATACACACACGGCGCACAATGTACCCTCATTAAATGCAGCAGACGAGCCCTAGACAGCCGCTATACACTGCAAAGTAAAGCCGGCCGTCGATCGTTCCTTATAACGAAAAAAAGCCCGCCTAAGTCTCCGAGACGGAAAAAAAAGGAAGAGGCATCGTTCTTCGGCGTCATTCATGAATTTCTCTCTAATGCCGCTGCAGCAGCTCGCCGTCGCTCGTATACAGCCGGGAGAGTACGTATACCATGTAGTACAAGGAAAGAGAGAGAGAGAGAGAGAGAGAGAGAGACGCGAGTGACAAATCGTTACATTGACCATCGATCCCTCAGTCGATCGGAAGCCGACCAAGCGACTGTCTGGACGCCAGAGCGTAAATAATTGAAAGTATATTCATTATCATCGGAGAAAAATCCCGACAAATATCTTCTCCGAACTCGAGCAAAAAGAATATGGATAGGCAGTGTGGTCTTCGAGCGGGAAATGTTAATGGGTCATCGAGGAAAATCGGCGGCGCCTGCATCTATACAATACAGAGAGAGAGAGAGAGAGAGAGAGAGAGAGAGAGAGAGAGAGAAGATAGCCAAGTTTTTGCGCTCATCACGCGGCAGTTTAGCTTGTTTTGCTCGCGGCGGTAATGTCGCGTTCGCGATTAGGCGACGCCGGCTGCGTATACGTTTTCTCCCACTTTTTGGTACACACCTTATATGCATATGCATTGCTGTCCTCCGATGATGCGCACAAGTCGCATTGAAAAGCTGAGAGATGGAGAGAAAAACGCCACTTCCTCGCTTTTGTGTGAGTATAACACTACTGCAAACTCATCTCCTGCTTGGAGCACGTGTCGACGAATAAATTAAGGGCTTTGCTCGTGCGCAGAGTTACAGCGTCGAACCTCCGTAGCAGCAACAGTTGCTGCTATATGGCGAAAGAAACTCGGGTAAATATTGACGAGGGAAGAAGCACTTTGCGATGGCGGATGATGGATTTCGCTGCCGGGAAAGTTTGCAACCGCGCGCGTGGACGCGACCTTGTCGTTTCCGGTTTGCACTGCTGCTCTTGCGGTCTCGAGGCTTACGTAATACTCAGATCGCTGAATAATCGCTCTGCTGTACGTACACTGCTACTCGCGGAGCTTTGAGAATTCATGCTCTGGAGTTGCGGTATTTAAGGGTGTCGGATTAAAATTTATATTTCGATGCGACACACGAGTTAACAGTTTCGAGATCGAGACTATAAATAAGACTGCGCGCGTGCGTGATGAATTTACATGAAAATTGAGGGGTGTATCGAGTTACCGGTGAGTATAATTCGTGCGATGATCGGAATTTATGCTTTTGAATTAACTTTCGACGAAAATGGCTCTCGAATATGAAATTGTTATCTCTCGTATAGCCTGTTCGTTTTTCGAGCTCGATAAGACTCGAGAATGATAAAGCTTGTCCGAGTCTATAATTAATTTGAATACAAATAAGTTCAATGCCTCAATTTACGAAAATCGTAGTGCAACTTGGCGAGCGATAAAGCCAACATCGTAGCTTCCCATAGCAACAGATACACATACCCACCCACGCACAGTCAGACTCGGCTAATTGAACGTGCAGCGGACGTAGCCGGATAAGCGCCGCCGCATAACCGCACAACTCTCTGGAAGATTCATACACACACACACACACACACATACAATACGTAGAGACAGAGACAGAGACGACACGCACGTGGCGATTATCCGCTGCAATTGGGCGACGATAGTGAGATTGCAGAGCTACACTGTGCTGCGGGACGGCGGACGTAAGGTGGGCGTTCTCCGCGTGCCGCCGGATATGGCTCGCCGGAAGTTATGGAGGGGACCGGCTCTCTGCCACCGACACGCTCCTCGAGACGTCGCGCGGTTTGCGTGTATCTGTATATATATATATACGCGACGATGATATGTACTAACTGCTCCGTATGCGGTGACTCTCTCTCTCTCTCTCTCTCTCTCTCTCTCTCTCTCTCTCTCTCTCTCTCTCTCTCTCTCTCTCTCTTGTGTGGGGGG
>CM053170.1:17302648-17316810 GCA_012977825.3 Pteromalus puparum | reverse complement strand
TCTCTCTCTCTCTCTCTCTCTCTCTCTCTCTCTCTCTCTCTCTCTCTCTCTCTCTCTCTCTCTGATGGGTGATAGCTCGCTGGGATTGATAGGTGGGGTCGTCGTTGTGGCGTTTGAATTCGGATTGATGAAGATTTTATTGGCTTGATGGCCGTTATAGGGAGTGAACGAAGCGTCGTTGTTGTTAAACACTTGTTTACTCGTGTGTTTTGAACATTTTTCATTGCGGATTGAAAAATTTTCGGAATTTTTTTGATGACACTGCAAAATGCATTATTCATCTCGAATTATATGCGTATGTACGAAGTAGGGCCCCCCTTCTTAATAAACGAAAGTATCGATGCTCGAAAGCGCACTCCTTTCAATATGCAAATCAGGCCAATTATCAAGATAACACGAGAGCCCGTAAGAGCTGCGGCCTTTTGGTCCCTCCAATTTTTCTCCATTATCGCGGCTTCCGCGTAAAACACATCGCCTCGCCCGTAGCCCAATAAATCTCACCTTCGAAAAATCACTTATAGCTACACCGTTCACAACAGCCGAAAAAACTACCGGAGATAAAAGCTACGGTAATACCTTGTGTATAATATATATGCAGCACAACGGCGCGAGATTAATAGTCCGCGAAGCTTCGCCTCGCGCAGGTGGTCCATATTTCGCAATTTGGCATCGCAGCGGATGAGAAATGGCGGGGGAGCTGCTTATCGGTGCCGCGAAATTCGAATCAACGCTGCTGAAAAATTCACCGGGTCGGAGATCGATGCGCAGCTGTTCGTTACACGCGAGAGCAGAGATCCATCTGCGTTATTTCATTTCGGAGTAGGTCCTGCCTTCGATTCAGTCGAGATAGTCGCGTCGTTTTGCAGGAATGAGTTCGATGACCAATTAAAAACGAATTTCATTCGAATGATCCATCTTCAAATGAGCTCTTTTTTTCGAAAAAATAAGTCGAGGGTTTCTTCGAGCTAAAAACGTCCCACCGATTAACATATCCAGCGTAGGCTCGAAGCGAAAAAGACAGGCTCGAGGCTACTTCAACGCGTACGAGAGGCTACTCGACTTATTGCCGCGAAGCGGATCGCCGTAAAGTGCGCCTATCGAATTGCATGTCGCATCGCGTGTCGCTACGCTTATGTGCGCACTTGCGCAGGTGTGGCTATAGATACTGCTGCGATTACATCTGCCCCGCGAAAGAGGGAGAACGACGAGCAGACTATACTATGTGTATGGAGAGGCTTCCGAGTTGACGAAACAATTCGGACGGCTTTGCATTTTTTTAAACTCTGCGAAATGATTCTCGATTCTCGTTCTCCCGGGATTTTCAAAGCTGCCGAACCTTGCACTCCGGAAAAAATCATAATCATCTTACGAATGTTTTACATGTATACTTTTGAAACAACTTACTCCTGATATGGGACCAATTAGTCGATCGCGTCCTATAAATTATCGAATCATTCTCTGCGCGGATTACCCGACTCGTAAATGTGTAAATGTTGAACCCTACCATTGCTACCAAGCTTCACGCTCGCATTTAAACAAAATGTAATTCTCCCATGACAGCAGCGTGAAATCCGCTTATCAATTTTTTACCGACGATAAAATAAAAGCCTTACGCGAACATTAAAATCTTCGACAACAACAAGCTCGTAATACCATACACAGCTATCAAACAGCAGCAGCTCGCAAAGCGGTCAATTTTTGGTATACACACCAGCATTAGTCCTCATTTCACAGAGAGTAGACTACGCTGTGTACGCGGTAATACGTTGGCGCGTGCGACAAACTGCGCAGTGCGGTGCATGTGCACGCGGAGTGAGAGACACGCCCTTCTCGTGTGTCGCGCGCGCGATCGCGTGGCTAGCCTCGTCGCGAGCCCGCATGTTTCGCGGCGAGCTAACGGGTGTCGCGATACGTTTTGGCCTGGTTGAATGTTTTAGAAAACGCGCTGGCGTTTGAATTTTCGGCAAAAAATTCATGCAGGATCATTGTTTTATCGTTGATTCTTCGATCTCGCAACGACGTGGTTGGTTTGTGAAACGGTGCCAGGAAAAATTGCGCTGCGGTGGCCGAGGCGGTGGCGGCGTTGCGCGTCAAGATTGCGACGGTCTGCATATCTGTCGCAGTCCGAGCGCAGTGTCGTGTCTACGCAGGAGGGTAATAATCGGGTTCGATTAAATCGGATCTGTGTATAGAGAGCGAGTGTATTATAGCTCACTGTATGCGTATGTATCTATGTATATATAGTCTCTCGTATCGCGAGTCGATGATGATTGTGATTGCGACAGGTGACGCGTCGCGCGGGATTTGACATTTGACCGGATCGGCCGATGACTCAATAACGATTTGTATTCAAATGCTCGTTCAAATGGGGAGCTTGCGACAGGCTCTCTATATATACATGCATCGGAGCTTTGCGGCTATTGTCGTTTTCTGATGAGACGATTTGTTAATGACCTGTGTCTAGTCTAGTTTTAGCATACAATCGGGAACAAATTTGATTATTGATTATTGATCGCAAGCTTGAGCTCGCTTGAGGAGATAAAAAAAGCGCCTCCGTCGAATTACCAAAATTGGCAGCTCGTGCGCTTCCACGTGCTATACCGCGCTCTTATGCAACTGTACATCTATATCGTCACTCCCTCTTTCCGTCTCTTTCTAACGCGCGCATCATAGCGGCGGCGGATCGAATAAATGGTAATATTGACATATTCGACACCGCGCCTGAGAGAGCTACGGCTGGAAAACAAACGGCGCAGCGGCGGTATCGCTTCCTCGTCGAAAATTTTCCAAATCCATAAACATTATACGACTCTTTGTTCGCGACAGAGGCGTCAGCTCTGAAAAAGCAGAGCGTCACGTGTGCGTGTATTATATGCACCGATTGCAATAGGCCGATAACAAAATTAGCCTTGCGTCAGCGCACTTGTATGGACGTGTGCATGTGAAGCACGTCACGCGACACACCGACGGGCGTTGCTGGAAGTCGAAATTCTCCCGGCGCGTATAAGGTAAAATGCCCAGTACTTGGACAAAATGAAAATTCAGCCCTATACTTGGACACTCAAATATTCGCTATTGTGATGATATAAAAAACTTAACCTCAAAAACTAAAGCGGATCAGCATTGTAAGCACCATTACGAATAATATATTTGTGATTTTTATTACTTTTGAACAAAAATAAATTCGAATGGATCATTTGAAAGACTGCTCTCGAGTCCCATAAGAGAAAATTTGTTCAGTGTTGTCCAACTTTGCCGAAAACACGATTTCCATAAAGCAGTAGTTCGACACATTTAATTACAGTGTCCAACTACTGGCTTAAAATCGCGTCCAAGTACTGGTTTGATTATGTCAAATGATGTCCAACTACACCGCGTTTTGATGCTAATCTTCAAAATTTATTTTTATTATGAAAATTGATTGTTTGAGGTTCGGTTTTTTTTTTAATTGAAAGATAATTGTGTTGGCTAAACGTTGGCGAACAAAAGTTTTTGCTATTATGCAATTTATCCATGCAAAATAAATGAGCTTCTGAAATTTCCTTAAAATCTGTCCATGTACTGGGCATTTTACCTTAGCGCATACAACGCGCTACTGCTGCCGCTGCTGCTGTGGGTTATAGAGGTAGGAGCTGCTACTCCGCAGCCTTCACCTCGATTCGCCGGTCGTTTCCGCTCTTTGCCCGAGAGAGGGAGATCGCGTCTCGCCTCGAACCTCGGACACGGCTGTTTATTTTTGATTTTATTTAACGATGATAGTGTTGTTATGTAGTGCTTCAAAATTTTTATTCAACGCTTGCTTTATCATTTTTTCATCTTTCTAACGCAATAATTCTTCTTATGTTTCAGGTGAGTACAGCAAAAATCCAATCGTAATGAAATCTCTCCAACAGCGCCTGCGTGTGTAAGTATATATACACAGAAGCAAAGGTCACCCATTTTATTAATCATAATCCTTTATGCCGCGCGTTCATCAACCGTAAAAAAACGAAATCGAATCCACCGCGTGTGTATACCCATCGAATCAAAAAATCCCGTCACCGCACCGACGTTCTAAAACGCACACGATCAATCGATCAATCCTCCAGAACACTGCACTGCAGTGGCTTTCGCACCAGCTGATTCCGGTATATCGGCTTCTCCGCGCGGGCTCTTATCGCCACCAGCAGCAGCAATGGTAGTATGCGTGTGTATACATCGCTTGGCTGCCGTCGTTATCGCGGAAGCCAGCAGTGTCGGGCCGTTTTTTGTATTCTCTTTCTCTCAACATCTGCGCGGCTCCGTTGTCGTTGCTTTGCAAATAC
Source organism: Pteromalus puparum (assembly GCA_012977825.3). Classification (NCBI taxonomy): domain Eukaryota; kingdom Metazoa; phylum Arthropoda; class Insecta; order Hymenoptera; family Pteromalidae; genus Pteromalus; species Pteromalus puparum. Next base: position 17,312,506 of record CM053170.1, on the reverse strand, counting down.
ATAATACAACGACGACGCGACTCTGATAAATTGAAGTCCAGACGACGAGAGGCGACTCTCCGTGAGCTTACGCAATCGGCGAGACTCTCGATTTAAATTTTAGGTTGTATGTGTATCGCTGAGATTGTGTATACGTATTTTGGTTTCCGATGTTGCCGGTGGAGTTGCGCAATGGAGGATCGAGAAAATAGTAGCTGGGATAAAGGTCGATGAATCGAAGCCGAGTTGGTTTGCATACGTCTGGCGAGACACGCCTGTGACTACTGGAGCTAATCTATCTTGGTCGAATCACAAAACGTTGTGGTCCTACGGACAATACAACAACATAGGTATCATATCGGAACCGATCGCCACGAGTGTTTTCTCTCAAAACGCGCGCATCCCGCGCGTACAACTATCAAACACACTTTGAAAAAAGGGTCCCGACACATCCTCTCACCTGATGCAACACCCTCACGTGTATATAGGTATACATACCAGACGCACAGTCGTCCAATCTATCCGGTCGTGCTATACAATCTCGCGACCTTACGCCGGCGATATGATCATTAAAACGGATCGTCGGCGAACAAAGGGAGAGGCCTCTCTCTATCTATATATACACCTGTGCCTGAGTCGCTACGGCTACTGTGCAGCACTTGCACTTTTCCCGGCGCGCATCAATTATTAATGATTGTTGTGAGCGCGAGGGGCTTCGACGTTTCTCTCCGTCTTTTTTTCTCCTTCATTATTCGCCGGTATTAATGTCTCTGAATGATGCATGAGTTACGCGGGAATTAGCTCGTTCGAGCGCGCGCGCGCGCGCAGAGAGTTTGATTTTCCGAAGCTCTTTTTCCCCGGCTCTCTCGGGCACGTGAGAGATGATCGAGGCTATTGAGATATAAACGTTATGTTGCGCGGTTTTCACTGTGCTCCACGCGCGGGAGATTTTCGAAACAATTATATAGTCTAGACTCTAGAGGAGAGGAAAGAAAAATAAGGCAAGAAACGCACCTGTCTCGAAAAACCGAATCTCTGGTGTGTGTGTGTATGTATATATGCGTATGAAAAATACGTTTCCAAACCGGTAATTTCAAGCCGCACATGCCACCCCTGACCCCATCGCGGCCGCTTGTGTACATATATATATACACGCGGAGGAAAAAACGAACTCGTGGCGCCGGCTTGTATTTATTCCGACAGTCCATAACTCTAGAATCCGTGATTGCCGTAATTACACGCGGGGAGGCGCGGCCTGTAATCGACAGCGCATCGGGAAATCGGAGGTTCTCTCCCCTCTCTCCTCTTCTCTTCGGTTTTGGCTTTCACGCTCGCTTCCTCTGCGCGCGCGCGTTTCGAATTCGTCGTCGTCTCCCGCAGCGATTTTTCGAGGATAAGTTTGCTCTTTAATCTCAGCCTTGGTGCGCGACTGCACTGAGGCGTCGTTGTTGTCATCGATTTTGAGGTCAGCTAAAACGTATACTTAGAGGAGGATTAAAAATATACCTGTAATTGCTTCTTAATAGAAATGCGTAACTGTTCTCGCTGCCGAAAGTTTCGGGGAATTCAGTAACTAGAACACGCGTGATCCCCTCGATTTCAGGCTGCGTCAATGTATCGCAACTTTGAGAAACACCGAGAACACTTTGTTTTTAAATTTCATAATGACATAGCGCCCTTCTCATCCTCGCGTAACCTCTATAATTACACGCGTCGTTTTGGGAATCCCCGAAAAGCACGAATGTGTTTCTCAACTGCCGCTTCGAGAGCGCACGCGATGCCTCTTCGGTCCAATTAGCTCGAATTCGAGACTATTTTTTAGATAGATGCAAGTGTATTCTATTCTAATCGAGGATAAAAATTGTACAACGAGCGATAAAACAAATTTTCGTACCAGATCTTTTTCCTCGAGTGAAAGAAGTCGAGAGAGAGAGAGAGAGAGACCATAAACCCAATACACCTATAGTCCAGCGACGTCGTCGGTCGCGCACAAAAGAGAAAGAAGGAGCGAGAAAGAAGCTGCGGCTACTCCCTTTTGTCCGCGAAACGCTAATTCGGTACAATTTGTCGAAACCAGTTTTGATTCCGGTATTTATATTTCGGTCTCGAGGGCGCGAGAGAGTCTCCTCTGTTTCACTCTCGGTTTGCCTTTTTTTTTCTTCCTCGTCTCTATTTCGCAGACCTATACGCAGTTTCTCTTTTCGCAGCGGAGAGTATGCGGTTGTCGAGGCGTGTCGGTGGCTGAAATCGATTTTGCCATTGTTTTCTAGGACACATTTTTTGCGACAAAAATTCTTAAGCTTCTCTCTCGACGCAAACGCGAATATGTGCACACACGGACGCACAAGTTGAAGGTGAATGGCGGGCGTGGCGCCCGCTGCGGTGGGGGCCGAAGTGCATCCTGCCGACGTCGTTTTCCTTTCTCATATGTGCGCTCCATTATGTGCTCCGCCGCCAAAGCGTCCAAGGCTGTGGCGGACCGGTCGCCTTTTCGCTCTCTCTCTCTCTCTCTCTCCTGCTTCTTTTATGCGCAGGCGTCTGTTGTAGAACCGATGCTTTCTCGAGTTGCTTTTTTCTGGGAGTGTGGGTGGCGATTTTCGGCGAAAAAACTCGCACGTGGCAGCGTGACAGCCTTGATGTTATTGCAGATAGGAAGCGACCTTGATTATGTACGCATAATACAGCGAACAACAATCGAGGCTCCTTGAAGATATAAAATGTCACGCATGTTTTCGAAGCAAATAAACAAACTCGACGAGCATCAAACCAAACAAGTTTTTTCCAGTTACACCTAAGTCTGCAACAGCGCTGTATATCGAAGCAGTGGAATAAAAAGAAAACAACGACAACCGGAACGAACAAAACGTCGGGAAGCCACCGGTGTTACAAAAGCATCGGGAGTAGACGAGCACACACATACGTAAGAGCAGAGAGTAGTCAGTCCCGTAAGATAGTCACCTAAAAATAACATCTCAACCGACGGGACGAGCGGCGAAAAAATGCCAGCGCAGCAGCGCGAGGAGAAGAAAAACGAGGCATCCGAAAGCCGCAGAAAAAGCGCCGCAGGTTTGCGATTCCTCTGACGCGTCTCCTCCTCTCGAGAAGAGTCGTGAGAGAGGAAATGAGCAAAGTCTTCGTCAGAGGAGTGGTTTGTTTGGTTTTCCGCGTCTCGGGAACGACTATACTCGCATCACACAGCTGTGCGAGAAGAAAAATTTCGATATCTCGATGGGGTCGCGTCCGCGTTTTACGATAAATTTTATAGAGCCTTATGCAGATGATGCCCGATCGATAAAGCGCGTAAAATAAATTTTTATCGATAATCGTCGTTAAAAACTCGCGCCGCGTCGTTATGAGCATGCTTATACTCGAGAGGAGACCTTGTCAATTATTATATCCCGAAAAAGTGTAACGGCCCGTCCGAAAAGGTGTTTCCAGATGTATATACGCACAAAAAAAAAGGGGGAAAGAGACGACGAGACAATCGTGCATATAACGACGCGTAATGATGGCAAAACACGTAAATGGGCGTGTAAATACGGCGTTTAATGCGTGGCAAAACGCTCGGGCTTATCGAGCCACGGCTGAAAAATTGAATGGGCCGAATAATGCTTTCATTGAAATTCTCTCTGCTGTCAGAAAATTTAAGATGCTCTTACACGAGAACTCGTCCTTAGCACGCCTTGGCCAAAATCACCTCTCGCGCCTTCTTCGATTTTAGCGAAAACGAGCAAGGAATTTCGGCCGGACTTTCTCTCGTTAGCGGCTGATACACACACCTTCGAGCGCAAAAATGAAATCGTCAAGAGATCATCGTCGTCGTCTTCTAATAAAAAGCCGAGCTCTCAGAGGCGGCTGATTGACACCACCGAAAGCGGAAATTACAGCTCGCTGTGTGGTCTATCGCGCCGCGCTCGTGTGCGCAGTGCAACGTGAAAGCGGCTCATTACAACTGCCGTAATTAGACAGAAAAATTGATAATCTCTCCCACGATTCTTGCAGCCTTCGCCCCCTAATCGCGAAACGCGAGTCCGTCTCTCGTCGGCGAAAAAGCGCCGGAAGGCCCTCGTGTGTGCGCGAGCGCGTGGAGCACGTCCCTCTATATATAATGCAGTGTATACGTATACTTCTGGGGTTCCGCGCCGGCAAAAATCCAGAGCTGATAGGTACTAATTTAATAATCTTCATTAACTGACGCGGACGCACGAGCCCGAGGAGCGACGCGGAAGAGAGACGGGCCGCAAGGTGTAGGGAGGAACAAAGAGGAAGAGGTCTAAATGTAACTAATGGTAACACTCGGGTTTAACGAACTTTTTTAAAATTACTTTTACCGGTTTTTGTCGATCGAATGTTGGCTAGAGAATACCGATCATATTCGACACGGAAAATATTCGCAAAATAAAATAGACTGAAACGCATATAGCCGAGAGCTCAGTATAGTGAAGAGAGCAGAGCAGAGTAGCAGAGCAGCAGACTGTTTGCTCATTAGACCGGATAATTGTAGGTTGGCCCAGGCTCGCAGCTCGGCTATCCCAACTTCTCCTCGGTTCACTCCTCCACTTATATTATGTCTTCTCGCTCCTTCCCAGTGTGTATACTCGTCTGGCACAGCCCTTTCCTTCGCCAGGTATTGTTCCTCCCGCGGTTCCTTCCACTCGGCTTCACTCCTTTGAAGCACCACCAGCAGCAGCAGGAGTTCCAGCAGTGCAAATCTTGACTGTATAAGAGAGTTATCCAGATATGCACTCGATGCTGCATTCGATTCTTCTTCCTTTTTTCGCGCATCATCGAGTATAATTGTTTCAGGGTATATATATCGAAGAAAGCCAACGTCATGGTATAAAAAGCGAGAATACTTTCAAGCCGATGCTCCTTCTCGATTTTCGAGATTTCCGATGTATATACAGTATACACTCACTCGCTGGCAGTTTACGCTTCCTATTAGGGTCCAGGATTTCTGCCTTCTCGGAACTGGCTCTTTCTCTCCTGCGAGTCGTCGCTTTATTGCCTCGGGTATCATTTGTCGTGTCCCTTGATTGAGGCGAATGATTTTTAACGATGTCGCTCTAACTGCAGCAGCTTCCGCGGAATAAGCTCGTTCTGATTTATTTCCGAGTTTGAAGAAGAATTTTAGTTGATGAGAAACTCTTTCATTTGTTTATTTCCTCTTTGTATTACAGACCGTTGCCGGGTCGTTTCGCGATTTCTACAGAGAGTTACAAAGCAGATTCCTCGCCACGATTTCATGACTTTCGCGTACTTGATGCATTCTCGAGTCTTTCTAATTCCAGAAACTATACGCGGTTTCGAGTAGATTTGCGAACAACAAACGAGACTCGTTGAAAAATCGCTGCAGCGCATCGGGGGCACATCACACTCGAGTCAGCCAAGCGCGTCCTCAAAAAACTTGCTCATTTGCGCGACTCTTCCTGCATGGCTGCATAGCATTAAATTAAATTGACGAGCCGCACATTGTCTCTGGGCGTTTCCTGATTTCCCATTTCGCGTCTAGCTGTAGTTTACCGCATAGGCGATATAGCAATAAAAGTCGCTGATTTACGGGGCAAAGACTAGACTTCATGTTTTAAACATCGTCCGGAGAAAGCAAGTATGGACACTAATTACTCTTCCAGGCGATGCAGACGATTTTGACAAGTCTTTAAAGTCGAATTTGCATTCGAAGTCACATGAATCAAACAGCGATGCGTAAAAAGGGAGTCGCTTCGTACATTGCACGTATATACATCGATCGAAGCGAGGGCGGATTCAATTTGCTCGACGCGCTTTTCAAAGGCGACGTCCGGTGTCCGAGAGCTTGTGTACGCAGCTGCTGCCAAGGGACACTCCCAACTGCTGTGTCGAGCACACATTGATTCGTACACGCGTTCTTTCTTCGAGCTTTTGCGAATTGTTTTGCTTTGTGATCGGCTGTATTGAGGATGATTTTTTTCTGACACCATTTGCGTCGCACCTGTTGAATGACGATTTTTTACCGATTTTATCGCTTAAATCAATGCCCACTGCACATCGAACAAACATTTCACCTATATAAACGCGGTATCAATCAACATCACCAATCTCGCCTCAAATAATTTATTTCCTTTCCCATAAGAAAAAAAAGGAATGCCTGCACCACACCTGCTCTTTAGAGCACCTTCTCTCTTTCCCAACTATACACACAGACAAAATGAATTACGGAATCTGTCGCTGGTCCATTGAAATCCAGCATACGCGGCGCTTTTCCATCGATCGAAATTATATTCCGCGCGTTTCGCATATAGGTTCGCGATTGCGCAACTCTAGCTGCTTGAGCCGAGGTAAATGCGCTTTTGCATTCGCCGCGGATACCGAGGTGGTGGACTGCTGATGGATGGCTAGGCGCGAGATCGTCGTGCGTATGAATGTGCGATTCGTATGAGCGTAACGGTTTTATGCTGAGCGCGCGAGCTTCGCGCGTTTGATTTTCTTTGTTTGTGTTTGATTTTTTGCTGTAGATTCAATTGGAAGAATTTACACTGTATGTAAGTTTATATTAACGAATAAAAGTTATAACATCAATATTAAAATGAAACATTGAGCTCTGACAAAATTCATAAATCCATAAAAACTTTCTAGCCCGACGGATAATGCAATTCTCTCACCGGCGAGTGTCAATAGTACAGTTTCTTTGCCTTTTTTTTCTCTCGATTTGAACGCCTGCTGGAGGGGAAAAGGCCGCGCGCGGTGCGTGCTTTGCAGCGTCGATGGACTAATCAAGTCGGAAATTAGCATTTCCTCTTCGCAGCCCGGCGCTCGTTCTCTCTTCTTTTTAGCTTTTTTCTTCGCTTCCTCGCCGCGCGACTGCAACGGGACTGGTTTTGCTACAAGTTCAGTGTTCTTTTGCCATAAATCGTTCTGGATTTTTTTGTTTATGTATAACAGGTGAACGAACAAATTACACGTGCTGCATTTCGAGAACAATGCTGAAAACTGCACCTTGAACCGCAAAGTTCAATCGCAAATATTTCCCAATCGCTTCCGCACTGCGGCGACGAAAGACAAAGGCGGTGTTGCATTTATATAGCTTTTGTATGCGGAGTTCGAGAGACGCACTGTTTCCTACGGAAAAATTATTATTCATAAGGATGGCATAATTTCTGTACACAATGTTTTTTTTTTAAAGTGATTTTCTGCTTAAATTCAATTTGAGAAAAGGAGGAAGTGTGTAGCTGGCCCGGTCTTTGAGTTAACGAACTTTCTCGATGCTCCATTACGAGCTTTTGAATTCACGCGATGTTAAAAGTAGAGCTGAAATCGTACGAAAAATAAACGAATCCAGAATAAAGTACTCCCAATTACCCACAATGTCGAGATTCCACGTAAGAAGACCTTAACGCGTCCTCAAGTTCATCGGAAGAGACACAGGCGACACAGGCTCGTAAACGGCGCACCCTTGACTTCACTCCTTCTCCTTTCCGTTCGCGAATAATAACCCGCAGCAGCGTGAGCCTCGGCGGCGCGTAATTCAGCGCATTATGTGCGCTCACATGCTCTCGCGCACAGCTCTTGTAGTCTTATTTTCATTTTTGGCCAACGACGCGGAACATTTTCTTTTCGCTGAGATACTGCGGATCGTTTGTGATTTTTTTTTTCGAGATACACTTATACATGGTGGTAATGGGAACGTTGATTGTTTTTCGTATGACGAGTGCAAATAATTAAACAATTTTTTTCAAGCCAAAAAAACGCATAAATCAATCCAACGATTTATCTCTCGGCTAATCCCACGATAAATAACCGCTAATGCTCGGCATTTAAACGAAATAAATTCAAAAATAAATCTCACCGAACACGGAATGCCTCCAATAAATTCTGAAAATCAGGCCAGTAAAAAGGCATACAGCAGTCGCGAGCGACACTACGAGACCCAGGCGTAAACTTCATTAAGCTCGCGGCTCGCGGCTCGCGGCTCTCGGCATTAACAAGCCCGATTGTAAAAAGGCCGAGAGACACCCTCGTAAACCGCGTCCGAAAATTCGTTCTCCTTCTTTATTAGTCACCTCGTTAAGCGGCTCATACACGCGCCGCGTTTCCCTCTTCCGATAGCTCCACAACACGGCTTTTTTAATTGATGCGTTATTCGAGATTTTTCTTCTTTTTTTTACGAGCCACGAAGCGATAAAACAATTACTCCCATATAAAGACGAGCTTAATGAGGGGCTAATGAGGTGCCCGAAACGAAAGTGTCGGGCGTTTAATTGAACAATCGTCGCGTAAATCAAGCCGTGTGATGTAATTTTTCGAGTATAAACTCGCGTTTGTATTAATTATATTCGAAAGTAAACAAAACGCGCGTAATCGAAGAGAGGAAACGCATATAGCATCGATCAAAATCCTTATGTTGAACGCGAACGAGCTTAATTATCATATAACTTCGGCGCTACTACAGCGCACGAAGCGGAAAAAGTTCTGTGAGACAAAAGAGCACGGCGAAAGTACACACAACAATCGTTTCGTTATGAATGCGCGCGTATACGATACTTTCATAAGGGAGAAAACTAAACGCTCGCTTGTATGTATGTGCATACGCGTTCTCGAGTTATACGAGCTAAATCATAATTGCGAATGCTGTCTGAATTTTTTTTCTCTCTGACGCTGGAAGAGCTTGAATGGAGCAGGTACACCTACGAAAACGTGTTTGCTCGAGGAGGTGCTGATCGTGTTGTTCTCATTCATCAGTGCGGGAACGCTTGTGTGATTTTGTGTGGCTTGTATGACGCGCTAATGGATCGATTTAATGAGGGAAAGGCCAGCTGAAAAATTTCAAGCGATTGAAAAATAGCTTCTTTGTACGTTACCTTGAGAGACGACGCGTCGACGGTAAATACGTAGAAAAACAAATGAATGTAAAAAAAAGTATCAGTCCTACGTGATTAACCGCATCGATGCCTGAGCATCAGTTGAATTATGGTGTTACTTAACTACACGTTTCTTTCGTAGAATGTACGAAGCTTTGCGTACGTACGTGTATGTATGTATGTATGTATGCGTGTATACAAGTTTACGTAATAGGCGCTCGTACGAAAATTACAGGTACTCCTAGACACGCCCGAATACTAAAACAGGTTATTGTTGGCACAGCTTGCATTTTTTTTTTTTCATCGAGGATGCGGTAAACAATACACATTCAACGAAACGTCTCGTCGCTCGATTACACCAGATAAATCGTAGCGAAATGAAAAGCTATCAATGGAATCTTCCTCTTTCAACGAAATATAAATTACACACATCTGACGTCGAATTTCGCAACGGCAATAAAATCTCAATTACTTTATCTTGTCATTTATCGGCGCCCATTGACAGGTGCGCCTCTCGTCGTCGTCGTCGTCGTCGTCGTCGTCGTCGTCGTTCGCGGAGAGAAAAAAGATTTACGCAACGAAAAATCCGATTATTTATTCATGAAACGCGCTCGTGCGCTGATTGATTATTTCGCATACAGCCATTGACGAGAGATGCCCATCCCTGTGTGAGCGTCTGCTTTTTTTTTTTTTTTTTTTTTTTTTAAGGGGCGTTTTTTTTTTTATTTTCTTTTTTTTTTTTTTTTTTTAAGTGCCATTTCGAACTCGAAAGTTATGGCCTCATTTACGCAAGCCTTCCAGCGTATACCCGATTTGTGCTAACCCTACCATTTCTGCACCCGTCGGTCGATTTCAGTTAAGTCCGCTTAGCACTATGTCCTCCCACTGCGTCTAGGTCTACCCTAGGAGGTCAGATGTATTTGGCTTTCCTTTCATTATCGCGTGGCCGTGCTGATCATTTCCCATTCTTGCACGTGCCTGCCATCTTAGTCTTCCCGCGATTATAATTATGCTGTTTATATTCGGTGACCCGGCTATAGGT
>CM053170.1:17246896-17299421 GCA_012977825.3 Pteromalus puparum | reverse complement strand
CAGAAAAGTAGAAATATGGCCACCACATACGTAATCTACCCCCTCGTATCCTAATCTAAGCACGTCAGAACTAAATATTTCACCCGGTCAACACGCCCAGGACGATCAAAACGGAAAGTCGCAGAGTCATTCGTAGACCTGGTCATTAATAAGATTTAATACTACGCTGTCTGTTATTGCGCGGTTCAACGGCTAAATAATTAAAACCTAAACTGAAGTTCAGAAGTCGTCATAGAATGAGACACGCAGAAGCGATCATAGCAGTATAAGTGTAAGACAGTGCGAATCATCTACACTCCCCTTTGGGGCAGTTTCTCGCTCCGCATTCTCCACGGCATGAAGTTTTTGTGCAATGTTGCGTAACGAGGGATAGATATAACAAGTTAGGTATGAAATAGAGAGTGGAAATAAGAAATATTGTGTGAGTGTTCGTTGTTGTGGTGCTTGCGTAGTGTTTCTAGATGAATGCGTTCGATCGCCAGTGTGGGCTCATCACACCCACGCCCGGGCCTATCGGCTGTCCGCGGCTGCTTATTCGATTTATTCGCAGCTAACCTCTTTCTCAGGGGCCGTTCCTCTATCCGCAACCTGAGGACGCGCCGTGTAGTGGTGATAGGCACCCACCCGTCCGCTCTGGACGCACAGTGAGCGTCTGCTTATGGAAGAAAATTCCTAATTCGCCCATCTTCGTATGACTTGTGCAATTTAAAGAGTAGCGCATCTCGCGATATGCGCGCTTTTAATAAATATTCAAGTTTACGCGGATGACGAGAGTCGGTTTCTGTACTAACAGGTGGATATATTGTCGTGAGTCAGGTTTTACGTCAGTATAATAGTAGTCGAAGAGTTGCTTCAATGGAACGTGCTTTATAGCAGGATTCGGAGTATAATTCATTTCTCGGGAGTTTTGTATGTCAAAATTATGATAACGAGTATGCAAATCGAAAAGAATCGCCAGGATACATGTCATCGCGTAAATAAGTCTCCGAAATATAGCCAAACAGGCGCGTAAAAACAGAAGACGACACTACGTAATACTGGTAGTTCGGGAATGCAAAAAAAATTGAGACGAAGGTCTCGTTCGACGGGCTCGTAATTTTCTGCGTCAGCGCAACGAATACACGCCGCACGTGGCGGTATAAGCATTAGAAAAAAAGTGCGTTTGCGCATGTGCGAGCAGCACTCGATTCTCTTCCTCTCTCGCGATGTTACGGAATTCGATCGGTTAATCCTCTTTAGACATTTTTCGAGAGAGAGAGAGCCATACGAGACTGGAATAAAGGATGGCTAATTGTAGCGCGCAAAAAGCATAACATCTCCATTCAGGTTTTTATCTCCAAGAGTCGAGTTGTCCGTACCGTTGGCGATAAAAATCTGCATATTTGGAGGCGTGGCATTTAAATTGGACAGACTCGAGTGACGTAAAGTCAACACGAGAACAACACAACTGAGCGATATGTCGATGATGCATAGATTTCTGTGCGCCAGTGCATCGGAAAACAGCGGAGTTACGTAAAGTTTCGGAGCGAAAAACAGCCGAAACGAAAAAAATCGGAGAGAGAAGTACGCTGTAAATATAAATTAAGCTTTTCGAGCGCAGCCAGCAGAGTTACGGGGATATTTTCTCAGAGTAAAATGCTAAAGAGTCCAGTCATTCGTACTATATACTCGATAGGAACTCCTCGGTATGTTTACGGGATAAAATTAGCACTCCGCTGAAAATTGTATCGAGTTTGCTAGCTGCGAAGAAAACAAGCCATTAAATTAGCATCCATACTCGATTTCCATAAAATCTCGAAATACATTCGGTAAAAATTAATATAACACAGGCTCGCACTCGCAGAAACTCCGCATACACCCCTCCCCAAAAAACTCATCGGCGAAGCAGATGAGCCTCGATAACCACGGCTCAATGGGGGCGTGCGCTTATGCATCCGCGTCGCCGGGAAAAACGTTCGGTCCTTCGGGAGAAAAATGCACGTTTTACATGGTCATTGAATTCAGCCCGAGAGCGGAGACCGAGTTATTTTCTCTCGGAGAAAAACGCGGTATACCATCCTTCCGATTAAGTTTGAAAGCTCGAGATAAGCGCCGAGAGAGCATTGCGCATTCATATAAGTTTTTGTTTTCCGTTTATTTTAAACGACGACGTATTTGCTCTCCTCGAGCCGTAGCAGCGGCAGCGGCAGCGGCAAGTGTATTTGGCTTCGCGAGAAATTAAGGAGTACGAGACTACTGCCTGAATCAACAGACGCGCGACTTTCTTTAAAAAGCACGAGTGAGAGAGAGAGAGAGAGAGAGAGAGAGAGAGAGAGAGGAGCATAGATATGCAAATGACGAAGTCGTAGACACGGTCAATATTTGCGCGCGAGCCGCGGGAATAGAGCATTTCTTATGTAAATACGGTTAATTGAACAGTAACGGTGCGAACTTATTGGACATTATGGGCGTTATTTTTAATTATGTATACGCCTGTACGTCGTCGTCGCTGCTGCTTTAATTTAGACTCTATGCGGAGGAGAGTCTCGATGCCGGTTGGCGGAAAATTATTATACACTCCGTGCAGCTGGTCTCTCCCTCATATCATGTGTAATGTTTGCAGGCATCTATGTGTATACTATAATTGAGTTATCGAAACGACTTCTTGCGCAAAGCCGCAAGTTAATTAGAATCCTTCCGTAAGATGCTTTATGTAAGTGTTCGCGCACATGGTTGTTACATTGAAATGTTAACAATTTCATCAGTTATAATGCTAATCGCCGCCGCCGTCGTGGTGATAGTTTCAACACTATGCGCGTGTTTAATTATTTTTTGTCGTCGGAGAAACACTTGTATAACAAAAAAGCGCGTGTACACACCTCCAATATTCGAATCGTGAAAAGCCCGCGGAATTCGATTCTGCAGCCGCACATGTGTACATCACGGCCACACCCAAAGTATAGTGGTATCGTCGCGTAGCGACGACTAAATGCACTTCTCGTGACGCAATACGCTCGCGTACGCATTAATATTGTTTCGCTTGTGTTCCGCGCGCCAATGGATCGGAAATTCAAATGCGCGACACGGCGAACGGATTCATGCTCGTTTCTCTTTCTTCGTGCCGCCAGTGGCGGTAGAAAAAAGCGCATACGTATAAGAGGCCATTGTCATATCAGGGAAGTCGCTGATACCGCGATAATTGAATGCCGGATTGCAAACGAGTCGTTTTTGACCGATAAGACGCGGATATCGATACCGAGAATTTTCGCCAACAGTGTCGCGACGAATGTACCGCTAAAAAGCGCATCACACTTTATCCCCCGCCGGCAAGTTGAATCGCACCGACTTCGAATAATCAAATTAATTAAAACGCAAAAAGAAAGCACACGCGTATACCGGGGGGCAGCAACGAAGGCAATAATCAAAAGCCTCTCGGAAGACGTATATGCATCGCCAGGCGCATATAACGGTTGCATTGTGGACTCGCTCTCGCGAGAAAGAGTGACATCGATAAAGCGATAAAACATCGTACTTTACGAGTCCACCGGCAGCCGAGATGCTTCTACCTTGGGTAAACATTTCCGCGCTCTCGCGCTGCCGATGAGGCTGCAGCTTCTTCGCGCCACAATAAAACTTTCCGTAAATTATTTTCGCAAACGCAATTTATCGCCGAGCATTAACAGGTCGCCTCAAGAGAAAGAGAGAGAGAGAGAGAGAGAGAGAGAGAGAGTCCATATAAACCCCGTCCGTTATTCTCGATCACTGCGGCGTCGTCGTCGATTGCAATAAATAAAGGGAGAGAGAGTCGCGTATACGTTGGGATGAGAAAAAAAGCGGCGATTAAAAAGCAGCTGCTCTCCGAGAGTTCCAAGTCGCCTCGAAAAATCAATTATATCGGTGAGATTATTCTCGTGTATATATGATGGGCGGTGTACGTGAAAGTTTTTGATTGTTATATACGCGCGTCTTCCGAATTACGTAAGTATGAACACGTGTGTGTGTGTGTGTTTAAATAGCAGCTTTTGATGACGGTTATTACAGGTAGATTTCGACGTTGACTGACGCGTTGCCGAAAAGCGTACGTAATGAATAGTTGTCACTCATTACACTTTAAATTCCCGACTCGATTTCATAATCCGGACAATTAATTAAACAAGCCGCACTCTCGAACAATGAAAAATAAAAAAAATGAAAGTAGACCTGGAACGACATCGAAGTCCTCCTAATAAATTACACACATACGTGCAGTGCGGCTCACTCACACCGTCGCTCCAATAATAATCAATTCGGTGGTCTCCCTCGGGACGACTCTGTGCCTGCGGCATATAAATGACAAAAAGGAGAAGCAAAGCTCTTCGATCCTTTTCGGCGGTAACGAGTTCTTATTCTCCGTAATTTTTCGCTGCTTCGTGCAGTGCAAGTAACGAGCGTTTCAGGCAGACGTGTCTTTCTCTAAACTTTCAGAGGAATCAAAGTCGTCATCGATTCGTTTGTTGATATCAAAAAAGTCGTAAAGATGTCGAGATAAAAAAATAAAGATGAAAGGAGGGGAAAAAAATTGAACGGATTTTTGAGCGACAGTAATTGGGACCGCGTCTCAGTCGTAACGTTTCCAAACCATTTGCGTCCGACTTTTGACGCGAATTTATAACATTTATAAATTTCAGTCGGCGGTGCCCGCTCTAAATACACGCAGGAAAAAAGGAAAAAAAGGACACTCGACTTGAATCGTTAAAGTTTTACGAGTTATCGATACTCGCGATTGAAAACGCTATAATACACCTTTCTTCTCGAATCGTTAAACATTTTTTATACCCGTATAATAGTCGCTACTTTCTTCGGTCGTAAAAAAAAAATAACACACCACCGAAATCATAATCGTCGCGGACGAAAAGGTGGACGCGCGCAAACGTCCTTGGGAAACCGGTCCCTCGTTCTAAGCCTGGACAGTGTGTGTGTGTGTGTGTGCTTACGTACGAAACCCCCGAGTCCGATGCCCTGAAGCGACGCTCGTGTGTTTGACTGCAGTCAACAACGGCCTCGTACTCTATCAAATATGCCCTTTGCAGGGCGAAACGAATTTTCGGGGCGTTTGTTGAAAAAAATCATCATTTCGCTTATATTTCAAAGGCGTTTTTTAAGACGTCATTAGAGCTCGCGACTTACACAAGTAAATAATTTTCTAATACGACGCTAAAAGTGCATTAAAACGCGGCCGTGCTGTATGCGATTCCCCGCATACATAATTGCAGAGTGTTTAGACGCTGCGGCTGCTGTGCTCGTCCCTCTGTGTGAAAAAGCGTCGAGGAAAAACGGCCATGTAAATACCGTGACCAATTCAGTTCTCTCGCCGGCAAGAAAGTCGAACACACGCGATGCCGCGCGCGAAACATTCGAATTGCCCGCGCGCTTGCAGCCGGCTTTTCAATTATTATTAAGTAATTACCGAGTTTCCGTAATACGGGGACGACTTAATTATAATACGGCTCTGTGTATAATATAACACTGTGGTGGAGAGCGAGTTTGGTCTGCTTTCACACTAGTAAAACTGTCGAACGAGTGTATGATGGCCCCCGGCGTTTAACGTTAATTACGAAATGTTGCGTTGTGTGTGTATAAAATTTGAAAATCCCCACACGAACGTGTATCGAAGGCACATCCGCCCTCGTAAAAGAGTCATAACGCACTCTTGAAAAATCTTAGACTCGAGAACGGGAGCATATAAGAGACGGCTGGCGAGCGAGGGAACGCGTCACTTTTACGAGCGACGTTTTGCTTTACGATCGATCTCGATAAGTTAATTTCCCGCAGCCGAGATGTAGTCCTCGGGCAGTTCGGTTTTGATCTTACTCCTTTTTTTTACGTTCCTCCTTTCGGGAATGAACGCTCGTGACTTTGCGTATTTCTAAGATTCTTCAGAATTTTCGAACGTGGAAATTTTGCGTGACACCGCTGACTCGGTGCCATCGCGGAAGGCGGCGTTTAATCGCTTTTCAAGGACGTTAATTCTCGTCGCGCTTATTACATACACTCACGCGGCGCTTCTGTTTTCCCGCGCGTGTGTGCATAGCCTCGGCTCTTCTGCTCTTTATGAAAGTGTAATGGGCTCTATGAAGTTAATAAACATCCGGGTAATTGATCAGCCGCAGCTATTGATTCGAGGCTTCTATTCGGACGCGTATATAATTTATGGTAATATATACTAGTAGTATCTCAAATTTCACCACAGCATTTTAATTTTATCAACTTATCCGCCTTTATGTCATTGGGTACCGAACGATTCGACGAAAAACCGGCCCATAAAATACCAAAGCCCCCCGCGCGCGTGCGAATAAAAAGCGCATTGACGTCAGAGAGAAAGAGCGCACACGTCGGCTCATTAAAGGGTTCGGGGCATAACCTTTCGGTATAATAGCTGGATTTCAGGTTTTTTCTCGATCCAGTACACGAGTATGTCAGCTCTATACACTCGGCGCGCATTATCAGATGGATACTTAAACATGCAAGTTTCGTCGCCTCTCGCGCTGCGGGATTACGACTTTTTTTCCTCCTCTGTCGATCGCGCGGCAATTTAAAATCCGGCCTTACACGTGGGTGTGTCTCAGGAGTAATCGTGCAGTTTCTTTTTACTTTCAATATTGTTATTGTTCCTCTCCGTGATATATATATCTTGATAAAACAAGAGGATAACCCTTGGGTTATCCTCTTATTTTTTTGCTAATATCAAGATTCTTTTTACTTTATTGGCTGTAACAGTTATTTTCGATACTAATTTTTGGAAAATTCATGAATCATCTCTGCAGCATCGCGTGCCATTTTTTATTGCATATTTCACGCAGTCGGGCCAACCCCTCGTACAATGTTTCTCGCGCACTCGATCAAAAGATCGACTCCCGGAAAGCCGTACACGTATGCGTATTGACCCAGCCGTAAATCACAACCGCGCAATCGCCGCTCGCGAATCGCGAGATTACCGTGATCGAGTGTCGCGCTATTAGCCTCGAGTTCTCCTTCTTTTCTTCTTCCTCTGCCGGCGAGATTTGCATGGCCCACGCGCAACTTTTGATCTTTTGGGCGGGTGTACACGCGAGGGAGGGATCTGTACGTGGGCTCTTAATTTATCGCCGCGGCAAATTTTCGAAATACGATCGCGCGGCGGCTTTTAATTTATCGCCACCGGCTGTGGCTCTCTCCCGCTGATTTTGATCGATATAACAGAGCTTCTGCTACGCTCGCGGCTGCGGCGCGGAGGGGTATTTTTGGGTCGTGGGAGAAAGCGGATATTGTATATGGATTGCGAAAATGTTGGAAGTTTGTTGATTTTTGGAGCCTAATCAATGTTAAATTAATAAAATCTATGCAAGAAACAATTTATACATCAATCACACAACGCAACCGCAACACACATCCGCAGAATTAGGTCTCGCACGCACAGCACACGCTCTCTCGAAACAAAGAGATGACAAACGAGCTGCAGATATCCAGCGTGCATAACACGGGCCCTCGCGCAAGAAAAAGAGATAAAGAAGAAGAAGCAGAAGATCGCGAGGGAACAAAAGGAAGGAGGGCGTGATACGAGCGCGAGAGCGCCATTTTATAAGTGAACGCGTGCTGAGAGAATGCAAATTAGCCGATCGATTGCCAATTTATGGCTTTTTGTTCTGGGGCTCGTGCGCGCGAGCTACTCCTCCTTTTTCCTGCCACCGAAAAGAGAAAGCCGCTGCTGCCGCGCGCGAACGATCGGGACGCTCGATATATATAAAAGAGTGTTCGGGCGTTAATTCGAGATTGAGGAAATTTTCGTGCACGACGGAGAACAGTTTGTAAATGGGGGAACGAATTCTGATTGTAATGTAGTGCCGAGTTAAAGGAGGAATCCGAAATCGAATTTCGTTGTGGAATACGGTATCGATTTCCGATGGTATGGTTGTTTCAAAAATACAGCGTGATTTTTTTAGTTCATATAATCACGCGGATTAGCTCTTGTTCTCCGGGTATGTTTAAAAACCCGTGCTTAATTACAATCGTTATAGCAGTTTAAGCATGAGTGGCCGAAGCAGCAGACCTAACAAGACAGATTTAGTATCGGCAGTTCACCGCTATATCTAGACTCGGCGCGCATATTGTTATGAGGGAAATGGAAAAGTGTCCATGCGCCACCTATTTTCACCTGCCAGAGACACCAAGAGTTCAGGCCTCGGTTTAGGCGGTATGATTGAAGGGTCAGTCCAAAACTACTTTGTTGTGGTATATTGATGTCGCTCTAGCCGTCCGCACCGTACATTAAAATTAAGTTTGATTTAGACTCGCAACGCTGTTTTTTAAATAAAAATGTTTGGTACACAAGTAGTTTCAAATTTTGAGGTTTCCGCGACAATTTGACGAAATACACCCTTTGTTATCATATTTTCTCAATTTTCATTTTTTGAGGTTTGGAATTCAAACATACGCAGATATTCCGCGGTCAAACGAACAGCCAATCGTCGATTAAAATTTCTTTTTTACAGTAGGATAAGCTGGCGCTTTAAATACGATTGTACGATTATGCGAAGTTACTCGTACAAGAATTTATTTCCCCACAGCTTGTTCCTTTTTTACGCACATTATTACTTCTTAAAACTGATTAAAATTAAAGCCTGTTTAACTAAATAATTAAACCAAAGCGCCAGAGAGCATCAATCCTCGAATTTTCGCAACCCTCCCAGCCATTAGGCAACGGAGAGCGAGCCACAACTCCCATACTTAAAAAACCATTAGCGCGAGCGCGAAAAATTCCATCTCTCTCCCTCGATACGCTCCTCTCTCTCTCTCTCTCTCTCTCTCTCTCTCTCTCTTTCACACAATATACACGTACACACACGTAAGCGATCTCGGTGCGCGCGAAATTATAAATTATTTACGAGAGGTACAGACCGGGCTTTCACTCGCTTTGCGTCTATGCAACCTAAGAGAGAAGGAGCATCGAGACACATTAGAGGATCGCATTAGCGCAATAAAACGCCGCGTCGTAATAATAACGGTATAATAAAACGCTTGACTTAAAGGCGGAGAGTGTCTTGAAACACGAAACGACGATTATGTGAGCTGCGCAGCGAGAAGAGAGAGATGTGTCCGTCCGTCTGTGTATGAGAGGAGAGGACACAATCGCCTTGTGTGTGGAAAATTGACGAACGATTCGAGAGGATCATGAATGTACGATCGAGTGGATGATGCGATGGCTTTGACTCGTCGAGTGGTCTCGCGCGATTGTAACGGTTCTATTCCGATGCCTATTATACTACAAAACTCGTTTAATTCAACCATATTTTTTTTTTTTTTTTTCATCAATTTCCCTCAGCGAAACTCCCACCGAGCTATTATCTCAACCCCTTCACCCGAAAATCGATAAAAATCTCCCGACACAAAGCGTAATTAAAAACCACATGCGACGAACTTCTCACGCTTCACTTTTGATACATTCGTTCACAGTCGCGCCGCAAAAAAGTGCAGCAGCTCACAAAGACTCTCTCTTCGGCGTACAAAAGCCTAAAAGAGGGACCGGGCCGTATCGTATACGCGATACGATCCCGCCGCCGCCGAGCAGTCGCGAATCAAAGCGCGCGCGCACAGCGTATTTAGGCGCGGCCGAACCTCTCGTGTGCATAATTGCAGCCTATCGGCCGGCCATCTCCATCACGTATACACCGGATATTATAACCGCGTCGGGCGCATTTCAAGTGCGGCCTTTTCGTACACACGCGTACACATGCCGCTGCTGCTGCTGCTGCTGCTTCCTGGCGAGACTCTCGGTTCGAGGCTGCTTTTGCGGAGAACAAGCTTGATTCTTTCGTGGTTTCTTTGTCGTGTGCGCGGGCTTGATTTATGGACTTTAATGATGCATTGCCGGTTAATTGAATGGGAGTACTCTTGTTAATTTGGGTACACCGGTTTTTGGATTTTTTAAAATGAATGGATTCTTGGTTGATTTATGATGGTTTAAAATTTTGAAACCGAAGAATATACGATTAAGACGTTTGATTCTTTACTGCAACATGTGAATGGCAAAACAAACAGACTATTCAACAATAACCTGACTAATAAATAAAAACCCCGTGTCACTCCGAACACCCATAACTATTCAATTTCCACGTCGTAACTCCCGCTCTATACCAACAGAATTGAAAAAAAACTCGTCCGCTAAATAACGCGCGTATGCAAAGCATCCGATAAAGCCACACGTCTATTTATTGCAATTACGATGGAAAAGCCGCGCGAAACAGTTCATCATCCGCGACGCACACGCACAAGCACTCGCGCCGCAGTTGTGACATAAATATTGACACACGAGTATCAGCCTCGTGCAGTGTGCTGTGCAGCGCCTTGTCGACGTCTTGTCGCACGATGCGTATTTCTCTTTTATTTTATTGTGTTTCGTTCTCGGCCGGTTATTTATTGCGTTTTGCCGTTGCTGCTGCTGCTGCTGCTGCTGTTTCTCTATACTCTTTTGTGTTTTACACGCGTTGTTAATTGCGCTGAGTATGTGTAAGGGCGTTGGATTATTTTTTCGAGTTCGACGCGATCCTTGAGTTGTCGTGTGATTAATTCGATAAGGGATTTATGGAGATACCTTATCTGTGTAGCTTAAACGATTCATTTTTTTCCTCCGAGTTTGTTCATTAATTTCACACGGCACCGTATGCTTACGTTATAACAGCTGTCAGCGAACGATTGGGTTTTATCTAAAGTTTGCATATACATAGTTGCTCTACCAGTTTAGCGTATTATCAATAGACAGGCGTGATTTGCACGTTAAATATTATTATTAAAATACACGTTATTACAGTTTATAGCACGCTTCGAGCACGTTAACCTAAAAGAGCATGAGCGGTCGAAGCAGCAGGCCAAACAAGGCAGTTTTAACATTGGTGGCACTCCGCTATATCTAGACTCAGCACAAATATTGTTATGAGGAAAATAGAAAAGTGCCAGTGCGCCACCTATTTTTACCTGCCACAGACACGGAGAGTTTAGGCGATGACGAAATGGCCAATCCAAATCTGCTTTGTTTTGGTAATTGATCTTATCGCTCTAGCGGTCCATTTATGCATGTACATTTTAATTTAGACTCGCACCGGTGTTTTTACAATGTTTGGTACTTAAGTAAGTTTAAAATTTTAAGATTTCCGTAACAATATAACGAAATACACCCATTGCTATCATATATTCTAAATTTTCACTTTTTGAGGTTAGGAATTCAAACATACAAAAATCGATAAAACGAACAGTCAATCGGATAGCGAATAGAATGATTGCCATATCTTTTTTAGAGTAGGAGAATTCGATATTCCCTGCACTCATTGTACAGTAAAAAAAAAAACAAAGTAACGAAGGTCGACAACCTTCAGCGCATAACGTAACAACACACATGTCGCTGCTTTATTTATCGTCTATTCTTTCTGCCAAACGCCTGTGTCCGGCGATAATTATTACCCTCTCGCAAACTTTTCTCGCGGAGGCGAGAAATATAGATTGAGCTGTCCCGTCGACCACCATGTATAATCGATCCGGATCGATAATTTACCAATAATTTCAAAATCAATACAGCCCATTTTTTCCACTCTCAAACCAGCAACGCGCACAATAGACTCGTTATTCCAGACGCGCAGCATAACAACCTACAAATCGTTCGCCACCGCGTGTATTCGATATTCACAGCGTACACATCAAACGAAACACCTCGCGGTAGCCGTCCTGAATAAATCCGCTGCATAAACAGCAACGGCCGGAGCGGCGGCCATATCGATCCAAAAAGGGAAAGCCGGCGATGTCGCGGCAGGTTGTTAGCACGCGCTGCCGCTGCCGCGAAGCGCCATTAGAGCAGCGCAAACGCGAACAGGTGCGTCGCTGCTGCAGTAGTCGCTTCCTAGTGCGTGTCCAGAGAGAGAGAGAGAGAGAGAGAGAGAGAGAGAGAGCCTGTTCTTGGATTTTTTAGTCAGAGGAGGAGCTCGATTCTTACTGCGCGGGGTTAGAGGCATTTCCTTACGGCTAACTGTGCATGTTTTATTTATCGGTACATTGTCTCTGTGTGTGGAGGATTGTAAAAAGGGGGAGAGATGTGTTTGAAGCCGAGATAGAAAATTAGCGGTTGGGATTAGAGCTGGGGATTATGGGACGACGATTTGTTCGGTTTATTTTTGCAGTTATATACACTAATAAATGTGCTGAATGCATGTCATTTATGAATTTGAAAATTGGTATTCCACGATTGCGGTACCACACTGGCCTACTTTGGTCCAAGTGCGTTTGCATATCGCGAAAATTTTTTCAAAACTCTAAAGCTCTCCAGTTATAGAAAGCTACCGCTGCCCTACTCTCAACTCGAGAAGCGCACTCGACTTGCCCGCAACGTAGAAAATCTTCGAGATTATAGCAAACGCATCAGAGCTACACACAGTAGAAGATATTAAAAATCGTTCCGTACACGAAAAACGACCATTAATCAAAAGACGCACGCATCGTCTAATTGCAAGCTCTCGAAATAAATTCGAATAAAATTTCGACGGAAGACGATTTGTCTCGCGGAAAAACAGTTATGTTTTATATGCGCGAATAGCCAGGCGTTATAATGAGCAAAAAGCACATGGCCTCTCGAAAAATCAACGACGCACACGCGGACAGAGAGCTGAGAGAGTGTACATAGTGTACAAGGCAAGAGATATATAGAAAGATGAGTAATGAATAGTCCCGTCATCGCCTACGCATAAGTGGTACATGCGCCGAGCGAGCTTCCTATCTACATATACATAAGTTTGCGCGGAAGCGCTGACATTTGGATGCTCAACAAATAACTCAGCTGCGTGTGCGCTTGAGCTTTTATAGTATACTGACATTGAAACTTTGCTGAACAAGATCGGGATGCTCTGGTATAATTAATGCTATAGTTATAGTGACGAATTTTTGAAGCAATAGGAAAACTTAGGAAATGTAGATACACCAGCGAAATCCTTTTCTCCCATCGCGTAAATACATAGCGATTCCCTCCCCATATCCCGCAACACGCATTGGGTGGCGCAGTGCAGCAGCGGGGATAGCAGAGGGCTATTCGTAGCTGCACGACTGCACCGAAACCGAGTCACCGCACGCTTATGAAATATGTCGCTCGTTAAACAATGACAGCCCGAGACGCATAAGACGCATATACCTATACGCATAGAGCGCAGCAGCAGTAGCAGCAGTAGCAGCAGTAGCAGCAGTAGCAGCAGCGGCAGCGGCAGCGGCAGCAGTAGTATAACGCGTGGGTGTGGGTGTCCCACGACTCGGCGCGTGATTATGCCAGATTGACAAACAAGGAAATAAGCCATTACCGGCGGCTCTTAACCGTTCCGTGCCGCGTAAACGAGCGGCTGCAGCGCTACTGGCTGCCTGGATAACAGCGCGAGACACGCCGAGTGAGCGCGTGCGTGATGCCTCGACTGCTCCAGAAAATGCACTTTGTGTTTTGTCTCGTGTGTAGGAGTTGTGTGGATTTTCGAAAGCTGGAGGTTGGACGTTCTCAGGCTGCTGGTTTTCACTCGAAGTGGATCTGTTTTTGCTTGTTTTTAGAGGAAGCTTTTTGCGGTATTGGAGTTTCGAGGCATGAAGCCGAATATATTGTATGAGCTGGATTTTTCGAAAATATACTTCAGCGGTCCAATTTTGATAAAAGGCAACTTTGTTTGTTTGCTTTTTTTTTAACAGGAGAAAGAATTCTGTACATTCTTGTTTACGGCTATAGTTATATAGTAGTTGTACTAGTTGTTTTCTAAGCGCAGTTTTCTAAATATTATCATCATTCACGAATAACTCCACCTCTCTCACACGCTACTTATCAGTAACACAGCTGCACTGACACACTGTCGGACTCAGCAGTACGCGCTATATCAGAAGACTACTATGTATACCTATATACATATAATATATGTAGCAGACTCGCTATCGTTCGCGACGTATAGCCCGCGCGAGACGACGAGAGATATGACCACTTTGCCGGGTTTGCCCTCTTTGCGGTTGGCCCCGCAAGTAATGAGCTTGCTGCTACTGCTGCTGCTGCTGCTGCTGCTGCTGCTGCTGCTGCTGCTGCTTCTTGGCTCGCACTCGCGCGCAGGGCTAATGAGGCCGCGAGCTGAGGCCTCTCCGCGCAACCTTCGCCTCTCTTTCGCATTCGCCGGTGTATAGTTGTTATAATAGTGGTAGTTGTGTAGACGCTTTACCGGGTGATTGGTTGGTGAGAAGCGAAGAGATTTCAGCTTTTTATTTATTTATTTATTAATACAAGTATAGAGGCAAACATAGTTGCCTCTACATACGAATGGTACTGGAGACTTAACATAAAAAACGAATAATGTTGGCAGCATCTTTTTTTTAACTTTATAAATGCACTTAACAGTGCTAAAATAAATGTTATTTGTTATTGCGGAAGGTACGCTTTTATCCTCGGCATCATTGCGGGAGTCGAGAAAATCCACCAATTTTACATTTTAAAATTCAGTTGCAGTTATAGCATAAGCGGGCCTAGAAAGCGCAAGAAAAGGCAGTTTTGGTATACCAAAATTGTTGGAATTGCTAGTTTTTATGTTTGAAAAACAAATCCTAAACAGATGTAGAAAGCTGAGGCGGGGAAAGTAAATCCGTTTCCCGATTTATAGTTTTATGAGTGGCCCGGGTTTGCAATACGACGCGCTGCGACGCGTCGCTCGTCTCCGATTTTATGGAAAGCTTAGCCATCTGGAGCCCGCATGCAGTTATAAAACGGGACCATTGTTTTAGGCTTAAGCAGTAGACCATTCCCTTGCATTACCGATAGCTTGCCGGTCACTCTAGCCCTCAGCAGCCCTTAGTCTCTGGCAGCTCCTTGTAGCGATCGGACGTGCCTATTTCTCTGTGCTCTCAGAATAAATTCAAAGTCAAGTTAAAATATTCTGAGTTTCGTTTCATTTTATTCACCCATTTCCAATAAAAATATAGTTGGCCTATATATGTGCAAATCTGCGGCCGACTGGAAACAACTCGGGTGGTGGAAGTCAGAAATTTAAAATTGAGGACACACCTACCAGACCGATTTTTTCCGGTTCTATAGGTCGTCCTCAGTGTGAAAAAGCCCGCGTGCACGCCCGATCGCTTGCCGAACTTTTTTGCCGGACACTTTAAATTCTCTTATGCTTAGGCTTTTTTACACTGAGGACGACCTATAGAACCGGAAAAAATCGGTCTGGTAGGTGTGCCCTCAATTTTTAATTTCTGACTTCCACCACCCGAGTGGTTTCCAGTCGGCCGCGGATTTGCACATATATGTCCCAAGGTTTTCTAGTTTGGATGAGGGAAACGTAACAACACCTGGGCGCCACTTATCATCGATGGCCAGAGACTTGGAGAGTTTTAGCACGGCGGGAGAACGTCTTTGTTCTGATTTGTATCGCGATAATTTTGATTTTCAAACCTCATCAAGATTCTCGCGTCAACACCACTTGATTATTATCATATTTTTTTCGTGCATGTTATGATATCGAGTGGTGTAAAGAAAAGTTCGAACAATAAGCGCCGGTAGATAAAGGGTATCCGTTGTTTTTTCGATATACTAAAGAATCTAAAATAGTGTCTTTTTAATTCCTCGATTCTGAAAAACTGCTCACTATTTTCCGAAATTTAAATTAACCAATAGTCCAATAAGCATACAGTAAACATACACAAAGAAATAGCTTCATCCTGCCGACAAAGTATCCCTTCCACCTGCAAACCAAAAGAAGAACACAATTAGCCGAACATCAAACATCCGAGCAAATCCGTCGCTACTACCGCATACCTATATACAGCATTTTTTAACGATCGAAAAACCATTAAAAGAAATGATTTACTCCCATCCCATCAGACTCACACCGGCACCTGTTCTTCTCGTAAAAAAAGGCGCCGACGAGAAAAGGACACGCTTAATTATCGTCTCTCTCTCTCTCCCAGGGGCGCAACAATGTTCCTTCGCCGCGATCCTGAGCTGCCGCCGCGCGGAACAACAATGAATGCTAATAAGAAGCTTCAGCAGTAGTAAAAGCCGGGCCGAGAGAAGAAACTCGCATAGACGCCGAGGCGCCGCCACGCCTGTTCCTCTCGTCGTTCTTTGTCTCCGACGGCCTATTAGTTACACAAATTACCTATAAAAACGCGCAATAGTATTTCTCTTTCTCGAAGCTTCTGTTTCCCGCCGCCGATCGTAAAGCAGTGCTCTTGACGGGGAGAGAGCTTTGCGGAAAGCCGATTTCGAATTTCAATTTTAATTGTGCCGCGATGCTTGCTCATCGGTACAGATACAATCTCGAAAGTGCGTTTCGCTTCCTGGTGCGATGCCGAAAACGCAAATTCCCGCACACACGCATTGGAATAAATTTCGATCGATAAAATACAGGAGATACTGTTAAAATCGAGGCTCATCCGTGACTTATATTCACGCAGGCTCGGATTAGCCGAGTGAGCGAGAGGAATCTTCATTCTTCGCGCAAAAGCAGGCGAGGCCTCTCCTCTCGCGCATCCTTTGATGTGCTGCGTGCAGTTTTGCGAGCAGTTTTGCGAGGAGGCTTGAAATAACTTGGCGGATTTACTATTATTTCGATTCGCCGGGCTTTGCATTGTAGAGATCGTCAGAGAGAGAGAGAGGAGAGAATACGGTGGTACTTATTTTAAATCTCGCGAGTCGATGGGGAAAAACTACGAGAGGAGTGTATGGGCATCGATCGTTGTGCCAGGATGAGCTTTCATATTTTACGTGTCTCTCGTCGCGGTTTCAAGACTATAGATGGGTGAGCCGCTTTTTGCATTCCGGCTTTGCGATTAAGTTTAAATTTATTGGCCCTAGATAATGCTCTGATCAAATTAAGGGTTCTGTTATTTTAAATTCCACTTCAGCTGTCGATCTTTGAAAATAAATGGATGATTCATCGCACTGTGGAGATAAAAATAATGTTGTCAATCATATTATAGAGCAACTTCCTTATAGTAAAAATAATCCACTTTCTATACGTCAAAAGCATCGATACAGCGCACCTCGAGGGATAGATCAGCAGCAGCAGCAGCAGCAGCAGCAGGGTCGCACGAGCAGAACGAAACGATCCATGTTCACTTAGTGGCTCTCCCTCAGCTCCTCTTATTCGCGCTCGTTTTTTCTATTCATCGATATAGCATGCTAACCTAGAGCCCGCGCGAGTGTCTATATGTATATATATATATATATATATATATATATATATATATATATACGAGCGAGACGGTAAAAAGACGTAAAACGAGCCGTACAACACAACGGCCCTCTTTCGGATGGATATCCTCTCGTTTTAACGGTCTAATCGGCCGCTGCCCTTGACTCGAGCCATTGTTGCGGCCGCTGCTCGGATTCAGAGCACTTTTCGTTATTGCGGTAAGCCGAGGTTAATTGGAAATACGGGAGTTGTGTAGCTCGAGACTCTGCTGCTGCTGTTGCTAGCTGCTGCTCTATATAGGTTCCCGATGAAAGTGAGATTCGAAATGCGGGGAATGTTTTTGTTTCGTTCATTTGTCTTGCATAGCTATATGGTTTATTCGCTTACGCAATGAAGTCATTCTTTCGTTCTTCTCTAAAAATGACTTCGTTCCCTGATTGGCTGTTTGTTTTAGTGCTCAATGTCTGTGTATCTGTGAAAACTGAGTAATATGATAAGAAGAGGTGTATACCGTTTTAAAAACACTATATAAATTAAACTATAAATTAAACTCAAGTTCAATGTACATATTGTACGTGTCGACCCCGCTGGAGCGATATCAATTATATGAAAACAAAGCATTTTTTGACTGGCCTTTTCGCCATCAGCGCCGAAACCTCTCCGTGTCTCAGGCAGAACGACATACGTGGCGCGTAGGCACTTTTACATTTTCCTCATAACAATGTGCGCGCCGAGTCTAGATATAGCGCATCAGTGCCACCAATGCCTATATAAAACTGCCTTTTTTGGCCTGATGCTGCTTCGGCCGCTCATGCTATAAGTGCACGCGTCATAAAGTCGCTAATAAATTAAGCCATTTCGAAATCAAGATCGTTTCAATATAAGGGCTCGTATAAGAGATTTATACTAAAACCAGCCCTTAATCACCCGAAATTCCAAATTCAGACCTCCGGCGCAACTCTCGTCTCGCTTCCTTCCTCCTTCGGCCGCGAAACAATGCTTCAGCTGCACAAAGCAACGGCTTAATAAATCGACAAGAGACCCCATAAGAGAGCCTATACAGCGGCGCGCAACAACGAGTGCTCGATATATCGAGCATAAATCGCGCGACACGGCCTCGCCTCTCTCCGACGACTAACAAAGTTGTCAGCTGTATATTCTCTCTCTCTTTCTCTCGCTCTCTTCCTCTCCCTCTCAGCTACATCGTAGTCTTCGAAAAGATGCAGATGCGCGAGCCGCTGATATTTCTCCCGACGACACGACCCGTGCACAGCTCGTTAGCGGCCGCGGACCTGTCATATATACGTCGCGCGCGCTGGAACGCCTCGTTCACCGTGCACCGGCGCTTTGTGGTTCAAGCTCTCGGCTTCTTCTTTTTTTTTAACGAGAGAGAGAGAGAGAGAGCTGAATTTCAGAAAAATAAGCGAAACCCATTCCCGGCCATACGTCACGTTCATTTGGACTCGGCGAAAATCCAAATAATAATTAAGGCCTCTCTCGCGAAGCCCCCGACGGGTCGCAAATCGAGGCAATAACTTATTCTCGTGATCAGTCCGGTAGAAATCGAATCGCAATTTTCCATATCGTATACGCACAAGTAGACGTCCAGCTGGGCTTTTCTGAAAACTATATCCCGAGGCGACTTTCCCAGGGCTCTTTTTCACCTCGTCCGAGGGAAAAAAGTTGCGCTGACCACAGGGGGTTCGGCTCGCGCTGCGAGCTGCTCAACGGGATCTGCATGAGCGCGCGGAGAAGCCTATACGACTGTCGTTTTTCCCCCCGCGATCGTTATACATATATAGAGGAGTGAACCGGAAATCGCGGAGAGAGTTGTTGGATTATATGGCGAGCGCAAGCCGTCAAGGTCTGTTAATCCAGAAGAGTTAATAAATCTATTGCGGATGGATGGATCTATTAAATCGATTATTTTTAATGTTGCATCGAGAAAAATGCACGTAGGTTTTTTTGCAACGTAAAAATGCTCTTCTGGTGTTGTGTCTTCGGAAACATCGATCGACTTTCCCGTAACATGGAAGTTTGCTTACTTCGAAACGCCTACGTCCTTCTGCCACTTGTGTATATCGACAACTCGGCATAAATTATTCGCAACATGTATTCCCGACGAATGTACAACTATGCATTTTTCCAAGCGAGTGGCTGTACAAGCCGGAAATTCCGTACGTTTCCCGATAAGCCGTAAAAGTACTGTACAAATAAAAACTACAATAATGTTATCCACTCGATTAAAAAAACAATAATAAAATCTAGCAAACCCCATCGAACACTTCGACGCACACAGCGATTCCGTATTCCCCTCAGCGACACCAGCCTCTACTCATACTCGCATCAGCACAATGGCAAAAACAGAGTCTCTCATTCTCGACGTTATAGAGCGCGAGAAGAGAGCCGATTCGGACAGTCGCCTTTTTTTCCATTCGCTCGCTCTCCCTCTGACGTCCGCGGGATTAATTAGGCCGCTCGGATCACGTGCGCACGCGCGGCTCGTATATTTTAATGCGCAAATTTTAATTAATTATTTGATTTTAATGGGGCGAGGCGGCGCAGTCAAGGTTCAAAGAAAAGCATTTTAGAGAAATTGAGATTGAGAAATGTTATTGCTGTTTTTCTCCTCGGATCGTCGGCAGTGCGAGAGGTTTTTGTTTTGGTGGAAGTGAATAAAGCAATTAAATAATTATGGTTGTGCTGTTTTATTTTGATCGATTAGGTAGAAGTTTTTGTTGTTCGATTGGGCCTTTCCGTTATTGATACCTGTACACTTGTAATAATTATAGTATAAGAATTAATTTTTAAATAAAAATTTATTTCTCTGAAGAAACTAGACATCAATATGCTAACAGCAAACCATTCTTTTTGTTTCAGGTACGTAAACACCCTCGCAAAACTTCTTCATAAAAGTGAGTTACGAACAAATTCGTTAATTCAAATCTGCACCAATTACGCCCCACTCGAAATACACTCCAAACACATCCTCCAATGCGATTCTATAATTACCCTCCCACGCGCGCAGAATAAATCGTCGGCTCGTCTTTCTCTCTCTCTCATTGTCAGAATTCCGCGCTACGAAAACACAAGACCACGCGCGTACGACGTCTCGCGTATTTCATCCCATAATTCGAAAAGATCAGCATAACGCGCTAATGCGATATGACGAATCGCGCGCGGCTCAGAATCAGTGACATTATAGTTAAGTCTGCGCTCTCGCACCGGAATGTTCAATTACAGCGAGTGACCGACGGAGCGCACGACTCGAATATCGCGCGCAAACTCTCCTATGTTTTTCAGGATAAATTCCGAGATAAATTCTTGACCCATAAAAGATATCATGCAAACTTGTCGCCGGAATACATTCGATTACCGTCGGGTCTCGAAAATGATAATAATCTTCGTGGAAGATTAAACAACTCGTGTGTGTAGTGTGTAGAGTTTGCAGCCGAACTAAGCTCATTTATTCTCGAGATCCACTGCACCGCGACAGTAATGACATTACACAGCGGCGCAATTTCGAAAAAGTAGCCAGTCAATGTACATGACATTCGGACGTACACACACTTGCGACTAATGAGAATAATCTCGCGGTTTTCGCGGTGAAGGCGACGACGCTGTATATATACACACTCGCGTGGATTCACGTAAATTACATGCAAATGCAGTGCGCGCGTCGCGCGATGCCGAACGGGAATAAGGTCGTCGTCGTAGTCGTTTTAACGGGCTTTGTGTTATTGACGCGAAAACGAACGTTTCTTTTCGTTCTTATCTCTCGCGAAAAACAAAAACAAAAACGAGTTTCGCGCGGTAGAAAGACATCGCAACGTAATCATCCACATGTCGCAGCGACGAGATATTCCGAGCAGTCGAAAAATTCGTTAAATTTCAGCCGAAGATAAACGAGAATCAGAGGAGCCTTTAGTATCGAACAAATACGTCCGAGATAAAAATCCCACGATTCCAGGCTTTCGTGCTCGTGTAGGACCGCGAAACATTCGGCGAGTTACACAAGCGCCTCCGAGAAAAAGAGCGATGCGTGCAATCTTTGCCTCCCGCCGCGGTAGCTTCCGAGTTAATTTTCGACCTTCTGTCTCTGCTTCTGCCTGCTCGAATCCCCGGAATGCTACCGAAAGAAATTCTCCCGTGCAAATAGATTCGGTACCTCGTGAGACGCTCGAAATTCCTAATTGGACAGGTATTTTTTCGCCGAAGCTCGGTTTTCGTCTAAAATTAAAATTTTTACTCGTTAAAGAAAACAAATTCTCCGAAATCTTCGATCCTAGAAGGGACTATGCGAGGCACAACAATTTGTCGCGTAAATCGGTCCTTCCCCCCTAAACTAGAAGCAACAACAACGACGGCGATACTTAGGGTCGAAAAGACACACAGCAGCAGCAGCAGCAGCAGCAGCAGAAGCTGCGAGTAATTCGCGCCACTTTGAGACTCTTTGGCTTCTCTCTCTCATCTCTTTTTTTCGGCTCCGGGTTCCGCTCCTTATACACGTAGCCGTATAAGCGCCATTGTACCGAAATTAGCGCGATAAATTCCCGAGGAAGGAGGGAGCAAGCGGAGCGTTACACGGCCGCCGCTGCAGCCGTAAAGTCGGCCCGAGAAAATAAAGCACGTTGTTGCAGCGTCGCGAGAGCCAAAAGGACCGAGAGGAGGAGGAGGAGGAGAACGAACGAGGGATTTCGCGAGGAAAAATAGCGAGCGATAATTGCAGCTTTGATATTGATGATGTCACTGATAGCCAGTGTTGCAGCAGAAAATCCTATACGGCTTACAATATAACGTATATTGAAAAGAGAAAGGCCTACGCGATTATTATACAGCGACGCACTTCAGTTGGCGATCAAAATACTTTGCACACGCGCGAGCTAAAAGTGTACATACTCCTCGTCGATATCCTATTCAAAAAAGCGCGCGCAAAAAAGTTGCGACAGGTGCGCGCGTCCTTGAAACTACACGCGCTGAACAGTCTGATGTGTGTGTGTGTGTGAGTGTAGTGTACAGCCGATGTAAAAAAAGCATCGTCGCCGACGTCGTCTGATTAAACGCCGCACAGCAGCTGTGTGCCTCGCTAGTTTTAATTAGAAAAAACGAGTAGACGGACGCAGATGACTACTGCGACGCTGGACAAATCGACCGGTTTGTCGAAGAAGACCTAATGGCAACTGTTACACACACACGCTGAGCGACGCCTCGCCCCGGAGGCGGCTCTCTCTTTTTTTGCACCTTTTAATCGCGCTTCGACGTCATCCCGAGCGCCTCATTACGCGAGTTTTCTTCGGCATTATACGAGTCTGTGTTGTGTATAGCTGCTGCTGCTGCTGCTGCTGCTGCCGATGGCAATTATCGCGACGAAAAAGGTGCTTAATAAATGACGGCCATACGAGAGAGATGAGGAAAAATGAGCGGCGATCGGTCTTTAGCACGCCCGAGAGTGGGATTTTTCTCTTCGAGACGAGCTGCCTGCTCTGGAGGGACTAGATTCCTGGAGATGTTTGCGAGAAGTGAGTGTCGGATTGAAGGATGGCTTCGAGGGTTGTAAAAAGTAATTAATACCGATTTCTTAGATGCCTCTGCTTCCGAAGCTCGTAATTAATGCAATCTTTTATTATACCGAATATTTGCATGTATTTCATGCGCTTTATACGTATCATTGTTGATTATAATTGACATCCGAAGAAAGTTTGAAATTACGCTCGGATATGCGGTTACTTGTAAATCCACGGATTTTATTCCCGAGTCCGACTATTAAGTAGTAAAACATTCCTCACATCATAACCAGAGATTAATACCAGAGCCATTGAAACGATCGAACAACACGAGAAACCATCGATAAAATTATCAAAAGCATAGCCGTAATTTATCTTTAACAACCACTACAAATTCCCGGAGTAAAAGCAACAATCCCACACCGAAATTCCTCGATAGAAAAAAAAAAACACACACACACACCGCCGGCAGTCTGCAGAAAGAGCTGCGATTCCTTTTTCATAATGTCACTATTAAACCTCGCGCAGAAGCGTATAAAAACGCGGATTTGTGCAATGCAACGTGTCGAGAGCGGTGCGAAATTCTCACGGAGATCGGTCACCTCTCCCGCATTTTCGACATCTCCCACTATTGTCTCTCTCTCTCTCTCTCTCTCTCTCTCTCTTATATTACGCCGTATTCTTTGTCTTCGATATAAGTATTCCAGACGATCCGCCGGCAATTTTTCGATCGAGGCAATCGATGCAACAGAGCCGCGGATTTTCCATTGTGTCTGTCCCGTCGCGCGCGCCATCGAAAAACGGTGCATATTCGCGAGACAGATGGCTCGCGCGCGGGCGAGTGCGCTTTCCTTTCTCAACCGTAAAGTTTTATTGCGCGAACGAAACGATCGAAGGGTTATGAATATTTTATTTTAAAACGAATTTCTGCGCTCGCGCACAAGTTTTGACTTTTGTCGGATACGTGTCGAACGCGCGCGCCTCTGTCTCGACACTTTTTTCTCTCATTTCTTTTTCTCCTCTCTAGCGCCGTTATGGGAAAACTCGATTCGTCCCGCAGTTTTATAGAGAAATTGTTTTTATACTATGGGAAATTTCGTTGTGAGTGTGCTGCGAGAGTTTATGGACAAATTTCAAAACTTTTGTTGCGATTTCTTCTCTGCAGTGTGTATATCGATTGATTTCGTAAATAATTCGATCGAGAATCGAGGGGGGAACTTTCTGTTTTTAAATCGAGTTTTATTGATTTCGCCTCTGCAGCCGCGTATTTTTGCGGATGCTTCGGAGTCTCGTTTGCGATTTTTCTTCGTTGAAGAGTCTGCTATTAAAATTTTTTAACGTGAGCGAGCATCGATTAATCTTGCGCAGAATCGAAAATATCAATTCTCGTCGATCCGGCATTTGATTGCCCAACAAAACTATTTTTCAGCGCCGGGCAATCTCTAATCATCGTTAAAAACGCGTAAAATTATACAGCCGCGGCAGCGAGGAATTCCGGCGAAAAGACGAGTAAATATTAATTTAAACTAGGTGCTTCGGGAATTAATTTTCCCTCCCAGTTGCGCGATAAGGAAAATCATATTGTTCCCGTACGCGCGGCTGAAAGCATTAAACTAGAGCCGCATATTCTTGGATCGTTCGATTGCTGCTTCATCGCTGCCAACTTTCTTACGCTCTTTTTCGATATTCTACTAATTTCGTGGGGAATTTTATTGGTGCGCGCTCTTTCTGCCGTTTAACATACCGGCAGGTAATAAGGTTTATTATTATAGGGATTTTAGGGGGTGTTCGAGTAGATTGTAGAGCGTAAGGTGGTATTTTTTTGTGCTGCTATTTATTTACTGCATAAATTTAGAATATAAAAGCAGAATGGAATAACAATGAAAATAGGGTATACTTGTTGACGATATAGGTATCGACATATCGACATACTCGTGATCGAATCGTTAATTCAGTAGCACTGATAAAAATAAGTAAGTAGTCAATTTGCGTAGCAAGACTCACACTGTTATATGTTTTCGCGCAACCTTACACTCCTTCTCAAAAAAAGACACAGTAATCATTCTGTTCATCCTCTGATAAATATTATAACAAGAGCTTGTATTTCGTTATATTGTCGCAGGAATCTCGAACTTTTTAAATCAAAATTGCGGAAGCTTATATTTATGTACCAAAGTTTTTTATTACAAAATCGAGTTGCGAGTCTAAATTAAACTTAATTTTAACGTAAATGCGTATATGTGCAAATCCGCGGCCGTGT
Source organism: Pteromalus puparum (assembly GCA_012977825.3). Classification (NCBI taxonomy): domain Eukaryota; kingdom Metazoa; phylum Arthropoda; class Insecta; order Hymenoptera; family Pteromalidae; genus Pteromalus; species Pteromalus puparum. The sequence continues at coordinate 17,274,480 of CM053170.1, read as the reverse complement.
GACAAACAACTTGCATTTGGAAGTTGAAAATTTAAAATCGAGGGCACACCTACCGGACCGATTTGTTTCGGTTCCTAGAACCATCCACTGCGTGAAAATGTCCGCGTGCACACCCGATCGCTATAGCCATACTTTTTTGCCGGACACTTTAAATTCTCTTATGGGAATTTAACATACGGAAAATTAACGAAAACCAGCCAAAGTTCGACTTTATGTCAGGAGCCGCAATCGAAAAATGTGTATTTATACGTTCAAAGTATCCGAAGAAATATTTAATTTGAGCCCCGGTGGGTTAAAAATGGTGGCCTAGAAAAAAAGTTGTCTAGGCTTGAATATAGCGAAAAATCATGAAAATCACGATTTTTTACGAAAATCCGCGATTTACTCCCATTTTTTGAAATCCTTATAACTCTTGATCCGAGCGGTCAATTTCAACTATCCGGCCCTCAAATTAAAGCTCTTTTCTTCTACTTTTGTTTTTTGAGAATTAGATTAACATTTTGTTGATTTCATGTGATATATATATGGCGATGAAAAAAGGTAAAAAAACAGCCATAATTGATAGGTTGAATCAATTAAGATTGAGGTTAAATTCCCATAAGAGAATTTAAAGTGTCCGGCAAAAAAGTATGGCAAGCGATCGGGTGTGCACGCGGACATTTTCACGCAGTGGATGGTTCTAGGAACCGAAAAAAATCGGTCCGGTAGGTGTGCCCTCGATTTTCAATTTTCAACTTCCAAATGCAAGTTGTTTCCACACGGCCGCGGATTTGCACATATGTGTGGATCGATAGAACGACATCAAGTACCAAAAAAAGCAATTTTGGACTGGTCTTCCTCCATCGCCAGCCGTTCTGGCTGTGTGGTTTCTGGACACTGACAATAGGTGGAGCACAAGCACCTTTCCATGTCCCTTATAATAATATGTGCACCGAGTCTGTAAATAGATATTAACGGTGTGCCACGGATGCTAAAACTGCTTTGTTTGGCCTGCTGTTTCGGCCACTCATGCTATATATAACTGAGAAATCCTTAAAATAGTAACTTTCTAAGTCACTGTTAGCTATTGAGGCGTTTCGAATTCGAATCATGAGTTTTTCGAAAATGTCCGCATGGATAGCTGTGTGCTTTTTCCAAAATTAAAAAATCACCCATCACTCCATACGCGTATCCCCCCATAGCTCATCTTTCACTTACAGCACACACCGCTATACAATATAGAAAAGCTCGTCGTCCCCACCTCAACTCGGAAGTCGATACGCCTAATCGCGATGCCGCGCGCCAGCTGTGCAGCGCGTACATATACACGTCCGACCTTGAGGAATTCCTCGAGCGCGAGCATACTTATAAGCGCGAACGCCCACTGCAGCGCAGCAGCTATAGCGCTCACGAGCGCATAAAACCGAGAGAGAGAGAGAGAGAGAGAGAGAGAGAGAGAGAGAGAGAGAGAGAGAGCGGACACACGATGTCGAATTTATGCGCGTGCGCTAAATGCACAATGAGCCGCGGGCTTATCGCGCGTCGTCGGAGCGAGAGAGAGAGAGAGAGAGAGAGAGAGAGATAAAGGGTATTAAGACGAGCGGACAGATCGGTATCTCTGAAGGCTTTTGTGTGTATGTAGGTTTGTTCGGAGGAAAATTCACATTTTTACTATTAAAATATTTTCTTAGACACGACGAGGTCCGAGCGATTTCTGGCACCAGCTGTTAGCTGATTTATCGTTAATAAATTCGAGGGGACTGCTTTACGAGACAAATGAGCGATATTCCCGGGGAAAAAAATCAAGCACGCGCAAAGAGGCTCAACTTTTCTGGAAGAAATTCCTGGCCGTAAATCCATAAAGCCTGCTGCGTGCGCGCAAGCGCATGAATATATGAGCGGAGGAATTTTCTCTGAAACGCGCCCGATTCATTCTGCTTGTCTTTCCAGATGAAACACCCGCAACTTATCCCCGATCGCTTAACCCACATTTACATCAGCCGAGAAGTGCTTTCACCGAGAACCATTTAACAAAATATCCTAAAAATACCGCGTCCCTTAACAAGCCTCGAACTTTCCTCCCCCGTCTCCACAATTCTCTGCATCGTCGTCGTCGCGGTTATCGTAAAACCTAGCGCTTGTTTTTCCAAGGAATGCGCGGAATCCGAAACGTCGATGCGACTCTCGCGCAAAGTGCTCGCGTCGCGCCGAGAGCTTGTACGTATACGTTTTCCAGACACGTGATAACGAGCGCGTGCGAGAGTGCCTTATGACTCGCCGTGCGCGGAAACACATACACACGGGTAGAGAATGCCGATGCTTTATTTTATGGTAATTAAAAAGAAGCCGCGCGCTCGCGAATATTTATGTTGATTGCTCGTTGCTGGATTTGTCGACGAGAGAGGATGCGTTGTGTGTGTGTGTGTGTGTGTTTTTAGTGAGATGTTAGATTTAACGGTTGGAAAAATTGGACGGAATTTTCGTGCGTATTAGCCGAAGTTATTGGAGGGAAGAGTATAGTGACCGCCGAAGTAGGAGTTTAATTAATTTCGAACACTCGAGTTAATCGAGACTTCATTTTTATTGGATAATAAAATTGAGATGCGTGGATGTACTCTCTATTGAATTCTGTTTACAGCTTCGGTATTATTAACTCTGGCTCTGCAGTGAGGCCTGCAGGAATGATAATTGCGTACACTCCTTTGATAAATCGTCACCTCTTTATCGAAGCTACACGCACTATCCGGTAGCTTTCCCCTACATTACCTGAAATCGAGTCCCTTCGGCGGTACAACACATGTAAAGCAACCCGGAGCTCTTAAACTCCCTCGCAATCTCCGATCGAGCTCTCTCTCTCTCTCTCTCTCTCGACTCGAAGAGAAAAAAAGCCAGCCCTAACGAGTCGGACGATAAACGCGTTATTACGTACACACGTCTCGCGGCGTCGGCAGCGGCTTAAATAGACCAAAGGGTTATATAGCGAGAGCGCTCGCGATACAAAGTGGCCGGCCGAAGACGAAGAAGAGAGTTTGCACACGAGAGGCTATCTCGAGCCGCGAGATGATCCCGGCGTGATTCACGTGGGAAAAGGCACGCCGGGACGTGAACGAGAGCACGCTTCTGCGGACGCGATGCTAGAGTGCTAGACCAGTCTCTCTTTCTCTCTCTCGCTCTCTGCGCTCTTGGGGGAGGGTAAATAATGAGTAACGGATAATAACGGATATAAGGACGCTGCTGCTGCTGCTGCTGCTGTTGCTGTTGCTGGGAGAGAGACGGCCGCGGGAAGGTTGTGGGACACGAGGTGCTTTTTGCGAGGTTTGTTGTGCTCGAGGGTAATCGATCCTAATATGATGGTCGTATACGGTCACCGAAAACAAAAAGAAGAAAACTTATATTATACGGGATATTTGTTGTCGTTACGAGCGCAGCGAAATCCTCGACAGACGGAATAATAGCGCGATATTTGTTGTCCATGACGAGCTCACGATCTACTGTGTATAATACACACACCTTATCCCGGCTCTCGTCTTCTTTTAGCGAGGATGCGCCTTTCCCAAGCCCTTTTCTCGCTCTCCGACTCTGTGCCTAATCTATGTCCGTCGTTCCCTTTTCTCTGCGGGTAGCAGCGGCAGAAGCAGCGTGTCATTGCTCTCCCTTTCAGCCGACGCCGAGAACGCTACCGTTGCACACGCTCTATAAATTACTCGATTACTCCTGAGGTGCCGAGCTGCGCACGGGCTGTAGTGGCTGTTTAATCGTTTTCGAAATTATTTTTTCGTTTATTTTGACATGTTCAATTGTTCATGGACAAGTGCCTATGCGCCGCCTATTGTCACCTGCCAGAGTCACGGAGAGTTTGAGAATTAACAAAACTGCTTTGTTTAATGTTTTGGTAATTGATACACGTACTACGTTTGGACATATGTACCTTAAAATTAAGTTTTTTTTTAGACTCGCAATAGTGTTTTAAAATAAAAAGTTTGCTATACCTGCATAGTCAAAATTTAATTTAAAAAAGTCCAGCTTAACCCGCGACAGACATTGCGCGGTAAAACAAACAGCCAATCAGAGAACGAAGAGAATGATTACCGCGTGTCTTTTTTATAGGGCAGGGCAGTTTTGGACTGGTCTTTCCTCCACCATTTAAACTCTCCCATTCTCTCGTCGGCAACGACAGGTGGCGTTCGGTCGCTTTCTTACTTCCCTCGAAAACAGTTCGAAAACAGTTTCCCTAAGTCCTTAATTTTGAATAGTTCCAAGATTTCTCGAGACTACAACGAAACATGTGAATCTCAAACGCAACGTACAAAAACCGCAATATAATCCTGACGAATTCCCGCGAGATACACACGCCCAAAAGATATCCCGCCGATCTCGCGTGCGCGCCAAATCCCGCATAAATAAACCCAATCGCCTCGAAAGGCTATAGACCCATATGCATCCGTGTATATATATATATATATATATATATATATATGTATATATCTCACACAAACGCAGAGAATCGCGTCGCGGCGACAAAGATGAAAGAGCGCAAGGACTGCTCGAGCTCGCAATCTGATCTCGAGGGAAACATTTGTACAGAATGTCGAGCAAGCGAGCGTCGCATCGCGCGCGATTTAAAGAGCGAACTCGCTGCCGCCGTTTCTGCTGCTGCTACTGCTGCAGAAGATAAGACAGCGCGCGCTTCTTCTTCGCTCCTTCATTAATGGCTATTCCGGCCTGCGTATATACGATCGGCAGATAACGAACGCAAGCGAGAGTCTGTCCTCCGGCTGCCGCCGCCGCACGTTTCGGGTGGAGCAGCGCTGATTTATTCGCGTGATAGTTTAGCCGCGACGAGCGTTTAAGGGGCGTATTTTCTCTCGATGCACGGCGTTAAAGGCCTCCTTTTTTACACAGCCCGCGTGAGATGTGTCTCCGATGGGGTAAGCCTGATTGAATTATGGCCGCGAGAATGTGTGTTAATTTGCGCCCGACGCGAGTCCTACACTTAATTTTGAGGCGTGGGGCATGATTATCGCGTGCTTGGCTTCTTGTTCTTTTCCTTTTGATTCGAGGGATATACTCAAAAGCATGTGCACTCCTTAGCGATGTATTCACAATAAAACAAGCTGAGAGAATAACTAAATCATCTCGACTGCATCTCTCCGCCGTATACAGAAGTATAAATATCATTCGGAGCAAAAACAGAAATGCTTCAATCTCTCCAAGTGTCGAAGTCCCCGTCGATTAGCCTAAAAATCCGATTCCCCGCAGCCTGCCGCCTCCTACGTAAAAAGCGGAACTCCATCAGCCGCCCACGCAAGAAACCTTCCAGACGGCAAGGCGGCCTTCTTCGTCGTCTTCTTCTTCTTCTTCTTCTTCTTCTTCTCTTAAAGGAGTTCTGTGCGCAACGCAAATTGCAGCTTCTTTTCGCGACGATCTTTCGCACCGGATGAAAGTGAAAATGGAAGATGAGAGCAGTAGGAATTCCAGCTTTTATCGATTAGCGCGTGATTACACTTTATCAGCGCTAACGAAACTCGAGCCTCTCGCTAACTGTACTCCGGCGTAATCAATTAGCGAATCCCCCAATTAAACAAGCAGAGAGCTGGACCGTAATACCTCAGCCGAGCAATAAAATCACCCCCCGCGCCGCTCGCGCCTAATTGCTCGCGGCCGTAGCGACGCGCAGCAGCGTCACTCCCTTTTTCGCGAAATATCCCCTCGCTTGCATCTATCCGTCAATTTCTTTCCTCGTCTCCGCAGAGAGAGAGAGAGAGAGAGAGAGAGAGAGAGCAGCAGCAGCAGCAGCAGCAGCAGCAGCAGTAGTGTGCAATCACGGGATTCCTGGCTCGTCGTCGTCGGCAGCGCATTGCTTTCATTAGCCGGCAATGCCTAGCTAATTCGATAAAACGCGGGGATTCCGATGTCGCGTCGCAGCCGCTGAAATATATGGGCGTATCAAGCTGCCGCTTCTTCTGCTGTCGGCGCTACTCTTTCTGCCCCCCTTAAATGGTATGAAAGCCCCGACGCCGCCGCGACGACGACGAGCGAAGCGGCCTTGTTTACACGAGGGACTTTGTGCCGCGGGGAGTGTGATTTGCAAATAGTGTGTGTGCGTCGCGTTGATTAAAATTTTCGTTGAAGGTATTGATTGAACACTGGTGCGAACGGTTGAGGTTAATTCATTAGGAGAGTGAAAAAAGCCGTTCTCGGTATCAACGTGTGTCTGCAGCTGTGCGCTTTCTTGGCATCGGTGCCTAAGCATCATCGAAGTTCGCGATTCGATTCACGCCGATCAAGTTTCTCGATACCTCTCTTTTTCCCCGCGGTTTGATTTATTGATTTATGGCGCTACGCGGCTCTTTTTCTCCGCATACTTGAGCTTTTCGATTTTTAATTTTCAAGCGAGAAGAAACTCGATCGAAAATCACGTTTCGGGCCGGAGTCGCCGGATTATGACTTCAAATCACGTGAGTTTACCGGTCGAAGAGACGCTTAATTAATTGCTGATCACTTCGGGAGAAATAAAGATCCTATAAAGATCGAATTTCCGATACACGTCAGCGCGCTCAAATTTGTAAAAGAAGCTTACTTACAGCCGCTAAACAGACGTCGAATCGATTTCGTTTACACGGGCGGTCCCCCGATAAAAAGCTCGTAAACGTCCGTCCGTTACCTCTCAAACTTTTAATTTTTAATTGGCCTCGACGGACATACTCGTTAAACTCGCGCGCGAAACTAAACAAAGCACACACGCATGCAATAAAAGCACCGTTGGAAATTCACGCCGAAAATCCTGCTGACAATTACTCTTATGTCAAATTATACAATATAACGAGGCCTCGGCTTCTGACGCGCTACGGACAGGTAGCAGTTTCCTTGCTCTCGATCGACCAGAGCTTCGCGATGACTCGAAGCGACGCGGAAATTATACGAGAGAGCAAGAGAGAGATTTTGCTTTCCCTCTCTCTCCCTCTTGTCGGCCCTGTAATTTGCGGCGCGAGAGAGGGAATGTAGCTCTCCCTATGGCGTATGTGCGATAATGTTTGCGTAATTGCGCGTTTTGCCGCTCTCTCGCTGTGTGTGACGAGCGTTTGTCAACGTCTGAAAGCCGAGTGAGATCCGCGTTAATTCGGGCCTGATTATTGGGATCGACGAGGTGCATGTTTGCTCTCGGGAGGTGGGAAGACGGGTAGCGGCGCGGGATTTTGATTGATCGAGTGTGCGTTCTAAGCTCGTGTGGAGTTCGTAAAAGAATAAAAGTATGCAGCTAGAGTATTAAAGCATGTACGAAGGACGGTATGAATTAGTAAGCGAGAACTTTGTACACTGATGATAGTGTCCCTTTCAGCGGCAATTAAGCGTTATTAGCCGTTTCAGTGAAATTACTGCGACTATAGGCTGGATTGCAAGGGCTGGATTGTCCCCTACTCGTAATTTCCCTCCGATCGTGCATTATTTAATTGCCAGCGCCAATTACGGATACGCGCGTTATTAGTGCGTAATGCATGTTGCTGGCGACACAGGAGAGACAATGAGACAGAACGCAGTGACTGGTGCAGTTAATATAGAGAGGAACAAAATAGCGGATATAATGGCGTTTTTTGCAACGTTAATTTGATCGTGAAAAATAAGTAGAACGTCGGCGGCTAATGCACAATACCACGTTAATAATTTCTTATCTGACTTCTGCGGTCGTACTTATACCGTACAGCGACGCACCAGCAACATTGTACACCGCTGCACACATAAACTTTAATCAAACATTCAGATATAGTGGAGCCTCTCATATGCACAGCGCGCGTGTATACAGTAAGAAATACGATGATAGAAAACAATATCTCCTGAAAACGGATGAAACCCCTTTAACCGCAGACCAACAGGCAAAAAATCCAAAAACAAGCGATCCTTGCGCGCACGCGGCCGCGATATAAATTAATTAAAATTTATGGTAATTAGAGCCGCAAGATTGAATTTCACAAAGCTCACGCTCGCGAGAAGAAGGTGTATCGCTCAAGCACTTAATTAACATTTCCAAGAGTCCTAAGAGCGAGAGAGATAGGCCCATCACACACACACACACACACACACACACACACACACACACAACCTAGAAAAAAAAATCTCCGAGAGATATACGGGTCCTCCACAGTCCATCCTTCGTCCGCGCAAATATCTCCATCTCTCCTCCAGAGAGTCCCCGGCATCACGCAATCGTATAACGTATTAAGCAGTGCATTTGCATCTATTCGTCGCGCGATCGCACGGCGGCCTAATAATCTATCCTGTCCGGCTCTCGCGGCGAGATACCGAGGCATAAATATCCGAAGCTTATGGCTCGGCTGTATGTATCTATTTTCCCTCGAGACCAACAGCAGCAGCGGCAGGAGTTCACAACCTGATACCTGGCAGGAAGATAAGGGATAGAGGAAGGGAGGGATACGAGCTTAATTACACCGTGTGTCCGCGATCGCGCAAAAAGTCGAGTGTGTTTATTGGCTGCTGAAGGACAATGGGGGCGGCCAAGGAGATGGACGATTATTGGCCGGCTCGCGGTTTTATTAATAATGCTGCGAGCCTGATGTGTGTGTATAACGATGCCGAAAAAGTCAGCAGATTCGCCCTAAGTTTGTCGATGTCGTCGTTAATTAGAAAAAAAAATCGATTACACGCGTACAAATCAGCCTAATCCGTCAGGAGCAAGCAATGCGACCTCAGACGTTCGGATCGAACGGCACACATGCACAAGGCGCAACAGCGTAAGCCACGACGACGAAGCGGCAGTTCATCACAGCCGACTGCGTCGCTGGAATTAACGAGGATTAATTTCGGCCGCGGCTGATACGCGCAGCGCGGGGTATTAGTTACGGAGAATGCGGATGATTACTTGGACTACGTCGCGTCCCGCGCGGAATGGAAACATTAATGTGGATCGCGTAGTTTGTCTCTCTTCGCAGAGACGTTAATAAGGACGCGAGATTGTTAGCTTATTATTAATTTCGGCTGTGAGCGCGGCCTAACGCGCACGGCGATATTAAATCGCAGCCGTGATAGATTGCCGCTGCAATCAGGCGTGATACTTACCCGCGCGCGTATTTAAATTAACCTGGCGCGCAGTCCCAACAAGCCGTTCTTCACGCGATCGGCAAGCCGTGACCTTAAAATCCCCTGACATTATTCACGTTAATTTCACGAGGGAGAGAGAGAGAGAGAGAGCGAGAGAGAGAGAGAGAGAGAGAGAGAGAGAGAGAGAGAGAGAGAGAGACACGCGCACCTGTGTGTGACCTCGCGTGTCCGGCAATTAGTATCTGCGACCGATCGCTCGAAAATCGGCAACCGATACACAACACACAGAGAGCGCACCGCCCGTGCGTCCTTGAGCTAATGCTCGGCCGAAAAAGAAGGCGCACGAGTCGCGGCTGCATCTGGGCCCATCTTGTTCCTTTCTTAGCTGCGCGCGCGCTTATATGGGTATCGAGAGAGAGGCGTCCGCGCCTATCTCTCCGAGCGCTTAAATACCCGCTGAAGGGGGGGGGGGATAAGCGAAGGGCAGAGCGGCGAGTATGCACAGAGGAGCCGCGAAGAGGAGATAAGCGGCGTGTGCGTGCAAGCGGTGTTATGGTTAACGAGTATCGACGTCCCGGTGTACCGGAGTTCTCTCTCGCGAGACTGCTGTGTGTGTCGACCGATCTCTTGCCGATTCTAAGAGCCGGGCTCGGAGGTTGCGAGATTTGAATGGGACGGCTGGTTTGTTCTTATTGGAAATGGGTGAATAAAATGAAACGAAACTCAGAATATTTTATTTCGACTTTGAATTTATTCTGAGAGCACAGAGAAATATAAGGCACGTCCGATCGCTACAAGGAGCTGCCAGAGACTAAGGGCTGCTGAGGGCTAGAGTGACCGGCAAGCTATCGGTAATGCAAGGGAATGCATTCCGCTGCTCCGTCTGCTGCTTAAGCATAAAACAATGGTCACGTTTTTACAACTGCATGCGGGCTCCAGATGGCTAAGCTCTCCATAAAATCGGAGACGAGCGACGCGTCGCAAACCCGAACCACTCATAAAACTATAAATCGGGAAACGGATTTACTTTCCCCGCCTCAGCTTTCTACATCTGTTTAGGATTTGTTTTTGAAACTTAAAAACTAGCAATTCCAACAGTTTCTTCTTACTCGAATGCGGTGGAAATGAACGACGATCGCAAATTATCTCACCGCTGTCACCCAAAATTCACAATATTATAAACGCGCGACAAACTTCCGCCGCTGTATACAGCATTCCACCGTTCCATGCAAAAAATCTCCAGCTCGATCCGCGGGAGCTGGTGGGCAGGGGGTGCAAGAAAAATCCCGGGACTATATAGCGCGCGAGTGGTGCCGCGTGCAAAAAGAAAAGCCGCTCTCGCAGCAGGCGTTTGTCGGATAAAGGGGAGAGACACCTTCGCGCGCGGCCGACAGACCTACAGGCTCGTGCTAACGAGACGTCGCTATCGTCCCTGTAAAAGGATCGGCCCGAAGACAGCCAAAGGCGAAGCGGTAACGCAGAAAGAGACTACCGCGGGATGTCGGCATTAGCGCTTCGAGATGTTGGAATTTGATCGAGGCTTGTTTATGATATTTTTATGCTGCTCTACACGCCTCGTAATTGATAGGGATGAATGGCTAGTACTGTGTGCTCCTGCGTTTGCGGTGAAGAGGCAGACGCCGCGCAAGAGTTGTGGAGCAGCATTGATACGTGCGGATTTTCGAAATGCTTCTCTCGCGGCTCGGCTTTATCTTTGGGCAAGGCTGCCAATTAGGTTACTTTGTAGCAGCTAATTGAACTCCGGTCGGGGATACACGCGACTGTCGTTGAATTATATTCCGGGAAAAAATTATTCTCTGAATATTCATGGTGATGATTTACTCTCGTCTGTAATTTCACGTATATCTCCGTGGTTATTCGACTCCCTATCATCATCTCATGAATTAGAGGTATACGCTGTTTTCTCGCAGTATGTATACCCGGATCCGTGACAACGATGCAGAGAATTATCGGAACGAGCTTTACGTGAAGCTATTCTAAGTGATCGCAGAGACAATGCTTTCTCGGATTACGCCATTGCGCGGCTCACGATCGAGCTGTGTACGATAAAAATCGAGGCGAGTGTAAAAAACGCAACGAGAGGAATAGAGTCATAGAATGAGAGATGAAGACGACGACGGACAGAGTGAAAGCCTCGAGGATTTATACAAAGCGAAGGCGAAGACACGAATTCTTTCACAGCCAATTTCACGGACCATTCTGCACAACTCGCGCGGCTGCGCATAATGCCTTAACTGCGACGAATCGTCGCTGGCTAGCTGTGTCCTAATGCGTTGGGAGTGTCCGACGGAGAAATGCGTGGACTGTTTCATCAGGGGTGATAATTTGCTAACCATTGTTTCTTAAAAAATCAACCTTCGATCTTATTACAGAAAAACAAATAAAACAAAAGACGCATAACCCTCGCTCGCGGCCTTCCGGTAGCAGCATAGCATCCAACACACATCTACCTCAGCTATCCTACAGCGGTGGTCGTCGTTCCTTCGGCTCTGCATTGTCGAGCCTCAACGCGGCGACTTTTACAAAGTGCCGGCCCGGCCAACAAATGCCCGGCGCGCATACATTAGCCGCATTAATACCCGCTTGGGATTTATTAACGCCCATATTATATTCGTCCGCTGCTGCTGCCGAGAACTGGTATGCGTGTACGTGCGCTATATCTATATACGCTGCGTTATATGTTACGAGTGGGGGCAGGTGGGGAGGACGGAGATTAAGGAGGCGGACTGAGGGGGGGCTAGGTATGCGGAATTCCGAGAGTCAGGGGCGTTTTGTCGATGATTTTTATTCTCTGCGATAGCACAAAACCCTTTCTAAATCCATGGGCTCAGCAGAGCCGGGACAATTAATACATATGATAATTAGGGAAAGAGAGGCTGTCTCACGATCGGACGTGTACACATATCGAGGAGATAAAGATATCGAGAGAGTATATAGACGACGATGCATTGCCCGACAGTCGTTGAGAAATCGACCGCGCGTCGATACACATTCGGAGAGTCGCGTGCGCGCTTGCTCTCTATTGTTCCACGGTGTGCGAATTTTTACGCGCATAAGAAAACGAACTGCGCTCGCCGAAGGAATTGAAAACCGTCGATCGATTCACTCTACGCGATACTTTCCATAGACTAAAATACATACGGTCGTTCGATCTATTAAATCACAGAGGTAATTTCGCGATACCGCGAGCGCATTAGGGTCTCTGAAAATTGCACCTATACCGCGCACGAGATGATAAACACCGTCCTCGAGAGTGTTTACTAGATAAAAATGAAGCGGGGCACACCCAGCACGCGGAAAATCGCTCAATTTTCAATGAGCTCTCTCTCTCCCCCCTTTAAATTTTATTTTTTTTTTCTTCGTTGTAATAGCGGTAACAGGAACTCGAGGCGGCCTTGATCCCCTTGTTGTGTACACTCTCTGAAAGCAACGCGAGAAAGATCGCAGCTACTATTATGTGTGTGTGTGAGAGGGTTGAGAAGGGTAAAAAAGAAGTGAGTCGCGAATGAGAAAGGCGACGCGGACGTTATTAAATCAGCCTTGTGGTTTATGGTACGGAAGTACAAAACAAGCGACTTTAGACGAGCGTATAGTTATAGAATGAGCGGCCGAAGCAGTAGGCCAAAACAAGGCGGTCTTAGCATTGGTAGCACAGCACTATATCTAGACTCGGTGCGCATATTGTTACGAGAGAAATGGAAAAGTGCCCATACGCCACCTAGTTTCAGACACGGAGATTTTAAGCGGCGACGAAAGGGCCAGTCCAAAACTGCTTCGTTTTGGTAATCGTTTTGGTAATGAACGTCCGTCAACGATTCACACATAAATTAACCATACAAAATCGCAGCAATAGCAGCGTTAAATCCATCTCAGAGAAAAGCCCCGGTGTAACCCGCCGCCGAACAGCAATTTGTAATTTCCAAGTCCAAGAACGCGAGATTACCATCCGCGCTGGTTAAATGTGAGAAATATATACGTAATATCCGCGCTGTGCGCTTGTGTGTACCGCCGCCGATAGTCCGCGATGCCGCCTCGGGAGAACGCGAGAAGCGAGCGTAAAGCCAAGTACGTAAAATTGCATGTATACGCGCGTTATTAGAGAGTGCGAATTCTGCACGGTGGCGCTATTTATTCCGACGTTAGTTTATCTAAATTGAAACGCGCGCGAGCGAGCTTGGGAGTGGTAGCTTGTAATTTCGACGTCAGGGAAAAAAAGTGCAAAGACTGTCCGACCTTCTTAGCCGCGGAGATTATTTGTTGTGCTTCGGACGGTATTATTTTCGAGGTTTTATTTTGCAACTGCTACTGCGTCGGGGTAATTTAGTTGTTGCGTAATGGCGCTGGAATTGATGATAGATATAGATTTGATTTCTCGAGGTAAAAAGTGTTTATTTTCAGTAGTGGTCTAATGAAATAATCAGTGGAAATTAATGCGACGCCGCGTGTAATTACGAATGAGAGGCAATAGTTTACACTCGCTGGGGTAATTAGAGGTGGACGATTGCTAGGCTGTTGGTACGATAAACACGGTGTGGTATTACGGATAAAAGCTATTATTTCAATAAGAATCAAGTATACACTACTACGCTATGAAACTAGTATAATATTCTCAAACAGACTAGTTTCGCCAACTTCTACAACAAAAAATTTCTTTCTCGAGAAAAGTCCGCGGATCGGAAGTCCGACAGGTAAAGGACAGCCCGCAAAGTCGACTAGCGCCTTCTTCCGAGCTTACTCGCTCTCATGTAACTAACATCAGATGCATAATGCATGCGCTCGCGCGCGCGCGCGCGTCGAGGTGTCGCCGCCAGCCTACTTGAGTTTCCGCGGCTAAGTGGAAAGAGGCCGTGGCGGTCAGACAAGGGCCCGAAAACAAAGGAGAGATGGACGTTTGCACAAAAAGAGGTGAGAGCTGCTCTGCGCTTGTCGTATAGCTATGAGTGAGATCATCTGAAAGTACTATTGGACTATTGCGGTTGGTCTCTGCAGAGAGTCTCTTGGTCAATTTGTAGTCGCTGGTGCGGACAATGTTTGCGAACAAATCGTTGGCTGGTAGATTTTTCAAGAACGCGTGACAATTTTCAATACGTTGTTTGGCAATGTAGCTAGTATATGTAGAGCAAAACGAGGAAAGAGTCGCAGTGTAGACGACGCGACATTGTATAAGTCCCGGACAGAGAGTCTCGCGCGAGATCCTCGTCGGATAGGCCGCATCGTAAAAGCATTGTAATGGTAATGGCACGACGACGACGACGATACGTCAGAGCATCGGTTGGTTTATTTCAGCGGCTGCTGCGTATATATGCGGGGCGTTTACTCGATTTTATGCATGGACTATGGAGGAAAAGGTTGTTTTCATTTTCCCGTATGTGGGACATGCGAGCTGTAAGCGTTGCTTCGTTTCGGAAATCGGGGGCTGTTTTAATTTGGCTTGAAGAAACTGTTCTTCGGATAGTGGAACTGGAAAATTATCAATAATTTAATGTATTTCTCGCTTTGAATAAAGTTTTAATTGAGGCTCCAGAGGTGTGAATGGACTGACGGTATCCACGCATGCTTATATCGTCACTTTCTCAATGTGTTAGAAATGCAGCAAAAATATAGGACAGCTTTACAAGTACTATTCGACAGGCATACATCGGATGGGATGTTGACACGAGGATGATGCAGCGATTTGAAGACTCTTTTTTTTCTCACTCCTGCGATGCATGTACCCATAGTTTCTAAAGAGAAAATGTTTACATTCAGAGCTTAATGCGACATATTCTTTTGTCGTAGAACAGTACGTTTATAATAGCTACGGCGTATTATTGATTGCCACACACTGATGGTAAAGTTCCTTTCTATAAAGTTACAATGTTGCAGCAGAAAACGCTTTGTAATACACCACTATGAGACGGTGTTAATTGTTGTCGAGAGTTTATCAACGCACTGCCTCTTGCATTGATTTACCGAACACACACACGTTCACAATGTTAACATATTTGGTTACGCATTATCTCTCGAGCTGTTTGCCCAGACTATAAAACTCTATGTACTCGTTTCACCGACAGAGATAACTCACCTGTTCGGCATCGCAATCAGCGTCGAAAGGTGTCTAATTGAAACTTCAAATATTTTCGCCCGAGATGTATACAGCGAATTTCCATAACCATCATCCTTCTCGTCATCAGCGGCAGCCCGACACGCATCGCTTAATGGCATCGTGAACTGCGATCAAAACACGTCCGCGTGTGTATATAGATTATGCGACACCTATGGAACGACCGGCTGATCAAACATCGCCCGCTCGCTGCACACCTGAGCGAAAAGTCATTAGCGCGTTTCGACGCGTCGATATCGAGACTCGCGCGAGTAATGGGAGGCTCGATTGCGATGCTTTTAATGGGGTGTAAAAGTGTTTTGGAAAGCGATACGCGTTTAAGCGCGAATAGCGAGGGTGCTGAAAATTCGCTGCGTTGCGTGTTTACGTAACTGCATATAGCCTTTCTTTTTTTTTATGATTGACGTGGAATTTCGAGTGTAAATTCATCGCGATGATTTATTCTTGTAAATAATCAATGTTTCTTTATGTTTCAGGTAAGTTCGAGCTCACGTCTGCAAAACTGGCTGAACCGCTCGACCCGGTAAGAAAAGTCAATCCGCCGAAAAATCTGATAACCTAATTGACTTTGACGTGGCATTACCCGAGGAATATTTGCAAACAGATAAATCACTATTCGAGCGCGTATAGCTCCAAACCCGACCGTTTTTCACTCAATTTAACACGCTTATCGAGTAATCGTGATTTACCGGCTGACTCCGCCCAATTAAAATCCAGGCTATAATATAATCCAGCAAACTTATCCAAAAACCCTAAAACTCGCTTTTCCACCCACCGCGTACCGGCGTACATAATCAGCGCGTATTAATCTGCATAATTAACCGGCCCCCGAGAGCTAATCGCCCGTTTAATTAGACACACGCGAGCTGCACGCGAGCATCTTGGATTAAACTTTAATCCCCGTCGTCGTCGCGATCCATTTTCCGCGTCGGCAGCAACCGCACTTTCCCTCTCGACAACTCGATCGCTATATTATTATGCGCTGCTTGCTCCCTTCGGGCGTTTCTCACTATACGTGTGCGTATGTATATTAAGATCTTTGATGATGCTGCGTATGGCGGTTGATAATTATTTTTAACGAGAGGGATATGGGTGTAATTCGAAATGGATTATTGGTTGATCTGTGTTTGTTGCAGGATGAGTTGGATGGATTTGAATCTTACTCTTAAAAAGACACGCAAAGACAAAAAAGATTTAAAAAGGTGAAAATTGAGAAAATATAATAACAAAGGTTGTATTGTCGCGGAAACCTCGAGGTTTTTAAATCCAAATTTGAAGTTTACTTATATGCACCCAACATTTCAATTTCAAAAACACTCGTTCGTTAAAACTGCCTTGTTTGGCCTGCTGCTTCAGTCCCTCATGCTATAACTGATGCTCATGTCTGCTCGATTTTTTCGTAATAAGCACGAGTTGATTATTATTGTCACAATTGCATTAACAATGCATTTACTTGAAAATTAATATATAAGTAAAGATATATTATTCAATAAAAACACAATAAAGATCAATAGCGAAAAACTGAGTTTTTCTTATACAAGAACAAGAACAGTCGCTAGTTTAAACAACAATTAGTTGAACTCTATTCCAAACTGATTCTTGCTGAGAACTTAATTTAGCGATTTTACTTCTTATCGTTGACCAACGAAATTGATGAATCAGATAACGGATACCAAATCCGTCAAGATTTTGTCAAACTACATTGATCCATCATTTACAAAAACAAATCAACGGACGATTAACCCACACTCCTTTCGCTTGGGAGCAGTCGCACCTTAAGCCAAAGTCACTCACGCGTCAACCACATACAAAATAAGCGAACAGCCTGCGAAAACTGGCTGCGCGTTTCTGGCGCCTATATAGTCACGGCGCGACATTCCGAATTCCAGAAAACCAGCGGTTTCGACATGATGAACGAGTGAGCCTGTCAGACAGTCCGGTCTCTCCTTAGCCTTTACGATTTTTCCCAAAAGCGTGGCTTCGCCTTTTTTTCGAAAAATCGACTCAAGCATTCGTCCGATTTCGCAAACCCTCGCGAGCTCACAACGAAAACAAAAAGAAACAAGTGTATGAGAAAATTTCGTGAAATAACTCCGAATGAATCAAAACAGCTTGCGCAAAACACAGCATAACTCCCCCGAAGAATTTTAATTTACTCGGCGGGGAAAACTCTA
The DNA here is from genome assembly GCA_012977825.3 of Pteromalus puparum. Taxonomy (NCBI): domain Eukaryota; kingdom Metazoa; phylum Arthropoda; class Insecta; order Hymenoptera; family Pteromalidae; genus Pteromalus; species Pteromalus puparum. Next base: position 17,257,149 of record CM053170.1, on the reverse strand, counting down.
CTCTGCCCGCAAAAACATGCAAATATCTCTATATGCACCACAACACAGTTTTCTCGCAAGATGACAAATTGAACAATCCCATCGTCCGCAGGTCTAGCTCTCCCTAGATCGACGCGGCAATCGGAATCGCGGCGATTTGTTAATTTTACGGTTCTCTCCTCGCTGTTAAATAATTAATAACTGCGCAGCGCAACGCGGCAGAGAGAGAGAGAAGCACGAGCTCGCGCGAAACGTAACTCGATAGGGCAATTAATAAGAGGCGAACGAGATGGATGTACTCGAGGCACGCTTTCCCAAAGCGCCGCGTGCGCTGGTCTGCGAGTTTACCGCTTTTTTGCGAGACGCGTTACGGGAGTGGATTTTATTTTATTTTTGTTTGCAAAGCAGCTCTTTCTTCGTCAGAATATTTTTTCCGGGTTCGAGTATTATTGTCGGAGTTCGTTGACACCAGCTGGTCGAAATATTTAAAGAGAGATTCAGATCGGTGGATTGATGTGGTCGTACAGCGATTTGAATATTTTATTGCCTGAGTTATGCGTACTTTCTTTTCTGAATATAAGCTTCGTGTGAGGAGGATGTGAAAAATGTATATTAAAAAGCATAAAAACGGACGAGTTGGCGACGAGACTTACGAGCCTCATTAGAAATAGAAATCCCATAAATCAGCCATTGCGCAAGTATAATCGTTAAATAATAAAATTGCTCGATATCGCATTATCATAATTCATCTCGCAACGAGCGCTGCAGCGTGTCCCAAAATACAATAAATCCCTCGTTACAAAACGCACTCCACCAACGCAAATACCGAAACCCTCAGCAGCTCGGGTCTACGAGGGATCAAATCACGAAATTACGCGTCTGAAATAACCACATCAGAGCAGCAGCATAGTAGTGAGAGGGAGAGATTGTGCGAAAGCGCGGCCGTTTTACGACTGATTTAATGCTGACTGAAATACGACGGCCGATGAAATCGGTCCTTCCTTATGACTTTACGGCTTGTGCAACTCCAACGGGCGCCCTGAACTCGCTCTAGGCGCGATTTTCATCGCGCGACTCGGACCGCCGCCGCGGCACTACTACACATTCCCACGAAAATGAGAAAGTGGAAGAGAGCAGTGCATATAAGTACTCTCGAGAGATGACCAGGAGGAGCGAAGATTATGCAGATCCGCGCGCGGGATTAATGGGGAGGAAACGGAGCTGACCTGCGCTTGATTATAGCGAAGCTTTATAAGAGATTATTTATCCGGGCGCTTAACTCATATTATTCAGCTGTTTTACGCGTACTTACGCTCCGGTTTATCGCCTTCGTTGACTATCCGCGTAAGACGTAAGTGTATTACATCGAAGTAACCCAATTTGTATAGCATGAAAATGCAGTGGACGCATTTTGCAAAATCCGTCGGAAGATTAGCGACAGAGCCGCTTTGCGAATACGAAAACGTGCCGGATTATCGTGCCGCGTGCGCGCGGTGAAATCGCGGTGCGAAATGAGTAGGCGCATTGGAAATCGACAAAGGGATCGTCCGATCGGATGATTGACTCTCTCGCGGCGGGCCGAGGAGAAAATCGAGAGAATATAACGAGGCGGCCGCGGACAATGAGCTGCGCGCGGTTTTGAGAGGCTCCGATGATGAGAGGCTAGAAGAGAGCGACGACGGCACGACGCGAGACAGGCGCGATTGTACCGGTTCGCAAGTGTTTGCTTAGTGATTTTCCACTTTGCGAATTTGACGACGGTGAAAACGGCGCTGATTGAATAAAAACGCGGCTCGAGAGCTAGCTGTTCCGACGCGCGATTTAATTGGCAGTCGTTTCAGAATCGAATTTTTGATATTATAGCGAAAGGAACGATCGTATAAAACCGCCTTATTCATCTCTCTCGGCGCAACGTATATACCCGCTAAATCAAACCGGAATTCCTATACACCCCACGGAGGCAGCTCGCGCAATCAGCGCAAGCTCGCGCGAGCTTTCGGCCTCTCAAAGGAGCGACGACGATCCCCGTCCGTCAGTCGTCCTGATGAGTCGCTACTTCATTACGGGCCGACGCGTAAATCTTGTCGCGCGACGATCACGAGAGAAGGAAAATCCTCTCTTTCTTTCTCTGAGCAACGAGACTGATTGGCATTGAAAGTCCGCGGCGCCTCCTTTTTTCTCTTCGCCCTCCCCTTTGTCGTTCATTAATTTATCGCTCGTTAATATCGGCCGCGACGAGTTGGATGTGCCGCGCGTTCTTTTTTTTTCTACTAGAGATGCTTGACTTTGAAGTAGTGCGCTTTAACAAGGGGATTTTATAAGGCGCTGCGCTTGAGAATTATCGCCGTGGCGTAAATCTGTGCGGGGAGTTGTAAATTATTACGCGCGCGTGTAATGTGATTATTGTGGCTTTTGTAATTAATATCGCGAGGGAATTTTCCGACTTTACGAGCGCGTTGAGAAATCGCCAAGGATCAGGATTATTCTGCGGTTTGGAAAATTTCGGCCGTCTTGGAAATGTTACCATACTCGATTGATTCCTTCGACGTCCGTTTAAGTATTGTGATAGGTTTCTTGTAAATTACCGTTACGAGCACTAAATTATGCAGAGCAGAGAAACAAACGAGTTTAGCGTCGACGGTGTGATTTATTTGAAATTTTATTCTTCTCTGTGTCTCGAAGTAACTTGTATATTTAAAAAATAGCAAACTCCGATAAATCAATCTTTACGAACTCCCAGTGAAAAAACCGTAAATCAACGCCCGAATTGGACTACCTTACGGTATGATATTTACTATCTCTAATCTCGCAATTTTCCTCTAAACCGTATCCGCGACTATCTCACGCACCGAAAACTTATCCAGCGAGGATCTCCGGCTAATCTCTCAACCGGCCAAGTAGCAGTAAGTACACGTACGCCTCGATTCTCCCACACTCGAGAGTATATATATAGCCCAGCAGCCGGAGTAGAGAGAGAGAGAGAGAGAGAGCCAGAGTCGAGAGTGAGCCAGCAACCCCCGTTGGCGGCAAAAAAAGCGCCGCTGGCTTTCAAGCCCATTTCATTCTTCTCTCTCGGCGTTTTTCTCGCGGCTTTTCCTTGAGTCGCGCGTTCGCGCATACATCGCGCGTGCCAGTTTCCTCCTCCACCGCTGTGTCCGTCTTCTCTACCGCTGCTGCTGCTGCTGCTGCTGCTGCTGCTGCTGAGCTTGGACGTAACGAATGTCTGGCGTTTTGCCTATTTCTCTCGGCGGCCAGACAAGCCGTGAGAGATTCCTGGATCGTCGTCCCTCTGTGCTGCTGCGCCGCCGCCAAAGACGACGGCTGCTGCTGCTGCTGCTGCTGCTGCTGCGCTGTGCCGAGTATATAAGAGTATATGGATATGGGGAAGTGCACGAGCGCTGGATGTGAGGAGTCGAAGGTCGGAGGATTGGTGTTATGAGTTTATTTGTGTCTTATAGGATCAAAGAGGAAACTTCGGTGTTTGAATTTACTGTTGACATTTGGCTATGGAAGGTTTAGGTTTTGTTACAGATCTCGATATAGAAATTATAAAAACACGCAAGGCTCGCATTGAAATGTTATTAGGGTGACATAGACGCTTCGAACCAAAAAGCAAACGCACGAATCAATTACAAGCGTTGCCCTCAATTTAACAAGGCGAAACACGTCTCCACCCTTAAAATTTACATCGTCGGATCGTTACGCCGAGCGCGAGCAACGTCGGCGTATCGTCACACGCGCTTTTCCTCCCTTTTACAAAGTGTCGTCGCTCGACCGGGAATTCAAAGAGCGACTCGCTCGCGCGCGTTCTATACGTGATTGGCATGCGCGAGGCGCCGACCGGCACGGCTTCTGTAGGCGACTCGCGTTTATATGAGACGCGCAGGTGTCCCGCGGCGAGCGACGTGTACGAGCTACCGAGAGAGAAAAGGGAGCCGATGAGATGCATTTTTTACTCGCTAATTTGCGCTCTGACTGACTGCGGCTCCAGTACTGAGTCGAGGTTTATTTTTCTAATTTCTTGTCCCGATCGCCGGGGTTATTTAATGACTGCTGAGGAGTTTGGTTTTTCTGTAACGTATAGGGGTGGATAGAGATTAGGAATTTTCTTTTGAGTACAAGTAGAATTACTTATAGGTACTATATTGTTAGGACACAAATATGTTAAGCAACTTGATGCGACTAATTATAAATAGCTGCTCCAAAATTTACAATCCTGAGTAAAACTCGGATATTGATAAAGTAACTGTAAAATTCCTCCTTATAAGAATGATTGCAATTATATATCGAAATAATCTAGTTAACATGTTCCTCTTTTGCCGTTCGATCATATTTTTTTTAATATTAATCAACTTGCCCCTTTCTGTTAAGATAAGTATATAATTATTACATATTATAAAGTGATCAATTTTCTTTTCACAAGTGGAAAGCAGAAATGACATTATAGAGTTTCGATAAATATCGAAATCTAGAGCGATCTATAAGTTTATCAAAACGAAACAGTTTTGGACTGGCCCTTTCGTCACCGCCTAAACTCTCCGTGTCTGTGGCAAGTAAAAATAGGTGGCGCATAGGCACTTTTCCATTTCTCTCATAACAATATTGCTCGTCAAGTCTAGTTATAGTGGTGTTCCACCAATGCTAAAACTACCTTGTTTTGGCCTATACTACTTTGGCCGCTCATGTTATTTATACCCGCGTAAAAAAAGTTGAGATTTTGAAGTGATCTAAAAGTGACATGTCTCAAAAATGGCACTTTTTGAGATCTGTTAAGATGATTTCATCTTACTGAAATTCTCGATGATTTTAAGATCGATCATCTGAGACGCTTTTGAGCAATTTTAAGAATAGAATTTTGGAAATATTTGGAGCAGTATTAATTCCAAACACAAATAACTGACACATTACAAAAATCTGTAATTATTGGTTGGAAATTTATTGATTTTACATCGAATATCGAATACATGAAAATACATTTTACAATTGATCCTTTTACGTAAAATCGGATTTCAGTGTCTCGCATTTTTCGACGGCGCAATCGGTACTCATACTGACGGCGATGATGACTGATGGCCATGCCCGAGCCAACGTTGATCAAGCGTACCTCGAAATGAACGAAAAATGCCCTCCTTACACCATCAGCAGTACGAGCGGCGACTTGGACTTTTACTTCTCTCTGCATCCACCCCCGCGTGGATTCTACATTACGTATAGTAGGGATGTAGTCCAGGTCACGCGGCTTTGTTGAATTTAGCCCCATGACGGGTATCTGAAAATAATAAAAACACACACACAAAGCATCAGGTTTTTAAATTTTAAATACAAAAACGTGTACTTATAGTTGGAGAAAGAAAGAGAAAACTAAAGTGTTAATCGCCAAGTTAGGTTAAGAGAGATAGACGCTAGAATGAACTCTGAGGGAAATTCACTTTTTTCAATATCTATACGTTCTAGAAGACTTATCTGATCATTTCGCTGTCCGTCCCCGCAAGGATTCCTCCCAAGCTGCAGCAACTCCGACGACGATTTGCAAAAGCTATTCTGCATAGCGTCCATCCGTGAAAATTTTCCAAGTCCGAAACACACTGAAGTTGCACATCTCATCGCTACAAAATGTTTGTAGATCCATGCAGCAACTTCATTGATATGCAACTTCATTGTGTTTCGAACTTGGAAAATTTTCACGGATGGTCGCTGCGTCGAAGCTTTTGCAAATCGTCGTCGGAGTTGCTGCTATTTGGAAGAAATTCTGGCGAGGATCGTCATCGAAAGAATCAGATAAGTCTTCTATAACCTAGATATTAAAAGTTTGAATTTTTTTCTGAGTTAATTGTATAGCTTTCTATCTCTCTTAACCTCTTAACCTAAGTTTGAGTTTGGCCTACACATAGAACTTTTCAGTTTTCTCTTACTTTTACGCCGAAATCGATTTTACAAAATGTATTATAATACATACTATGTAAAATCAATAAATCTACGACCAATAATTACAGATCTTTGTAATGTGTCAGTTATTCTTGTTTGGAAAGAATATTTCAATTCAAAATTGTCTTAAATCTGCTTCAAAATATCATTGCAAAACCGTCTCAAAGTCATCTTAAAGCTTGCGGAAATTCGGATCTTAAATTGCGCTTTAATTTGTCAAAAAAAAAAATCTCAAATTCATCTTAATACTGCTCCAAATATTTTCAAAATTCCATTCTTAAAATAGCTCAAAAGCATCTCAAAAGATCGATCTTAAAATCATCGAGAATTTCAATAAGATGAAAACGTCTTTACAGATCTCAAAAAGTGCCATTTTTGAGACATGTCACTTTAGATCACTTCAAAATCTCAATTTCTTTTACGCGGGTAATTACGCGCACGTCTGAAATTGCTAGTGCATTACAAAATTATATCGATATTCTGCACCCCAACAAGACAACAAGAATTAAACAACATACAATATTCTGCACCCCAATTAAACAACAACAATCCAACCTCTATTATACTCCCGATCGATGAGCAAAAAGCTCCCACAATAAAATCCACTCGTTATCTATCCAACCCGCTCTCTATCTCCGTCTTTAAGAAGCATTAATGCAGTTTCCTAATTGCGCTAGCGCGCAACTCCATTATGCTCCGTAGCACATCAAGAGGCCCTTACACGCGCCGAACTTCCTTTTTCTCTCCGTCGTCCACACGCGCACACACACGTACTCACACTGCACCTCTACCTGCTGTTGCTCTCATCCAAAAGAGATTGTGTCGAAGGGGGGCTTTTGCACAAGGGACGCGATCGTAAAACGCGGCTTTTCTCACGCGCTCTCGTGCCTTTGTGCGCACTTATGGCGTGAACTGAATTAGTTTTAATTGCGCGCGCAGCCGCCGCCAGCTTTGATTGACGTCGCTTTTTGCTTGGCGCACTACAAATTGACTGAATTTGTTGCGTTTTATTATGGATTTATAATGGACGATCGAGATAAACAGTCACGCGTCTGCGCGAGCTTATACGACTCTCTCTTTTTTTGTGCCGCATACGTGCCCGACATGGCGAGTATATGCGCGAGTCCGATTCTTCTGTTGTTCGTTTTATCGTCGTTGATGGAAAAATCTGTAATAACTTCTCCTCCATAAATAGAACTACAATGGGAGCAGCTAACCGTATAACGCGAGAATCAATTTTCTCACAAATTTCCAACTCCATCCATTCCCAGCTAAACCGGCGCGATGTACCATAGGTTTCTCCTCAAACGGACAACTTGATTACGCGTCGGAGGGAAAAAAATCGGCGAACTTTTCGAAAACCTCTCGATAAATCTATCTCACCTCCATAGAGAAAGAGAGAAAAAATCCTCGCGCAGGAGTCCCCGAGCGTCACTCGCAGCAGTGTGCAACAAAGCTCGGCTATTTTGCATCGAGTCTCGCTCCGCGTATACAGAGGGATGCCGCCGGAAAAAAAGCTCCCATACGGGAGCAGCAGCTTTTTCCGCGCAGCAGCAGCAGCTGCGCGCGATTGAAATACGCTGTGCATCTCGTCTCCTCGGCTTTCCCGCTAGAGAAAGAAGATCGAGGCGCCCGTCCGTCGAGCGGCAGCCCCGGCGACGAGCGTTTTGTCGCCGGTGATTGGCGTCTCAAAGGACGGCCGCGTACAATGCAATTACCCCGCGCGCTACGCGCACGTGTGTCTATGTGTGTGTGGATTTAAAGCGAGAGCTGCGATGCTGCTCGGCTTTTGCTTTGCGCTTTTTGTCTCTTGCTCTGCGTCTCTCTTTTGTCACCCGAGCGCTCGCGCTTTCCGTCTTGTTCTGCTGCTTTGAATGTCGCGCTCTTTTTTATATTCGATGAAGCGTTCCTAATGTACGAAAAAATTGAGTTTCTTTCGAAAAAAAAATATAATCGGCGTGGGCGCGTCATTATCAGCTGTGCAGCGACAAGCCTCTGCATCAGCGGCGCGCATGTGGCGCGCCTCGGGCGAGCGCGTTAATAGACGCAGGCGGTACCTGCTGTTTCGCTCTGGGCAATAAATAATCGCGCGCTGCCGCGCATCGCCACCGCCCGCGGCTGTTTAATGGCTCGGGTAATCGGCATTTCTATCTCTGGAAAATCACGCGAGCGCGGCATTGTGGTCGCGTCTTTTCCCCTCCCCCTACTCCTGCTTCTCCGTCTATACTTCGACGATCGGCTGAAAGTAGGTGCGTTCTTGAGAGGTAATCGAGTCTTTTGATAGTTTTTTTCCTCCTCCTCCTCGTTCTGTTCTGCGCTGTGAGAGTTTTCTGATTGAGCTTGAAAAGGTCTCGAATAAAAATAATATCGGGAAAGAATCGAAGTGCATGATTGTTGTTTTTTGTACTTTGATAAATGGCCTGGCAATTATTTAATTCATTAATCGTTGAACCTGTTGCATAATGTGAGCCGTTTATGCAGACGATTGCATGTCTGATTATTCGTATGCTTTACTACCACATGTGATGCAAACATCTGTGACCTTTGAGATACAGAAGCGTTATGTACCATCATTCAAACTTGATTTGAGCGATCGGTTAAGATTGTTTGATAAAGATTTGAATAAGTCACTTTTTAATAAAAAATAATACGATGATTACAAAACTCATTTACAACCGTATACAGATTTAACCTATATGCGGTGAGTGATCGAAGGTAACCAGCTTCAATCCTACAAAGCCTCCGTAGCCTTCTCTACCTTTGTGGTAAAATCCAATCCCGGCTAGTGGTACAGCAGGCATGACAGTAACTTCTTGTATATCGATGAACGGAATCATGCTCTGACCAAGATCTTTCTTGAAATCTGACGTTGTAAATTTAATTGTCTTCTTTGAATCTGGCTGCGGCAGCGAAGGAAACTGTGTATTTTGTGGTAGATCGCAATTTTCAACCGAGGCTTCGGCCCTATGAACACAAAATAATCGTTTGAAAAAATATTTTATCAAACTTATTCTTGAAGTAAAGCCTATCACACTTACTCGCTGGATATTGGGCTGGACTCGTATTTCGGCCAGGGGTCAAACTCGACATCGCGGAGATCTAATTTTTCAGGTTCGTCATAGTAAGAGCCATCGTAGGTAAGCTCGCCGGTAGAATAATCATAAGGTACAGACAAGGTTTTAAAACTCATCATTTGTCCATCCCCATTCTTCAAGTTTGTGAGTTTTAATCCAACAAGATCGTGGTTCTTCCATTCCATTCCAAGAGAAACTTTGCAAATCGTACACGTATCTTGGTTCAGCAATGGGTTTCCAATGGAGTGTGCTATCTTCGATGCTTCCATCTGCTAGTATTTTTCCCTGCTCTATCTGAACGTGCAATATGTGATTCTTTTTCATCAATGGCGCACCTGTTACAACACTGCAAAAGAACAAACAGTTTGCATCAAATTGCATTTATAAACAGACGATTGAGTTTTGAATAATCGATACGCATTGCGTCAATCAAAATATCATGTAGAATAAACTTACTAATCGTTGTCTGCAACAACTGGTCTAACATTGATCTGCTGTTCTGACGTTGGACTTTTAAAGTCGTGGCAAGTCGGCACAAGCAAACCTCGCAGTGTCTCCATGCATCCTTGAAGCTTTGTCCAAATTCACGGTAATCATATGTGATGTGTCGATCACACTTCTTTTTTTCGCCTTTTGGACCGTACTGCCTGACGTCGTGTTTGAATATTACAGGATCAACTGAACCGTGTTCCATAAATTCGTATCTCCGACTGCTATTAAGTGTCTTACAATAACAGTCATTTCATTAGAACCAAATAATAATATTAAACATTTAGATAAGAAAATTAAAGAAGAAATATACCGATGGACAAATCCACAACTCGTTATAGTCTGCAAAAAAGTCCTAAGAGAGCTCCATTACATCTCCTTTGTTGGTCACAAATACTGTATTCATAATAATCAACTTCAAGGTTGTAATGTTCTACAATAGTATATTGTATGCCAAGGGCGTAAAGTGGGCTTTTTTAGGCCGAGTGTGGACTCGTCTGCGGCTCGTAAACGCCCTCGCCTTCGGCTCGGGCTAACTCGCCTTGACTCGTACTGCAACCACACGAGGCCAAAAAGCCCACTTAGCCCTTGGTGCACACCATATTTTTTGTAACGCAAGTACAGATTTTTGCGTTTTTTTTTATATATTGAGTGCGACTGATGCAACTTTTTTCAGAATCGGCGACCACACTCTTAGTAGACTAATTTTTATGTGTGTGTATATATATATATATATCTACCTATATTATATAGTTGTTTTGGAGATACTCCCCCCCGCACCCCCCC
>CM053170.1:17202392-17245679 GCA_012977825.3 Pteromalus puparum | reverse complement strand
TAATTGAAAGTGGGAAGAATCAAAATTAATTTCAAAACAATTTCCAAAAAAATGAAAAAAAAACTATATATTTTAAATGCCATAAGCAGTAGAAGTTCGGCGTTAATTCAGTACTTTTACTTTTTTTCTTTCGATTTTCTCTATTTCGACAAACATTAAATTCTTGACCTTTTTATGATCTACAAATTTTATATAATACAATAAGATTGTTCTTGGCCAACTAGAACTTAATCATCAGATAACGAAAATAACAGTTGAAAAATAAAAATCAAACAAAAACTAAAATGGGGGGTTGGCGAGCGAAGCGAGCAGGGGGGCGAAGCCCCACTAGTATATATATATATATATGTATACATATAGAAAATTTCCCGAAAAAATGAAAAACGCCCGCCGGGCAAAAAAAGTTACTTTAGTCCCGCTTAATAGGTCAGAAAAACGCGAAAATCATGCTTGTGTTACAAAAAAAAAGATTTTTTTATTAACAAAATATATTTTAATGTAAAAAAAGACATGATACTCATTATATTCGTCCTCTGATTAACTGTTCGTTTTACCGCGAAATGTCTGCGTATATTTGAATTCTTAACGTCAAAATGTATACAAATTGAGAAAATATGATAGGAAGGGGTACATTTTTCGTCATATTGTCGCAGGAATCTCGACCTATTTTAATCAAAATTTATATGCGTGCGCGTGGCGCAAGAGCGATATCAATTACCAAAACAAAGAAATTTTGGACTGGCTCATTCACAAGCCCTTTTGTCGCCGCCGAAACTCTTTGTGTCTTTGGCAGGTGATGATAGGTGGCGCATAGGCACTTTTCTGTTTCCCTCATAACAATATGCGCGCCGACTCTAGATATAGTGGTGAACCACCAATGTTAAAACTGTTTTTTTGCCTGCTGCGTCGGCCGCTCATACTATAACTGCGTACCAAAAACTTAGTATTGTTTTAATGTTACCTTCTTTGTTAGCGTAATTGGTCACCGTACCATATTTCAATTCTCCACATGTCTTTTTACAATTGTTTTCATTATTCATATCTTCGTCATTCACGACATACTTTTGAAATACTTCTTTAAGCTCAGTATATGTCACGTCTTTAAAGATATAAGTGAAATTATAAAAAATCTGCAAAAGTTTGTCTGAAGTACTAAAGAATGTTATTGACCTTCAATGTGGCTTTTAGGATCGCATCGCCAAACATCTCTAGAAGCAATATGCATAAATTTTTCAAACATATTCGCAGCTTTGTTACTTCTCCCATACAATTGATCTTTTAGCAACTTGATTTCTTCTGCGAAATCACCTATGTGAATAAACAAAGTTCATACAAAATTATTAGCGTTTTTATGTTAGGAAACGATCTTATGAAAAATATGTCTACCCACATTCGCTAATCTCAGCAAGTTTTTTGAAACAAAACTCCAGCGTAGAGTATAGTTTCATTTCAGCAACACCAACGCTCATGTAAAGCATATGCATGAAGAATTTGCTGTTGAGACTTGGATTTGTTGCACATTTTTTGGAAGGTCTAAAACAATATTACATACATGATCGTAAATGTAGATGACGTAAGTTAATAAAAAATCATAAATTTGGTAATACCTTCATGTGTTCAGTTAAAAGAGAAGGTACGGATACGTCATTCATGTAACCTAAACCATCAGAAGAAACGTCTAAATCTTTGGGTACTACTCTTGAATAAATAGTGTTGAGATAATCAATAGGCCCTTGGTAAGGACTGCGAGTTTCATCTGCAAATTTGTGCAGTGAGGGATCATTATGAATTCCTTCAACTGGCTATCCAAAATGTCTCCCAGCATCGTGTCCTTCTTTTTCAGAAATGTTTTTCGGAATGCTTTGATTAAGTTGGATGTCAGACTCTTGTTACTCTTATCACTCTTCTCACTTTTTGACGACTGGTCATCGGCTCTGAATTGAAATTGTTCGAGACAGTAGCTTTGATATACGAAGATGGCAAAAATCACCAGTAGGCAGATTTTTATTGCTGCCATGGTGAGAAACGTCCTTCGTTCATAGCAATTTAAAAACTAAGCAATAATATTAAGAATATAGGGACCCAGGATCCCTAATAATTTTTTTCTAAATTACGCTGCGGTCCCTAAAAATATTATTTACGTTTAAAAGGTTACGTTAAAAAAAAATGTTTAAATTCGATTACTTACATGCAGTATGGATCGCTACTCGGAACGTCAGAAGCAACTGTCCAAGCAGAAGACAATTTTGAAACTGGTATATATGTTAGATTCGGAATATTTGCATTTCATTAGTACGTTTGTTTAATATGTCTGCAATTTAATGACCGTATAACAACTTCTTTCGCAATCGAACTTTTCTGCTTCATAGTTTCAAAAAGATAATGGAACAACAAATGAATCAAGTTTTTTATTCAAATTTTAGTGAGTACATATAAATTGTACATTCAACAAAACGCACCTCCTTCAACAAACAAATCATCAATATTCATAACGTTGCCAAATATAACTAGTAACGTAATCAGCTTTCAGAAATTATAGAATTTGTCATTATAAGCAGAAAATCGATCAATAACAATACCTGATCCGTCATTCAATACTAATTAAACTTGTACCGAGCCTCACGCATAAAAAATATTAATATATGCTAAACAACGTTTGCCTTCTCATCTTCAATGGACAATGAAATTTACTCGCTTTTCCATAACGAACACTCCCATTCTCATAAAACGCATAACAACAACAGCAACAGCAGCATAGCGGCAGCAGCAACGCGGACGCATCGATGTCAATTGTTCATTCAACGGTCGGCCGTTAGCATTCGCTCACGCGCGGCGATGAAGAAGGAGAAGAAGAAGAAAGTGAATTAATGCGAAGAAAGCAGGCATTTTTCGCGGCTATCCGGGCAGTTAATCACGCGCGGCGGTGGCGATGTGTATGCACATAATGCCCGCCTAATTCGCGCGCTCACGCAGTCCTCCTCAGGCACTTTTGTTGTTCGTGTGCGCGACGACGCTGATGTTTTTCACCGCGAAAGCTGGATTTACAAGGATAGCACGCTGTGGGTCAGTCACGAGCGATGACGCGCTCGCTCGCGCACATGCTGCGTTATTCTCTCCTGCGGTTACCGCGTATGATGTACTGAAATTGGCGATGGTTAGGATAATGCCGCTGCGGAGGAATTCGCTGATTTCATATGGTGATACCAGTTTCGTGTGTTCAATATAATCTATGGTTTTTCGTGTGTTACGTGTGTACGTAATTAATATTTTGAAAATCCGATCCGTCAGATCCGTGTGAGCAAACACAGTATATAATATAGAGCTGAAATCTATTAGCCATCTGCGTATTGGTTGTTTTTTCGTGTATACTCAACATTCAGCGGACTCGATCGTATATCACGCGCGTTATTACGATTTTTTTTTTTTATCCACACAGGCCGAAAGCTTTATATAGGAACAAAAAAGCAGCTGTTCCCACAACGGCGCTAGCTCTCCCTCCATAAAATTTAATTACGCGTTTCAATTTCACCGGAGAACTCTATAATTTCTGCCGGAAAAAAGCCCTGCCTATTCGCAAACACAGCATGTAACAAGTTATTCAACGATATTTATGAAAGCCATCGTGTTCGCGGATTAGGCGTTCGCTCAATCTTAATGGGCGAGGCGCGCTGCTCAATTAATAAACTCGTCGCATTTTTCTTCGCCTTTTGCTCTTAAATTACCGAGCCATCCCCCGTAAAATCGACTAGTTTATGCGCCTCGACCTTATAAACACCTCGGACGGGTTTGCTTGTGAAATGCGATACCTCTTCTTCTCCAAATGTCGCGCACGTTTCGAGATGAATTTTCGTGCAATAATTCATCTTCAATAACGTATAGTGGAAACAAATCAATTTCTCCAGCAAACGCTGCACATATATCGCATCAGAAACTTGTAAATCATTACTTCGAGTAATTTACCTCGACATCATCAGATCTCCTCGAATTCGCTATTTTATATACAGGTATACATTCCTCTTCGCTCGATTTCATTAGACGCAGTAGTGCGCGCAGAGAGAAGCGAAGCATCATCGCACGCAGGTGTGCCCTTTCGCATTTAGAAAACGTGAAAGTCGCGACGCGCGTAGGTATGCAAAGATACGTGTATTACCGCGCGGCGCAACGTTTGTCAGTTTATCGCGGAAATGTGGAAAATCGCGCTACGTGTCTACCTATAGAAAATGGGCAACGAACGGGATGGGATTCAATGCGTCTGATTTTCTCTTTCGGTATTTATTCGAAGGTGTTCAACAACGCTTGTCCTGTTACGCGCGGACTTTTATGGAGCTGTGCGCACGCGAGCGATTTATTTGGTTGCTTTTTGTAGACCAGCTTTAAAACGCGAAAATGTTAATTTGTCGCAGAGATGCGTCGAGTTATGAGGGTAATCAGGAGAAAATGTAACAGCCTCCGAAATTAACGTAATTATACCTTCTTTTGAATTTAGCTCCTTTAAAATGTTGTTAGCGCTATCGGGACTCCGTATCAGACTCATAAATACGAGAAAGATCATCGGGCTGATAATCTCCCAAGTGCTGAATATAAGAGTTCAAAAATTTTATTTTTAGCGCGCGTCAAAATTTATCGTTATAACGCAACGAGTGCCTCGTTAATTTAACGTCTCTGAAGCCCATACCTCTTCACAAAAACGCTAATTATCTACTCATTCTCACAATCTCTTCCACTAGATTCACTCTCTCCGACTAAACTTGCATAAAGCTCTGAAAACCTCCTCACCCAATCCGACACACGGCACACATCGACGCGAATGCTTATATACCTCTCCCTTAATACAAGGACAAAATCTCCGTGGGCGAAAAGTGGAACGAAAGATCGCCCCTCGAGCGATATCGCCGTAAAATTTCGACGCAGATATGCATCTCAGCTGGGAGTTATAAACTCTTCCTCCTCTACGTACCTGGCGTTTCTGCAATTAGCATAAATACTCCTCGATGAGGATACGCCAGGCGTGACGTTATAAAAAAATTTACATTCGACGATTTTACGTCTCGGCGGCGGCTGCGATGATGCTTTTTTTTCCTGCGCGTATGTGTGCAAGTGAGAGGAGGCGTGAGTCGGAGATGGACTTTGGCGTTTCGAAGGCTTTTTATGAAGTCATTAATGCGCAATAATTAACTTGAGAGAGGGCTTGTTTCAAGTGAAGCGTGTGTGCTGCGGAGATATACGAGTTTGGACGTTTTTATCGACGGGGCTCGAGGTGGATTTGTTGGCGTAATCGACGAGAAATTTTTTTATTGTTGAAGCGTGGGGGTTTATTCGAGAGCGTTTTGGATGATCAACTGCTTTTATGACGAAAGTACGCCGTCTTGTCGTTCCAGACCTTTTCTACTTAAACACACGTACTTTCCAATCCAGCAGCACACCTGCAGCGTCTTCTCTCATGCAGCTTATCCCAAAAATCAAGAAAACAAGCGTCCATCCATACAGCAAACCCATACAATCCAAAACTCTCCACACCACACGCCACAGCTGTTTTCCCTGCAGACTTTGCAAAAAGGAGGCGTACAGCGCGCCGGCTTCCGCGTGCTTGCGCAAACGCGCGGCGAGTGCAGTACGTGACGCGCCATTCGCGGCGTCAGGCGCGAATTTTTCGTAGCCGGCCTGACCGAATCCGGCTTTATGGGATAAGAGAGCCGCGCGCGAGATTCGCGAGCTTGTCGTCGCTGCTGAAACTCGTAAAAATGCTTCGGCACTCCGTTACGTGCCTCTTTTATTAAAAAATACGTTCAAGTGAAACCCTATAATATATCGTTGTATAACTTCCGAAAAATTGGTCCAACGAAACTTACACACTGCACTCCAATCCGCGGAAAAGTCTGCATACATTAGCGCAGAGATCGCAGCATTAGTTCGAGAGATTTTTCCCGCCGACCTTACATCGATTTCGGCTCGAGAACCGCATATAATGACGCCGGCGGCGGCGGCCTACTACACTTCGGGCATATCCTGCATATCCACTTGCCGTTTCAATTTCAAATGCAATCAGCGCGCATTACGGGAAATAGGAGAAACCGGGCGAAAGTATAAATAAAGCGCCGCGCCGCTCTGTACAGCCAGAGCCTTTTTTTTCTCTCTCACTCTGTGTCTGTTGCGACATGTAAGTAGCCGCTGCGTAATAATGAGCGAGTGTAGTGTGTATACGGCCGGTCCGCCAAATTACAGGCAAAGGGTGGGGTGCAACGGAGGCTCGTGTGACTGTTAGAGTATTTATTAGTTGTTAACAATAAATAAACATCGAAAATAAGTTTAATCTAGTTCGTCAATTTTTTCAGTGCATCACAGTGACGTCTCGTTGCCACACTCAGAAACCAAGAAGGCACCAATTACCCCCATCAATCAATCACCGAACTAATTTCACTAATGACCACCGAATCCCCATTTTTCCCTTGCAACACGAAGCACATAATAACAGGGCACAAAGCGCATAGCTGCAACACGCACCGCCTCGCGCGCATCATCATAGCGGAGGTCAAAATATCACTCGCTAAAAGTGCGACCGCACTGATATCTTACGACACAACTTCCCGTCTCGCGCGTGCCTCGAGGCTCGGATATATTTTTGCGCATGGAATCAGATTGAGCTGTTATGCCGACTGACCACAGCGCATTAATACTCTCCGTACTAGTGCGTCAGGCTGTGTAATTTGTTTATTGGTAATTCGCTCGCGATTTTCGATCGGAAATCGATTGATTGCCATAAGCGCGCTCTATCTCTATGCTTTTCGGTTGCGAGAATTTAATCTCGGTAATCGATGCCGGTGCGTGTAATTATAAGCCTTTCGGATTTCTCGTTGGGGCTTCGTTTCATTACGCTGGATTTATCAATCTCGAGACTCGATTATCGGGTGAATATAAGGATCGGATATTAGTTGGAAAATCGTTATACAATGTATTAGCAAGCTCTTTCGACGATCCATATATTTCTCGAATGACACAAGATCTGTACACCGGTAGGTATACTTATTACGAAACCGATTAAATCGCTCTGACCGGCGCTATATTCCGTTTGTTATCTCGTAGTAAACTTTTTAACGCGTGACTCCAAGTAGTGTAGTGTTCTTACTCCCATTAGTCGGACAACAGTCCCCTCGCGGAGGGACCTAAATAAAAAACTTAAGTATATATACGTTACGGACAGACGGGCTTTATGCAACACACAATGCATTAAAAATAAATCCAGGCCTTTTTTTACGCCGAATATCATTCACCCATTAGACGTTTAGCGTTTACGCAAACGATTGAGACAAACGGCCGTTATTAGTTTTCGAGAGCAGGAGATTTACGGCGCGTCGTAAAACTCGGCTGTTGTCCGCATTTGCATTCGTCGATGAAAAAGAAAGGTTTCCGTTCATCAAAAAGTCTGCTTGTGTATATGTGTATAAATCGCAGGTGGCGACCTCGCGTTAGAGACAAAGTGAAAAGTAATTGTAAAAATGAACAATCGCGGAAACGGTATATAGAGTGTACATCAGGTATTAAAAGTGAAACACCCAGCAATCCGCTCGGAGATCTATTAACCACAAGCGTCGGGTGAAACGCTCGTGGAATTTTATTATCTTTCGAAACGTATACCGACGAGTTTTAATAATCTGCTCTACTGAATTCTCCCAAAGATTTTTCTCCTTATCGGAATCTAAAACCCTCCGCCGAAAAAATCCCCGACTCCACTCAAATTTTACAGTTACAACTGATCGGCCGTCCAGAAAGATACCACCTCATGAAAGCTGAAATCCCGCGCTAAACGTGCGCGCGCGAAGCGTAAAGTCATCCTTCGCGCTGTCGTAAAACCCGGGCAACCGTACCTCTACACCGAAAAGCGCTTCGGAAAAACCGCGGACTCGAGACTCCTCTCTCAACAATCGCCAGTTTCCTTTTCCCTCCGTTCGATCCGATCGCGGACCGACAGCTGCTTTCCCACGAGAGAGCGTAAGTACAGCCGGACGACGGCGTCTGCCTCTTTATCTCGCCGACCGGCCTAATAGAAATTTTAACGCGCGTAGCTCGTAAAGCTATAGGCTATAGCCGTTGCTCTATGATGCTGTTGCTGGATTTTCGTAAGGAACGATGATCGGCTGAGTTATGAGTTTTACGGATTAGAAAGTTTATTATAATCATGCTCAGAGATAAGCAAACAAAATAAAATATATACTGTTCCACCCGCCCGTGTATGAATAAAACACAAGCTGCACTGTGTACACTACTGGCTCCGCCCGCGCGTTACGTAAATTACGCAAACTCGACTCTCCCATAAGTGCAGTGACAAGGAGAAAAACACGATTTTCTCAGCTCGAGCATCGCGTGAATTCCCAGACGCGAGAGAGCGAAGGAAAGAGAAAAAAAGCGGCCGACTCCTCCCTTATAAGTTCGCGTGTCAATTTCACCGGGAGTCCGAATTAGCAGACAATGACAATATGCGCGACGTAATCCGCGGGCGTTATACGCGCACAAGGTATGCGCGATGTTTCATGGGTTATATAAGTTTGAAAATGGAGCGGTGAAACGACTCTGTGAGCAATTTTATCATCTGCTGATTCCGGGGACTATTTGCGGAGATATACACACGCTACATTTAGCTTTGAGATTTTTCGATCGCGACTGCAAGGAATTTCGAAAATTTCAGACTTGAGATGCTCGCAAAATTTAACAGTTACCACCGCACCTGCATCCCGGTCAGACGCTACGTTCGATACCTAATGCGCGTGTATATATATATGTGTGTGTGTGTGTGTGTGTGTGTGTGTGTGTGTGTGTGCCGAACACAACGCTTGCGCGGGAAACAATGGCTCCCAAGCCATACACCCTCTCCTGATTTATGGGGGCATTATTTCGCCGCGTATCCTCGCGCCTGACTTTCAAGCTAGCTGGACAATCGCCGTCTCCTGTATATGAGCGTCTTATGTCCTTTGACAAATTCGAACCTGCCCGATTGTGTGCAACAGCAACAGCTCGTGTGTGTGTGTGTGTGTGTGTGTGTGTGTGTGTGAATAGGATAAGCAACAAGTGCCGATTGTTATACCCGTGGCACAATTATCGATGGGGTAATGCATAATCACCGAGAGGGAAAACAAACAAAACAGTTAGCTAGGAATAGCCGGTGATTATAAAACGAAGCTTATTACGAAAATCGCAATCGAAAATTTGCTGAAGTCGACACACTCCCACGATTAAGCAGCGGAAAATCTGCATCGCGTTGTCCCGAAAGTACGAAAATTCCGCGCATTTGAAGATTGTATTGGTCGCTCTCTCTCCCTCGCGAAACATAGATAATTGCATTCATTAAAATACCTGCAGAGTGTATCGCTCATGCGCGGCGAACAATTAATGTTTTGCCCCGAGTTTCCGCGCTCGAGCGTAACGGGGCGACCGCCTCGTGTCCGCTTGATTCTTTTTAATGAGCGAGTGCCCCCTCTCTGTTTTCCTACACACACACCAGTCGTCGTTCAATTAGGCGAGTCTTGCGCGCTTTTCGTCGTCGTCGTTGCGATTATTGCCTGCTCTCGTCGAGGCTTATCTTTTGGAGCGTATCGAAGCTCGCGGATCTTTTGATGAGAGAGAAAATGGAATTTTGAACCTATAGTCGTGATGTTTAGAAAAAAAGCGAATTAGTGCAACTGAAACTGAATGTGAAAAGCCTTAATTACGCGCGTTTAGCCTCTTATCTATTATACGCCCATATCTCGATGCCATTCGTTCACACAGCGCGTATTTGCAGAAAGAGAGAGAGAGAGAGAGAGAGAGAGAGAGAGAGAGCGTCGGCTCAGTGAAGATGCAATCTTAATTATTCCATCGTGACGGAACGCCACATAAGCTGTCATCTCTGACAACTAAACGTTATACTTAGAACGGAGCTTTATTTCAAGCCACCTGCATAATCGATCCATTAACATGCGGCTCTCCGTGCGGGATTCGTCATCTTCGTTTACCGTTCAATTATGCCATCAGCCTCTCTCGACCGAGCCTATATCTTTCTCACGAAATATTGAAACGCTTATTTGAGTGAAAAAAAAAACAATGACTCGTGTGTGCGGTGTACGCTTTCTATCACACGCTTTATTACAACGTATCTGTTATATGCAAAACAGATAAAAATAATAATCATCGGTGTGTCTCCTCAAACGAAATTATGCACAAACCAGCAAAATTCTCTCTCTCTCTCTCTCTCTCTCTCTCTCTCTCTCTGCCATATACAAGCGAGAATTCAAATCTACAATCAAGCACATTATCACGCACTGTCGCGCAGACCGCAGCCCGCAGTACACAGACACAGTAGAAGTACTAAATCGCGAGCTTCCCTGTTTATCATATAAACCGCGCACACACGCGCGCATATATATCCCACGGGATGTCCATTCAATACTCTCCTCCACACGGCATCAGCCCGACTGCAAAAAGTCGTTAATAATTGGACACGTGACATTCCATTCGCGTGTACCTCTCGCATCTATATATACTTTCCTGCGGCTGTCCGAGGATTACTCAGCTCAGCTGCGCATGTGTGCATGTGTGTGTGTATCGCAATCGGCGCACAATCGGGTATACATCCGAAGCTTCTATCCTTCGCGTGAGCCTCTCTTTTCTAGGTGTACATATATACGCGTATAAGTAAGCTTGATGCAGCGCAGGCGAGGTTTTTTCTGCGTATATTGTGTGTATGTGCGCGCGTTGTTTAGGTGCCTGACGTTTTGACAAGTTGGCGTGGATGCTTTATATTTTTGTCGTGTGGATGCTGGTTTGTTGATTAGGTGGAGGGAACCTGTGCTTGGATATTTTTGCCGGTGAGTTAACGTCTGGGGGAATTAGCATATTACGATGATGGGGGACTTTCGAAAATCTGGTGGAGAGCTGCTGATTTATACAAAGCTGTAAAAAAGCTCGCAAAGTTGTTTGTCTTCCTGGTTTATACTTTATGCTCGATGGGAGCCTAGAAAACAGCACGAGAGATAAATTTCGGAAAAGTAATCAGTTTTTAAAATTCAATCATCGGCATCGACCCCTTCACGATCGTGAAAATAATTAACGCTTTCTACGCTGTATACACTTCAGCTTTCCGATAAGAAAGAGACACGTTTGCTCATACTTTTCTCTCGTCCTCGCTACGTGCATAGACAGCGCGTTAGTTACCGACGTTTTAGAGGTTATCGGTTTAATTGCGATCGAGGATATACATAATGAAATAAATCCGCAACGCCTATGGATAGATAAGCCATTGTAGGAATTTATCGGGGTTGCGGACGTGATGGATCGCGAGAACGACTCCCCGTGTTTGTTTGAGTCGTCGCTTCTCTTTTTTTCGCTTATGCTGATTCTGGTCTTGGATTTTACGGTCTTCGGAGCGAGAATTTATCGGCGAGGCTGGTGATGCGTTTTTCTTGTTTATGTAAGCGTAATCTCGAGGTGTACAGATGTACAGATGGGAGTCGGCGATAAGTTTCTGGATCTGGAGAGCTGAAGATCTAGTGGTAATTGTAATATCGCGATGAGATTGATAGGACGTGATGTTGAGAAACGCAGTTTATCCGCTGTTTAAGAATGCAAAACGCTTTTTAATTAAATTTTCTGTGCTGCAATTTCAGTAACTTGTATGTATTGTCTGTTTAACATTACAATTTTTTTTTTAATTTTACAGGAGGAGAGCGAGCTCTCGAGCAAGCGGTGGGCCAGTGCGCCCCGCCGCTCGGACAGCCCCTGCATCCTGGGGGCTCCAACGTCAAGAGAGGTGAGTACATTATTTTCGTACCGATATTATTTGATATACTTACAGCACAAACGCCGTAAATCGCAGCTCAAACACCGAGCATATTTCATCCGGATTAAAGAATCGATAAAACCACACACTAACGCCGCGTCAGAAGCCGCCGCGGTTGTTCATCAAAACAAACAAGTGTCGTGGAAATCCGTCATGAATAATTCATAAAACCGCACGTCGCATTATACCAATCAATAACCGCGAACAATCGCGGCAAATCTTCAGACGACCAACTAAAAATCTTCCCTATATAACTGATGGATCGGATCCGTCACTTTACATACAGCTTCGGCTATTATTATGCAGTGGCACTACCCACGTGTTGATTCTCTTCGGCTTCGATGCTCTTAAATAATTCCCGTCAATCTCTCGTCGAGTACATAGGAAACGCCGATGTAGGTATACGCGTCAATCGCGACTCAAAAGAGAGACAATGAGAGAAAGTGCGAGGATTAGGGCGAGGATTTCTATACTCGATGACGACGCGATTCATCGGTTGCTCGATCCGATGGATGGAACTTCTTTCGTGCCGTGGCTTGGATTGATTTCTGCGACTACGGTGGACTCTTTCATTGTTCGTCGCCGTGTAGTTTATCACTCGAAGTATGTTTCCGGGTAGATTTGAAAAATTCGGGCCTACGATCCATTGAAGCTCGA
The DNA here is from genome assembly GCA_012977825.3 of Pteromalus puparum. Classification (NCBI taxonomy): domain Eukaryota; kingdom Metazoa; phylum Arthropoda; class Insecta; order Hymenoptera; family Pteromalidae; genus Pteromalus; species Pteromalus puparum. The sequence goes on along the minus strand of CM053170.1, from coordinate 17,233,216 downwards.
TCTTTTGTCGTTTCACCATTGGAAAATTCTTCCCTTAAACTAATGCACTCGAATTCAATCGCAACGCAATCTCCTTCACGCACACAGAGTCACGGCTCATCGGCAGCTCGCTTTGACCCATTTGCGGTTTTTCCACACGACCTTCGCCCGCGAGCGCGTGTACATAATCGTAGCAATCCTCGCATTCTCATTTCTGCCGGACCCGATTTTTTTCCATCATTTTGCTTGTACATACAGACACATACATACAGTCTGAAAGAGGAGAGGAAAACAATGCCGAGGTGACGCACATATACGTACATGCGCTAATTGACGTGCCTGCGATGATGATGACACGTCGGGCGCGATATGAGTCGAGCTGCGAATTATATCGTCGAGGTGTTGCACACGATCGTCGTCGCGCGACTAGATTACTGTACGCTTTCTCCCGTGGAATTGGTTTGCTTTGGATTTGTTATTTTCAGATGCTACGAGCAATCGCCTGGATGTCTTACTACGCGATTGTTTGATTTGAATTTTGATTGATGCGCTTTTTTCCACGCTTTTCAATTACAATTTTACATCGCAATCTTATCTCTTGGTGAACTAAAAATAAAGTGAATCCGAGCGTTAAAGCATCCACTCATGGAATTCCACAAAGGCTGTGTATACACAGAGAGCCAATCCTTTTCATATTTATCGCAGCCGCGCGAATTTATGTAAGAGCGTAAAATATTTCGTTCGCACGGCGCACCTGATGCGTGGGCGGCCGGCTGCGCGAAACTTTGTCATCGTCGAGCGCTCCATATATGAGGAGAAACCTCATGGTTGTATAAATTTTACGAAGAGCCGAGCCCCCTGCAACGACGACGACGACGACGACGACGAGGCTTGTTTTTCTCTCTGTGCCGGGGACTGCCCTCGCGTGCGCGCGCATTGTGTCTTTGACGTTTTTGATGGCCCCGTATATACTTTCGCGGTTATTTATATTGGCGGCTGGCTGCGCTGCGGCGATGTCTAAATTTTAGTGGTATAAGCGGAGCTTGTTGCTTTCGAGGATGAATTGTTGAATTGTCTTCGATGATGATAACTCGTGAGTCACGACAACGACGGTAATTATTATTTTTTCATTGGTTTTTAAATGCATAGGTATATGAAAGTGATTCGGCTATATTTGAAGAAAAAAAAAAAAAATTGCAATCACACTTCAACCCCCAAACTCCTGGGAAAGCATCTCATCCCAGTAAGCCAAGCAAGACCTCACATGCCCAACAATGATATTCAGCAGACTCGCGACGTTCTCCGTATAGAGGAGAATTTTTCTCCTCGGACTCGGCTTGCCGGATTTTTGCCGAATCAAACGGCGTTTCCGCGATCGGGCCGCACGTTTTTCCGGCTCTCCGCAGCGAGCTAACTCTCACGACATCTCGTGCGCACGACGATATACACTGTGTAAGCTACCCCTTCTTGGATCGTGATTTCACACTTCGTGATGCGCTGGCCACTACTGCTTGCGCTTATACCACTACTGCTTCCCCTCCGCGAATTGAAAATTCTGCGCGCGACACGTTGAATATTTTCGAGCTTTTGTGTGGTGATGATTTTGAGAGAACGTGAGCTTCGCATTTTCATTCTGCTCTATATGTGTGTGAGAATGTGTCGAGTGCAATTAAGATGCGTTTGAAGGTAACGCATTCCATGCGGAGAAATCTGTCTGCGTAATTTGCAGGAATTAGAATGATTAAATCAATTGACGACAGCTGTAACACTTTCGATTCGAATCTCTTATCGGATCTCATTTGAACCTCGTTTGCTGTTGAAAAATACAATTTATTATTCGCTGTAAATCATTATTCATATAGAAGCTCGCACACCGTTACTTCAAGCCTGATTGAAAAACACCTTCAGACGTTCTGATAGTCACGAAGTAGATTCGAATTCACCGCACTTCGAAAGTTCATCATTACTTCGCAGTCACGATACTTCGAAAACTCAAACTTCATCCGCAAACAATGCGCCTTGATCATAATAATTCACGCAAGCCGACTCGTATGCAAAATTACGCAACATTCGCACGATGTAAAGTATAACCAACCACGTCTTCCCAGAAAGGCTCTCCCCTGTGTGATGGAAAAAATGGGTAAAAAAAATCGGAAGTCTCCGCTCGAAACAAACGGAATCCGCACGCGTTATGCCGGCTATTTCCGGCTGCCTTGGCTCTTCTTATAAGGCGCGTGTATTTACCTATAAGAGAGGAGGAGAGACGCAAGCAAGCTCGCGCGCAGAATGTACCTACCTGTCGCGTCCTGCCCTTTCGCACGCGCGCGCGTCGCGCGGCCATACGCGAGATGCCTAAGAAAGAGATAACAAGGGGCAGGAGGGGGGGGGGGGAGCTTGGATGGAGGAAACGGGAAATGAAGGATTTAGGAGCGATGCTAAAAGGTACGAGAGAGGCGAGGAAGAGGGGTTTGATGAGGTGAGTATTTATACTGTTGTATTATTTTGTCGCATTTTCTATTACTCTAAAAAAGATATGGTAATCATTCTATTAGTCTTTTGATTGGCTGTTTGCGAGTCTAAATTAAACTTAGTTTCAATAATGCATGTATATGCGTGGACTGCTAGAGCGGTATGAATTATGAAAACAATGCAGTTTTGGACTGGCCCTTTCGTCACCGCCTAAACTCTTCGTGTCTGTGACAGGTGAAGATAGGTGGCGCGTAGGCACTTTCCCATTTCCCTCATAACGATGTGCGCGTCGAGTCTAGATATAGTGTGAAAGGAACTCAGAAGGGTGCAGGCGAATATAATAAGCAAACACAATTATTTAAAATAAAACGAATAGTATGGTAAGATTTATTATTTGTTTAAAACCTCGGGCGTGGGTCTGCCCTCTCGCGTTACCCTAGAACTATAGACTCATACATCCACTCACACACTCACACAAAACATACTTCGATGGGTCGGTGTCGATGGTTCCTGGCGCTGTCTCTCGTCCTTGGTGCGGGTCGTCACCGGTGATGCGTCTCAGCTCGTTCTTGGGGTTTCCAGCAACGACAAGGGATCTTCCCGGTTGATACGACGATAGGGCGGCCGGCCTGTCGTGAAGATGCCTGCCTCGTCTCTGGGGGTCTTGGTAGCGACAGCCTGTTTCCAGGGCGAAATGATGGTGCCTCCTTGAAGACGGTGTCGAGCCGGTCTGCCAGGTAGTTGGCTAGAGCAGAGTGGCCTCCTAGGCGTTGGATTTCGGGACCGTGCACCGTAGTACGGACTATACTGCGAGTGCCCGCCCTCGCGATCGACCAGTTTGCTCGAAGGCCGACCGCAATCTAATCGGTTGTCTCGCGCTGAATATGCCGATCGAACACTCCTGCTGCCCCCTCTTTCTTTCCCTCTCAGCGGCCCTTCTCCTTCGCCTCAAATGGCGTTGATTAGGTAATAATATTACAAGTGCAGTGCCACTAATGCTAAAACTGCCTTGTTGGGCCTGATGCTGCGGCCACTCATGCTATAACTGCGCGCGAATCGCGTCTAAAGTCGATTCATTGTCTTAGATATAGTGCGTTGTGAATAAAAGGTTTAGATATTTACATATGAATATGACCTACTGCTATAAGCTTGAAAATATTTGTACATTCTAAAAATTTGGTTTATGTTTGTATTAGGCAAAGCATATCTTATTTAACAATTTTTTTTTACTTATAAAACTTTGAAACATTTAGTTACCTTAACAGCGCATTCAAAACCAAATCAAAGGCCATCATTCCTACTCTGAAAATAAAATAAAAAAATACCCATCAAATCTCCTAATTATCATCCCCACGAAAAATGTTCCAATACACACAACTCCCTGCCGCAACAAAATTAGTAAGCTCAATTCCGCAAAACGAGCAAATGGTCATCAGCCCGCAGCGTTCATTACGCCCCGAGAAGAAGAAGAGAAGAAGAAGAAGAAGAAGAAGAAGAAGAAGAAGAAGAAGAAGAGAAAGAAGAAGCGACTGCAGCAGTGCTCTAGCTCTAGCGCAGCGGCAGCAGCAGGAGCAGCTAATGCCCCGGCGTCAGGCACGCCGCGCGCGAGATTCCGTTAGGGCTGAGCCTCGCGAGCGAATAAGCCGCGGCCGCTTCCCACGCCAATTAAACATGACTCATTAACGGCCAGAGCGTCCACGAGCATAGGGGTATATAAATAAACGCTTGTATTGCGCGGGGATCGATGCGCAAACGACGACGACGACGACGACGACGAGCTGAAGCTACCCTTGAAGCGATGAGAGTGCCAAGCACGTTTTCTCTTTCTGTCTTTGGATTCGCTGTACCTACACGCGATGTTATGACGCGGAAGGTTGTCGCCGGATCGATCTCGCGGATCTGCTTTTATCACCGCGATTTACCTGCGTTAGACCGCGGCGCAGGTAAAAAAGGGATGATGATTCAGCCGTGAGCTCATCGAGTGCACAATATGAGTCATTCGGTGATAACGTCGACGGTCGATTAGAAAAAGCGCAGTACGTTACGCGTGCGCTTCTATAGGTGCGTAATTATAAGAATTTGCAATTTCCAGATACGGAACCAATTTACACACGCGCGCGCGCAGCCGTGACTAATCAATTCGAAAGTCTGGCTCGTCGGTCGCAGGAAACGCACGAAATCCTTCCAACGCGAAGTAGTAAATAAAAGACCTCTTTCCAAAAAAAGCCGTCCTTTCCCACATCGCGCCGCATAACACACACGGCGAACTCATCGCCAAGGCTAATATCGCTCGCGTATTAACTTGCATGCGCTCAGCCCGCAGCAGCAGCAGCAGCAGCAGCAGCAGCACACGATGTCCGCGAGCCAACATCTTCCGAGAAGGCGCGATCTCTCCATACAGACAGAGAGCGAGAGCGCGAGAGAGCAGCTATCCCGTATGAAACGAAGTACAGCAGCCGGCGCGTGTAAGGCCGTCGATCGGATTCGATGTATTGAGATATTTCGCGCATATAAGCTCGGCTGCTGCCGGGCTTTTAAACGCGCGCGCGAGCGTCTCTCCCTCTCTCTCTCTCTCTCTCTCTCTCTCTCGCTCTATAGGGTTATTAGCCGGGGGTTGGATTTTTACATGCTCGACTCTCTTCGCTGCGTGGGAATCTTCTTCGCTGCGGGCGATCATTTTTACGCGAGCTGTCTGCAGCGCAGTCTGTGTAAGGTGGATGGTTCTGTTAGTTTGATGAAGGGGTTGATAAATCCGCCGCGGACTGGATGGGAATATACTTAAGCTTTCTGTATATACAAATACGAGCGGGCTTTTCGGTCGCTCTCGTATTGAAACGTATGATTCTGAGCGAGAGAGCGATTGAAAGCAATGAATGATAAGCTACTATACTCTGCGAACGTTATTTCACGATTTTACGCGCTGGAAGGAAATAAGGAATTTTCATACCGAGAATGGATCTCGGAAAAAACGCGAATACCGATGGAAAGCGAATCACCTCAACTCGAAACTCACGCATCACCCCCGTTAACGCGTGTGAATGACGCTGCATCCAATACATATAGTGATGTATGTATATACGCCGCAAGTAGCAGCGGTAGCGCGTCGTCAGGTTGTTCGCAGCAGTGGATAGTGTGACGCGGCTGCTGCCGTATGTACCAGTGCGGATCCGGGGTCAGCACCGGCTGAATTATTGCCTGGCCATTTCGAGATCGCTTCCGATAGTTGAAATCTCGCCCCGAGCAACACTGCACTTTTCCGCGCGCGCGTACTTGCTGATTGATGCGTTTTATTGTGATGGTTCGAATTTGCGATGATGACGATGATCTTGGAGCGGGGAAAACATTTGAGATGAAATGCTTTGTAAGCAGCAGGCAAAACAAGGCAGTTTTAGCACTGGTGGCATACCGCTATATCTAGACTTGAAGCGCATATTGTTATGAGGGAAATGGAAAACTGTTCATGTGCCACCTATTACCACCTGCTCACAGACACAGAGAGAAGGGGCTTGCGCAGAAGCCAGTCCAAAACTGCTTTGTTTTGGTATTGATATCGTTCTAGCGGTTCGCACGTATACGTTATGTCCATTGAAATTAAGTTTAATTGCTTCGTGCGTTTTAATTTTTTACATTTTATACATGAACGACTCATACATGATGTGTATCGTTTTTGGTATAAAAGTGAAATTTTCTTTTATCCAGAAAGTATTTTCTTTGAGGTTCTAAATTCATGTAAAATTAAAAATACATAAGTTCGAATTAAAAATCGAACCGCAACCGCGCCTTTTTTTAACTGACCAATCAGGCGATAAATAAAACTCCTTCAAGATGGAGTGATCAAAACTTTTAGGTAGGATATTATCAGTGAGAGAATGCGAAACCGTTTATAATGAACTAATAAAGGATTATATAGAAAAGAGTCTAATCCGCTTCGATTTAAAAGGCTTACGTAAAGGCGCCTAATGTGTTTTCCTTGTTCGCTCTGATCTCCAAAGCCTGATGCGTTACCTAAGGATACCACAATTATAATATATACCACCAGCTCCGCATAAATTACTGCTTCCAAAAAGAAAGATTTCCTCGAAATTGTTTAATTTTTACCGAGCAAAACAAACGAGTCCATAAATCATAAGCGCACTCTCTCTGTATACATTTTTTAATGGGCAATGTATTGGATATACATTGGTAGATCAGCAATTGCCGTAATATTGGCAATATATTGCAAACATCGTTGCATTATATTGCTTGTATAAATATCCAATATATCGCCGGGGACCTTCTGAATCATCGGAACGTCCCGGCGAAAGCAACGCACTGAACTTCTCTTTCTCTTCTGCGTGTCCATGTCCGTCACGAGTATCTCTATGGGTACCTATATACACTGAACTAATGAGATATTCGCTCGGCGGCGCGGCGGCCGAGTGATGGGCGGCGGGTTGTACAGAGAGCCATGCTAAGCACGTCGTGCGCCGATTCACACGCGCAATTGCCCGCGGCGGTCCCATCATAGACGTCTTTTTCTACTGCACGCGACACGCGCGCGCGAGTTCTACGCTTGTTTTTGATTTTTGAGGGCACGAGGATGTCTTGATTCGCTTGTTGTCAAAGATTTGTGGTGATTATGTTATTTAACTATTTTTGAATTTGGTACGCTGAGCGGAAAATTGATTCGAATAATGCTTTTGATTCAGTGGACTCGCGTTTGGGAACTGGTGTGAACTAGTTGACAAAAAATGGATGTCGTTGATCAGAAAAAAATACTCGTTGTCTGGCTGAGAGCTATTGCACTGAAAAAAGAGGATACTTGCAGCAAGTATAAGTAAATATACTTGCCTCTAACAGATATTTTTTTATTACAAGAAATATCGAACTAGGTACACGATTTATCTAATTTTCGGCAAAGTGTGGAAAATTTATCAAATTAACAGAATCTGCGTAGCTAACCAAATACTTATAAGTACACCCGATGGATTAAATAACTTCAAATATTCCTAATTCCCCGCGATTTTAAGTGATAGACCTCGTCCGATCTTGAATTCTCAATTAAAGACCAAAAATGTGTCTATGTATGCAGCAGAAATGTTGCTATAATATCATCTTCATGATTTATCAGGTAGCCTATATACCAATGTGTGATATCACCCAAATGCATTTAAGCTAACGCATATTATAATCTGCAGATGTCACAACAAACCATAAAATACGCATAATCTATTATGAGAAATGGAATAATCCTGATCAGCACGTGGCGGTTTCCCAACATAGATCGCATCCATCTCAGTTTCGTCGTTGTAGAAATGCATGCGGTTCTTGATAAAGCCATACACACGCACACATTATATATGTCGCCTCTTTTGTATCGTGTATTCGTATGATGGCTGAAGCCGCGATTGAATACACGCACATGGATAATTGACACATTAGTATCCGCGCGACAGCGTCGTAAAGAGCGGCTCATTTGAATAATCGCACTCGCATGAAAAAGGATTGATTAAACAAAGGGCCGATTGTTCGGGCTGCGAGAGATCGTTGAGAAACGTCGCGCAGGTGGAGTTTATAGTTGTATCGACTCCTCCTCCGATTTTGCCACTAGGAAAATCACATGGCTCGTTGTTTCAGAGTTGATTGAGTGGTCGGAGGGTTTTTCGGACGATTAGCCGAATGGATTGGCAGTTATTGTGCGTCTATTACCGGGCGATTAATCAAATCTTATGGCTGGCTAAACGCGCGCTGCTCGGAGGCAGGTATTTGGCTAATTATAGACCTTCGGAGTGATAAATTGTTCGTATAGCACAATGTGACTGGGATTCGCTATGGACTTTTTTACGGTGTATTTATTTTATATTATATACAGTTCTGAGAAGAAGTGCTTGTGTTTCATGGCCGCTAATAGTGCAAATCTCAATATCTCTCTGAACTAATTATATATATCTATTACGCAATACTATCGACGAAATTTTGATGCGGACGACGGATCATTACATTAAAATAATAAATAATCTACAACACGTTTTCCATAACTTTTAACGCTCACCGCTAAAAAGTTTATCTCGGGACCTTATCAATCTAAACGAACGACATGACATCAAGCACACAAGGTGTCGTTTATGGCCAGCATAATTTCATCATAATTTTATCGCGCAAAAATTCGATTCGCGCCAGCGCGTGTATATAAGGCAGCCTAATAGCAAAGCGAAAATCTGCCACACGGCATAATTATAAACTGAGCCATATATAATATACGTACGCGTATACACACTTCCTCAATAATATCTGCTGGTAGTGAAAATAAGCATCAGGACGTATTTTTTCGTCGTCTTTTTGTGCTACTTTCGAAATCTGGTGGTGCGGCTGCGACGTTGTGGGCTGGAGATGGGCTGGAGATGAGGCTTGCATAGAAGAGAGGCCATAAGGAAACGCGGAATCTGTCGAGTCAGTTGTCGCTTGTAACAGCTGCTCGATCACTGAGGAATTTGCAAGCAGCAGGTCCAGAGCGTTGTCTCTTTTTGCAAAGCTCTCTTTGCTAGCTTTTGTTTTTATTTTATTTTTATTTTATTGAATGAAAAATGTACATTTTTACACGAGTTTACGGATTACTTATTCGTATTATTCACGTAATTTGACATTACTTATATATCATTACAGTAATTCCTCGAATGAATGCCCAAGTCTATACGCGAGCGGGAACGAGCGTCAGTGGTAATTCGAAGTCAATCTTAGCGAAAATGACAAGAAAATTGCTTGCGTCTCCCCTTTTGGTATAACGCGTCGGCGCTCGGGGCGTTGTCCTTCGCGTTTCACATCCGATCAGTCGTACATATACTTTGTATCTCTTAAAATTGCAATTGATTTGCTTATAATCGCACCTGCTCGCATATTACTCCAAACCTATGCGTGACTCCGTTCCGCAGTAAAATTTCGATTCTCGATGTACAGCCCATATAACCGCAATCAGCTATATAACGAAATACCTCAACAGCAATTAAAGCATCGAATTTTAAAGCCGGCCGAAAGTTTGCTCTCGTATACCTACACGTAGACTAGCTCTTGCGCGGTGAAATACCGGGACACACTCCATTATACCGATCGCACGGTTTCAATTTTCCGGAACGACTGGTCGCGACCGTAAAACCATGGAGTGCACAGCGGCGTCCGTCGTACGCACAAATTGAAATCCCGCGCGATAAACCAGAGGGGCCGGTAGCCGGCGAGCGCTTTCTATATTATAGGCTCTAACGATATTTCGAAAAGCGCGCGCTTCGAATTTGCTCGTGTCTCGCGCGGCTGATTTATGCTGCGAGAGAAAGAGAGCTATAGGGACTGCAGTAGCCGCTATGGGAGTTAGTGGCAACAAGTGTTTTACGCGAGAGCGGGTTCGAGAGAAAAACGGGATATTGGGTTTGTATTGTGGCTTCAGGGAAGGTTTTTTATAGAGTGATATCTGATCAATGAAGAAGAAAAAGAAGGCTTCCTTGGTTCGTTTTGATTTTTATTATCAATTCGTACATAATAGAAATGACCAACTATAATATGTGAAAGTATAGTATCGTTATCAGAAGTATACAGATGAATAAAAGCACGGCGATAAATACATGTATTATATGTAAAAAAAGCTTGTTGATCGAAACGTCCGAAACACGGTTTCTCGTATGTAGCGCGATTGGGATTTTCCTGGCTCAATAGTGAGCATGTCGTTTAAGTATAAAAATTTGATACAGGACATCATTTGATTTGTATAATAATACTATTGGCGATTTACCGTTAATAGTTAATAGTTGGAGCTTGGTGTGTAGCAGTCGCACTTGGCACTTTGGAATCTGCAGATGGCACTATGGGTTTCGCACAGCCTACGACAGGTCTCGGCCCTCGGGACTAAAGAGGCTGATGCAATTTTCCCTGGCATGCGCCACTGAAAAATATTTTTTGGTTCAAGAGTGTAATATATGAAACACGTTGGTTCCATATGCTAATGAGATTTTTATTTATTGGTTGCGTTATTTTTGTTTTCGTTATGTTGGTCATGGTAATTAGAAAAAGTATACGCGATAATTGAATACGATCCACGTGTATGTATTGAAAAGAAAATTAGAATTTTAAAAAATTGGAATACAAAAACTAATAGTATGTACTCACTTCCGATAATGGCCAATACTTGGGCAAACGTCATGAAAAACTGGAACTTCATGTTTAACGAATTGAGAAAACTGTTCAGTCAAGAATACGAGAGCCCTATAACTAGTCTAATCGATGACAGTGTTTATATAATGTCCGAATCTCCGATACAAAGTCGGTAAAAATACGTGTGATTTTTTAATGTCTTGTTTTAATCATCAAAAGGAGGGAAATAGCAAGTATTTTACACGAGAGTCATGACATTCCCTACCGTGATAGCTATTTTAAGAAATTGACATAAGACAAGAGTTTAGTATAATTTGCTTGTACCAAATGTGCACTTTATTACTCATTCTTGAACTACTTGAATTCTATAATTAATAGTAATAATCTTTTTCATTAAAAAATTTTGATGTGGGATAAAGGCAGGAATGTACAAAAAAAACTAAATATAAATTATTTATTTATAACTTATTTCCTTTTATTAGTTATAAAACATAGTAGTAAAGTGACTGTTTAAATTATTCTTTTATACTTAGTCATAAACATTTTATATTTACAAAGCCTAAACTTTAAAAACAAATTAATTCTGTGAGCTTTATTATGTAGTTTGCCACTTTTTCTTGAACAGGCTTCTTCGAATGTAATGGGCATGTCTCACAATCCTCCTCGCAGAGCAAGTACTAAATGCAAAACTGAACCGCCTTGAACTTTGTAATCTTGTGCAGTTTTCTCATCGTTCCTAAAGATAAATTCAACAAATTTTAGCAAGTCAAATCAAATAATTCTCCTTGAACAAAATCCATTGACATACATTTGTTTTCCTGAGAAAATCAACCTCTGTTGTTGCGGTGGAATGCCTTCCTTCTCCTCGACTCGCTCTTTGATTCTCTCGACTTTGTCGGTAGGCTCAATATCGATTTCGATCTGAATATGAGAAATTATCAAATTTAATCAGTTTGTATGAATTAAAACTATCGGTGCTATTTTTTTTTCTTTCTATTGAAATTAGGTTATGATACTTTCAATGACATTTGTGCCGGCTGACTCTAGAAATTCAGAAGAGTATGAAATTTGCAAAATGCAAAATTTAGCTGTTGTGCATAAAAAAGAGTCAGTGTAGAATTGGAAAATTAAAGGACGTATTATAAATAAAACTTGCATAAGATTAGCTAATGCACAAGCCTAACACTCATTTACAATACACTCGTCTTGCTTGACAGGTTACTTGAAGTTCTAAAAAGTAAAAACTCAAGCTTTTTATCTTATAAATACTTGAACCCTCAAAGCCTTTATTTAAAAAGTTAGTCTATAAAACACTAGTAAACAGTCTGATGCTAGACAAATCAATTTTCAAATATAGAACTATTTTCTTTAATATACAGGCTGGTCAGTGCTACGCGAAATAAACTTTCAACGATACCAAATCAGCAAACTCATACACTGCAAAAAGTAAGCCCTTGCACTAATACAGACAAATCTCCACCAACACAGAGCAATCAAATAAGCTATAAACTAATTAGCATCAATTAACAAACAATCTATCGTCCCAACAGAAGGCCAAACTTTGCAATGCAATAACTCTAGCAATTGAGGTTAGAATGCCAGCCGACTCTATCAGCAGCAACATTACACTTTTTTGCACAACAATAACCGCCTACACAATCATTGCACAACGATAAACCGAGAAAAAAACTCGATAGCCGGTTTGTTATTCGTTTAGGTTAGAATTTTCTTGGCACTCACCTCCTTTCCCGTGAGAGTCTGAAAAGCAAAGAAATAAAATAGATCAGTGACGATTTATACGAATGGAAATTTTATTCGAGCATGTGTGCAAGAGATTTACCTTCACTTTGATCAACATTCTGGAGAATGATTGATTATAAACTTTTACGGGACTAACTAACAAACGACCGAGTCACGTAGCTGAAACAACGCTCGGAGATCGAACGACGACACCGACAGACCGACTGATAGGCGGGTACTCGGAAGCTAACTTAGCGTGCGTCATGTTCCGCAGTTCCGCTTGTCTTGAGCTGGAGAGAAGGGAATGTGGAACGGCGTGGAAGCGGACCGAGCAGCGCATGCCCGGCGAAATGCGGCAAATACGAATCGATGCGGCGGTGACTGCGCGGTTGGTATACCTACCTATCTTACTGCGGCGTTGGATTTTTTTGCGATCGAGTTAGGATTTTTTAATTATTGTTTTTGACAGTTACTGTAGAGTTATAGTTACTTTTAAATTCAAATAAGCGATGGTAATGGGACTGCGGGTATTTTTCTTAAATAAATAAAATAATTGTGAATTCGATTAATAAATTATAAGCAACAATTTTATTTATTTTTTTTATTTTTCATTTATGTAATAAATAAATTAAGCGATTAAATTTTTATTAAAAAATACTACAAATTAATAGTGTTTTAATTTAGAAGAAATTCATAAGATTTCATACTTTAATTTTTTTAAGAGGTCGACTATTATTTTAATACTATTTTAATAAAGTTTTAAAAAAATATTTGAAACAACAACGATTTAAAATTGCCTGGCCGATATTTTGTTTGCATTTGAATTTTATAATTTAAGGACTAATAACGTTTTATAATAATAGTAGTGTATAGTCGAGTTATTTTAAAATTCTACTCAGAATTCATATAAATTTCAAGAATTCGAACAAGAGCCTGTATCCCTGCAAATTAAAACATAACCAGCAATAAATCACTCGTCCCCGCAAGAACCACAAATATCTCTGACAAAGACCGCACGTAGTACACTCTATAGGTACAGCTACAGCTCACTCGAGCAAGGCGGCGCGGGAGTCCGTGGCATCGTCCGATCAATCAAACGCGGAAACATCCGGTACTGTCATTACAGACGCGGACGCTATCGCCTGATTAAAGTCACTCGGATGAGAGATTCCGCGCTAATCAGTGGCAATTATCCAGCGCACCGGGCCGTATATACCTACGCTTCTGTGCGATACTATACGTATATGTATAGTCGCACTTATGCAGCGCTGTATATATAGGTACCTGTACCACGCCGAGGCGCGAGAGTATCCGTGCATACACTCCGTGTGATGAGCACGACGTATATGGGTACCATGTTGAACTCGATACGATAGCGGCTTGATTGACGGAGGTGCGTGCGAATTTCGATTGCCATCGACGACGGAATGTGTACAGGTACAGGGGGTATCACAATGCGCGCGCTGGTATATTTGGGTTTTTAGCATGAGCGGCCAAAGCAGCAGGCTAAACGAGGCAAGTTTAGCATTGGTGGCACATCACTATATTTGGACTCGAAGCGCATATTGTTATGGGGGAAATGGAAAAGTGCCTATTCGCCACATATTTTCACGCCTGCCCGAGACACAGAAAGTCTAGGCGAGGACGAAAGGGCTCGCAAAAAGTCAGTCCAAAACTGCTTTATTTTGGTATTGATATCGCTCTAGCGGCCCACACGTATACATTTAATATTATAATAATATATTAAAATTAACTTTAATTGCTCTGCTCCTTTCAATTTTTTACATATGTTCAAGGTTGAGTAGAGCTTTTAGACACTTTTTTGTATAAAAGTGAAATTTTATTTTTTATTCAGAAAGGGTTTTCATTGAGGTTCTAAATTCATACCTACAATTTTTATAGGTTATATCGTGCACTGCTTGAAGTCGTGAAAGTCTAAAAATCAGTAACTGTTTGAATTTAATGAAAAACCATCATAATATCTCTTTTTTTTGTTTTATTTATCATTCTTGTAAAATTGAAAAGCTGACCAAATTTTAGGTAGGATGAGGAAATGTGATTCAATCGAATCAACGACACACCGTATCTAAACCCTCGAATTAAAATCCCATACGACTAACTCAGACCCAAACATCATCACTGCACATCTCTGCGCGCATAAACCCGTCAAGCCAGCAGCAGCAGAGGGGCACACTTAAGACGCAATCTCAGACGTCACCCAATAAAGCCCCCCTCGAATCACCTCTTCCTTATCTCCTAATCTCCAGTCCGAGCAAAAGACCGCGTCCACCGGCTGAAAGGACATCGACACACTATACGTCCCCCGACCATAGCGATCGTCATATCTATCGAGATCGGCAGAAGTCCACGTCGAGTGATGTACACACACGTACGTGTATAAAAGGTACAAGTGCGAGAGAGAGAGAGAGATCTATAATACTGCTACGCGGTGGGTCGATCGTTAGCCGGTCATCGGGGTCATCGGGTCATTGCCACGCGTGTATGGTGTAGTGTATGGAAGCGATCGCTCCGAGATCTCTCAATGATACGCTGCGCTAGAGAGAGAGAGAGAGAGAGAGAGAGAGAGAGAGAGAGAGAGAGAGATGCGGAGGGGCTCAATTAAAAGAGAACTGCGAGGGCGGACCCATTGAGCGGAAGCTGTTTGATAGCCGCCCCGATGGGAAGATTGATGGCTGTTTTGTTTATTTGATTTGCTGGGAATTTCAGGCGTCTTCTGTACTTCTTCTTTTTTGGGGGGTACGAAAAGCGACGAATCGCTCAATCGATCACAATTACACAATAGATGCAGTCTGTACGGTAATGCTATGTGATGATAAAATCCGAGCGAGTGTGTGTTTATCGACCCACATAAAATTATTTACAGCGCGAAAAGCGCTCAAAAATTAGTGCCTAACTCCACTATACAGGCTCCTAAGAGAGAAATAAAGAAAATCGAGAAAAAGAGAGATAAAAAAGGGGGGATAGCAAGTTCATTCTCAGGGAGAGAAGCGAGGTAAGAAGGAGAGAGGGAGGGAAAATTACTCTGAACGATGCGCCTCTTGTTCGGGGTAATGAACAGTTCTGCAACGCTCTAATTGCATGGATCGCGCGAGCGAGGGAGCGGCGCAGATGCGGAGCGAGAGGGATAGAAAGAAAGAGGAAGAGAAGAAAGAACGAAGAGGAACGCGAAAAACGCGATGTTCCGGGATTTGCCTGTTGTTGTTTCGAGGGATTCGACTTATTCCGACGATTTTCTTCCTGTGCTCTTATTATTTATTCGGTCCATTTCTTCATTCTCTTATCCCACTCTGAAAAAGATATGGTAATCATTCTGTCTATCCTTTGATTGGCTGTTCGTTTTACCGCGTCTGCGTACGTTTGAATTCCTATCCTCAAAAAGCGCTGTATTTCGTTATATCGTCGCGGGAATTCTGACTGTTTTAAAACCAAATTTGAAGATTAAATACACACATGCACCGAAAATATCATCAAAACAAAGCAGTTTTGGACTGGCTCTTACGTCACCGCCAAAACTCTCCGTGTTCCTGGCAGGTGATCATAGGTGCATGTCTACATATAGTGCTGTGCCACCAATGCTAAAACTGCCTTGTTTTGCCCTGCCGTTTTGACCGCTCATGCTATAATTTGAATCTGTTTGTTATTTATGTTAGTATGTGTTGGAATAGTCAGACCGGCGATGGCTCCGTAATAAACCACCTGCCTCCCGGTCAAGGGGTCGTGGGTTCGAGCCCCCATCAGGGCGATCAGTTTTTTCAGATCCGACGGAAATTTTACTCACGACACCGGGTTTGAGAAAGGCGTAGGTGTGATGAGCCTACCCTGGAAACTTTCGAACGCTAAAATTCATCTAGAAACACAACACGATACGTTGTGAGGCCATGAACTTTCGAGTTCGATAAAGCCACCCATTTTTTTTTTTTTATGTGTTGGAATAGTGGCGTCCTTGTCGCTTGTCCCTTTGCTTCCCCCATCCGTCTTCACTTCTGTTCCGTCAGAACGAGCAATAGCTTCGAACGAGCGACTTTAATTTTCCACAAACTATTTGTTCAGAATCATCGATATTAATATAAACTATGAGTGTTTTTTTTTTTTTTTTTTTTTTTTTCTAATAAACGTTTCCTTTTATAAATCGGGAGTTTTTCTTTCGGCTGATACACCTTTCCAACAGTATGATATACTCTTGTTAAATTCAAGAAATCTTGAATTAAAGTTAACTTCTCGCGATTCCTCCCCCGTAACACTAATTTCAACGATCAAAATAATTCGCCGCATCGGAACACAGCAACAATAGCACGTTCTAAGTGGTTTATTATTTTGTAATCGGCGCTCGTCATCGAGCTATCTTCAGCAAATATAAAACTGAAATTTGTGATATCGATTAATAAATCCATCTTTTCAATGCAATTTCCTAAACAGAAGGAAAAAATAATAATTTTCGCTAGAATTCACAAACTGCACGTATTGGCCACGTACAGCCATTGATAGTTTAATTGCACTTGTATACCTTTCATAGAACATTGTTATTTATGACAATTTAATTTTAATATGTAGTCAAAGTCCGCATCAATCGACGATAACGATCTTTTTAAATTTCCAACCATTTTTATTTAGATTGTCACGCACACACTTTCAACAAGAAAACAAAATTGTTTTTCTTGATTCTTATACGCATTTTGATCTCTACAAACACATAACCGTACATACATAAGCAGACGCTAACTAACATGTTTACGAACAATGTTAATGGAGAAAGTATAGTTTTTCGACTTGGTTCGGAAAAATCCATACATTCAAGACACCGTTTTATGTTTACAGACATTTCAAACTGAAATAAAAATTTTGAATCACGACTAATACATCTCTCTCAGTCTCTCTCGTGTCACTCCCGTCGCGCGTCGGCCGCCCCGGCAAGAGCGTCCGAAAATTTTGAAAGCCCAAATTACGCTTCTTACAACCGCCGACATCTTGAAATAATTTTTATAATTACGCGTACGCCCGTCCGTATAACCCCCTTCATTAAGTCTCTCCTGGCGCGCGCGCTCGCGACGTGTACAATCAGCCACAGCGCACACGAAATTAAATTAACCGCCGCCAGAGCGGAGAGGCGGGCGTCGCTCGTTAAACACCGGCTGACAAAAGGCACTTTCGACACCTTCGCTTTACAGAAAGCGAGAGAGAAAGAGCTCGTCACCTCTCGCGCTGCCGCTGTTATTTAGGCTACTTTGCTCTCGTGATGCGCTGGATTTTCGCGTGCGAGATGATGATAATGATGATGATGATACTCGTGAAAATGATAATTGCGCGCTTGAGGTACAAGAGCCGTTGTATTATTTTTAAGTATCTGTATTATGCAGATATAGCGTTACGCGTGATTGTGTTATTATAATAACATTCCTCTATATTATATGCGGGTATAAATTAAAAAATGAAAGTGAGAAAATGAAGCTTGTAAATTTTACCCGCGCGTTCATTAGCGGCTACGCCACATTACCGCGCGATATACGTAAAAAAAATAATGAAAGCCGAAGCTCGCTAATTCCCGATTGGATCGATTAACGAACGATTTCGAAGGGCCTCGGGCGACAATTAATTGGAGATTCCGTCATATTCCGGTCGACGCCTCTCGCGCGTATACGCATTGTGTACAAGGGAATTCCGAACGCATCAGCTTTATTATTTTCGTACGAGGAATTCGATTGATCATTATATTACATACAGCGTGCGCGGCTGTCTCTTTGAACGAAAATGTACGAGTCTTCGATGAATGAAGACGAGATGATTTTTCGGGTGTAATGATCGGTTGTTGTTTATTAGAAGATAATTGGCGTGGTATTAGAAGTTATTGGTCGACGAAAAAAGCATTATTTGACTAACGATCAGAAGTAAATGTAATATTGCACAGTTGTGTAATACAGTCAGTTATCCAGGCACTTATAGCATGAGCGGTTGAGACATCAGGCTAAACAAGACAGTTTTAGCGATGCTAGCACAGCACTATATCTAAATTTGGCGCGCATATTGTTATAAAGGAAACAAAAAAGTGATTATGTGCAGCCACCTATCTTCATCTAGCAGAGACAAGGAGATTTTAGACGGTAAAGAAAGAAACAGCCGAAAACTGCCTTGTTGTTTTTTGGTAATTGATATTGCTCTGGCGGTCAAAACGTGCGTAAATTAAAATCAAGCGTATAGGTTGAACTTTCAACAATGTCTTTAAAATAAAAATACATTTTTCTGTTTCAGGTAAGAATCAAAACAACAATCAACCATTACACCATTCGTTCCCGCCACGTAAGTGTAATAATAAGACGACAAATTTCGTCGTGCCCCTCAACCCCGAAACTTGCGCACGCAGCAAAACACTATCGAAGAAATACCCGTTAACTCGTCAAAGCTGCTCGGCAAGACTTACTTAACGAAATTATATGTACTTGGCATGCAGCTCTCGCAGCGATTCTCGGAATCCGAAAAACGCATCGAATCAAAGAAAATTACACTTCTCCTCCCGTTCACGAGAGCGAGTCTCTCAACGAGAAAGAGAGAGAGAGAGAGAGAGAGAGAGAGAGAGAGAGAGAGAGATCGAAATTAGAGTCATACGTACATTGTACGCGATAAAAACCTAGCATTATAACTGCAGGTTTTCTCCTCGAATGCGCTTACGCACGCCGCTAAACGAGCCTTTTATAAATGGGTGAAGGTTGTACGCATCGGAGAGATTTCAGTATGCTTCGCTTGGAAAAATTACAATTCCGCACTTACTTATGCCCGCATGTGTGTAACTGCGTTTATGCGCGAGTTTGCGGTGCGATGGTGATTGCCTGTGTGTACCTTTTGCGGTCAGTTATCCCGTGCTTTCGATCGATTTATCCTAATGTGCTAACAAAAGAATCTACAAAATTAGATTACGAACAGGAAGATGCGCCTCTGTATTGAGCAATTAGTGCAGCCCGAAAAAAGAAGAAATCAAAGCTCCTAGAGACGCCTTTCGGTAAACACCGCATCCTCGCCTAATTGTCGAGCTTCTCCGCGCGCGCACCGCACACAACGTTCCGCAGCGCTGATTAGGCGTCTTTCTCTCTCTCTCTCTCTCTCTCTCTCTCTCTCTCTCTCGCCTCCGAGTTCCGACGTAATCGCTTCTCTTTCTTTCTCTCTCTCTCTCTCTCTCGCTTCATCCTTGGAATGCCGGGCGAGTTTCAGCGTCGCGAATTGTTTCGACGTGCAATTATTGAAAACGTGATAATGAACGCGCGCCCACAGCGTGCAGAAATTTGTTTCTTTTTTCGCCTCTCTCTCTCTCTCTCTCTCTCTCACTCTCTGTAGACACTTTGTCGGGGAGGAAATTACCGGAGGATTATAGGTGTAATTGCGTTACTCTCGCTATACGTGCGTTTTGTATCGAGGGCTAGCTTTTCTTCAGTTTACACACATACACACTCGATCGAGGGATCATTAGCATTTTACAATTTATTAAATTACCCCAGAGAAACTCGCGTATTTCAATCCGCGGAGCATCTTGTACACGTGATGCTGTAGAGCTGTTCATAGACAAGAGAAGAAGAAAACGGAGGCAAGGCCGATAGTAATCAGCGCAGCGCTGAAACCTTGCACTCGGCAGTCCCACACCATCAAGGCTAATAATTGATTAAACCCGAGAGAGAGAGAGAGAGAGAGAGAGAGAGAGAGAGAGAGAGAGAGAGAGAGAGAGCTTCGCCCCTCACACACCAGCGAATGATAATGATATTACGAGTGGAGTCTCTTTCTCTCTCTCGGTGTGTACGTGTGCAAGTATACGCGAGTCGCTTCCGTGCGCTGCTGGCGCAGCTTCCCTCTCGCTCGGCTTTTATTAATCCCATTTTCCCGCCGACGCTTCTGCAGCCTCTTCTGCTCCTTCTTCTTCTTATTGCCGTTTTTAATCGCGTATTATTTCGCTGTATACCCCTCTGCCTACCGAGCTACGTGGATAGAGGACTGTGGGAGCGGAGTAGTGCATGGAAGTGACTGCTTTGAACTGATTACGGATCAGAAGAGACCGCCGTTCTGTGGATGCGCGCGAGCGGGGCGTGGGTTTGCTGATTGAGCCGCGGGTTTTCTTTCGTTTTGCGCGATTATTATGTGTGTGTGTTTGCGAGCGGAGATGTGATTGGAGTAATTCTCAATAATGTTGTTTCGAGACGCGTAGTGTACTTTGTAAGGGCTAACAATTAGAATATATAGCATGAGTGGCCAAAGCAGCAGGCTAATCAAAGATAGTTTTAGCATTCGCGGCTCACTGCGGCTATCATCTAGACTCGGAGCGTAAACTGTTATGAGGGAAATGGAAAAGTGCTAGTGCGCCACCTATGTTCACCTGCCACAGAGACGGAGAGTTCAGGCGGTGACAAAAGGGCCAGTACAAAAATGCTTTGTTTTGGAAATTGCGGTCCATGCGTACGCATGTACTACATAATCAAATTTTGTTTTAAAAAGGTTGAGTGAGTGATATACCCTTATCATCACATTTTTTCAATTTTCACTTTTTGAGTTAGCCAATCAGTGAACGAATAGAATGACTACCATGTCTTTTTCAGAGTATAACATTACATTTTTCTTCCGCGTATGATTGCCGCAGTCGGGAGAAGCAAGAGACCCCCTCGCGTGAAGTCTGACAGAAAACAGGTGTCTCGACCACCATCTCGAAGAAAACCGAGAGTACATATTGTGCACTTTTTTCCATGTCTACTTTTCGCAGAAGCGTTTCTTCGTTTTTGCTTCTGCTCGAGCTTCTGCTCACCTCCGCAGCATTTTCAATCTTCTCCCCTTTTCCTTTTCAACCAAGTTCTCCTTCGCTCTTCGTTTCCTAACGCCAGTAGAGGCAAAAAAATGCTATGAAAATACTAAAAAATCCTTCACTTTCACCGCAACCGCGTATCCCGACTGAGCAACTCGACCTCGTGTTCCCGCTTTCATCTTCCCGCTTTTTCTTGGCGGCGGCGGCGATGACGACGACGACGACGACTAGTCCCCTCGTAAGTAACAGCTGTTGGCCGTCGCTCGGATACTAAACGAGCGCGCGACAATTTACCTCTCGCGAGCGCGATATAACGAGCGGGACACGCCGAGGAGCAGCTTCTTCTTCCTCTTCTTCTTCTTTTTCTTCTTCTTGGGTGTGTGTACCGGGAGGACGTCATCTTGGCGTCGAGGCGACACGACGTCCGTGAGACTCCTGTGCGGGTAGGAATGGGTATATCACCTGTGGGAATTTACTTTTGACGACAGAGATATGGAATTCATATGCTTAAGCGCAGTTGAGGGCATTTTTTTTACGCATCTGAGCAGCTCAAGATGAAAAATCATGTTATCTGAAGTTAGGTATAGTTATATTTTTTACGAAAGTGTCTGAAATGTTAAACAAATATTTAGGACATACTTCTTGAAAATCCTTTAAAGATAAACAATGATCTTTATGTACGCTTTCGATAATTATTTACTAACAACCTATTTTAAGAGTTCTTTGATATCGCGAATAAAAGAAAACTAAAGATATACCATTCATCTTCCGTAAAAGAGCAGCACCAAACGAAACTACTCCAGCACAGCAACGCCTTTACTAAAAAAGTCACATATATAACATAACAGAAAAGCGACACTTTTGAAAACTGCACTCTCTCTTCAGCAGCTAACTCTCGCAACATTCCCCCATTATACGACGCACTGTATACTCACAGCTCGTTTACTCCTTCAGCGTTTGTTATCGAATAGACTCTCCATACCTCGACTTACTCGTTAAAAGTCCACTACCTTTCGATACCATACGCCCCGAGAGAGCTGAGACGTATAACAGCGAGAGACTATAGAAGGTTTCTTGCGCTCGGCGGCATGTGCGTGACGTTTGAATTCGTTGCATTGTTCCCTATTTGTTTTGCCTACGATCCTGTGATACAGCGCTCATTTGTAAGCCACGATCGAAAGGAAGCGCGCGAAGCTTCCGCGCGTTTGGAGAAATTGTCGAGAGATTACCAGCGACCTCTAATTATCCTATCCTACTGCATTTCTGATCTCAAAAAGTAAAAAATTTAGAAAATGCGATCACGAGGAGTGTATTTTGTTGTATTATTATTTTTAAAACCAAGTAGTTTTGGATTAGCCCTTCCGCCACCGCCTCAACTCTCCGTGTCTCTAGCAGGTGAACATCTAGGTAGCGCACAGTCACTTTTCTTTTTCCCTCACAACAGTATGCGTGCTGAGTCTAGATAATAGGTGAGCCACTAGTTTGGCCTGCTGATTCGGCCGCTCATGCTATATAACTGGGCGCGTTTAGGCTGGTTCCATATATGCGTGGATGAGGACGAGGACGCGGGTGCGATCGTAGGGGAATCTGGGGATCACGTGACTGCTACCAACTTCGTATACTGCAGAAGAAAAAATACTTCGTTGTTGTTAGTATGTTAGGTTAGAATGCCACTGCGTCTGTGTATATTCCAACATTAACATTGTTCTAATGTCCACTGGTAAATGTGGCTTCACCGACCATCTACGACTTTCTTTGTTTTTATTTTTAGGTTAGAAACTTAGCTATAACTAATTAAACATTGTACATTTTGTTAAAATCAATAGCTATCACTAATATTTCAATAGTACAGCGCTGTTTGATGATAAAACATACACAGACGCACTGATATTCTAACCTAACATACTAACAATAACGAAGTATTTTTTCTTCTGCTCTATTCGAAGTTGGCAGCGGTCACGTGACCCCCTCCGCATCCGCGAATATGTGGAACTAGCCTTAAAGTTGACAATTGTCACGCATTCCAAAAGAAAACAAATTAGCAACATATCTTATCGTTTGTCTTGCTCTTTTAATTAACTCGATGAATTCCAAGGAAATCGAACGCTCTCTGGCGATAAGGAGCGCATATTCCGACAATCTTTCCGGAATAAAAACTTCTTGTATTTTAACCTCCACCGAACACGCACCTGTACGATTTTCCCATCGAACTTTTCAATGCGGGTCGATCGTATCCTCTGTCTGCCCCCCATCAGCTAATAATCGCGCTTGACTTGATAGACTCCCGATACAACACAGCGAGAAAAAGGCCAAACACAAAATACCTCAAGAAAGAGAGAGAGAGAGAGAGAGAGAGAGAGAGAGAGAGAGATAGGGGGGGGGGTACACGCAGGTGCGCAGACGATTACATCGCGCGCGTCCGTAATTAGATCGGCGGCTACGTGTTAATGGAGTCGTTACACTGGCCGCGAAATGATCAGAGAGACGTCATTATAAAATCCGGCTCTTGTACAGGCCGCGTCGCGCGCAGTGTTACGCGTGATAATTGGGGTGATTTTTTTCAAAAAGCCCGCGCGCAAAGCTTTTCGATGCAAATTCCACAAGCTTAATGAAGACGCTGCGGCAAAGTGTAGAGAGTAATTATGTAAGCTTTAAACGGTAGCTATCGACGTGTAGTATGCTAATGTCGCTCGTAAAAATATGTTTTTCGGCACCTCTGTGTGACGCAGAGTTTTCGGCAATCAAAACCGCGTAATTCGCCGCGCAGAGAGTAACACCGCAACAACAACGCTTTCTCAACACGGGTTATTTATAATCTTCTCTCGTCGTCGAGCTATCTCCGGCGAATATCTCAAAGCTCTCTCGAGATTGATGCCGTGGATTTTTCACGCGATCGACGTCTCAATCCCCCGGAGCGTTAATTCGCCAATAATAACGCGCAATTTCGGGAACATCCGAAAAATATCCGCTGCAGGACCTTTTCAATCAAGTTCTAACGAGCCTCCAAACAGCAATCGATCAGAGAAGCCTCTCCTCTTCTTATTCCTCTGCTTCTCCGATGCCTAATGGCTAATTTCGTGGGTCGGATTTATCGGGACGTGCGATCGCGAGGCTTTTCGGGACTGTATACGTGTATACGTACACGTCGAGAATAATGAGAGTTTGGATCGCTCAATCATCTCGGGCCGCGCGACGACGCGAGATGATTTTCAGCCTCGAAAATAAATCGGCGAAACTGTAAACGCACGGCCTTTCGTATTATATATTATACACGAGGGAGAGAAGATTTATAGGCGATAGATGAATATTCTCGTTTGATTTGTTACAAAATCATTTAGCCGACGTGGAGTCCATTAATCCCGTCGACGCGGTTTGCATAAGAAATTACAGCTGGTATAACGATTTTTTCCCCGATTCCGGAAAAACCGGCGACACAATTTTACAATACTATCCCGAATATACTCAATGACAACACCGCGTGATTTTGCAAAGAGAGCCGTACCATCAGAGAGTATAGGATAAAAAAGGAAATCAATACAGTGGATGGATTTCCAATCCTATACACGTATAGATAATCCAGACAGAGTCGGCATATATATGTATATCGACCGGGTGATTTATCGCTGGCGAGTAATCCGAAGTCGCGCGTAATATCTCTCGGGAAGGGCAAAGCTGACCGTCCGTAATTCCATCGCTGCAAGTGCTCCGTGATATATTATGCGGCTGGGCTGCATATACGTGTACGTATGGATAAGCTAAGTACATGCATCCCGTTGCGCATTCTCCTACTTGCTTATCCTTGCCGTATGCATATATTGCATATACTATGGGGTTTAGAGAGTTGAAGCTTTTCGCCATGGGAGAATTCACCTGTCGATCCGGAAAAGACTCGCTCCGAGACGTATACAGCAGCTGTTGTTGCGGATTTGGAATATTAGTACAGAATTTTTTTATTTTATAACCGTTCGTATATACAAATACCCAAACGAAACTCGAATCGAACCGATTCATCACATCCGTCATTACGAGATATTCTAAACGTGCAGACGAGAGAGCCATCGGAAAAATGCTCGGGTAATGCTCTCGGAAAGCGCGCTGAGGCCTCCATTTCTTATATACAGTTAAAATTGCCATGACAAATGCATCACGTGCTGCCGTAACAGCAACAGCAGCAGCGCAAAACAGAAGGCGCGCGCGCGCGCGCATGCCTAATTTAACGGGGAATTGACAATTTGTAGAGACGCGCCGTACACACACAAACGAGCTTCCGCTTGTCATTACTTCTCGATCTCTCGCGCGAGAGAGCACGGATTGTTCGATGGCTCTTCGGTATCGCTCGCCGCCTCGATTTATCATTTTCGATGCAGCAGTCGCTCGTATACGTCCGCAGGCTTTATTACTCATCATCGATGTAACCCGCCGCTCTATACGTATATGTATACAAGAGATGGAGAAATTTATCTCTGGTCTTAATGACGATTATGGCCCGTAATCATGCGCATTATCTGTGGGTATCATTTGTTTATAGAGATTCGATGAATCCAACGCGTTATACCCCTGAAATTGAGTTTGCCATAATTTAGCTCGGAGAATCCGACACTGTGAAAAAAATCTTAATCGAAACACGCTGTATACAACTGCTGCGGCGAGAGCTTCGCATATTTGGAGTAAAAGCAACTCGCGCAACTCGCTGTTATCTCACAGCAGCGCACTTGACGTGTCTAATACGTTAGCCGTGTTTCGCGCCTTTTCTCGGAATACTTTGATCGATGGCGGAGGCGGGGGTACACCCGGGAGTCCCACTCGTAAATCCACTCGCTGGGTCGGCGAGCTAGCTTCTAAGCTGTGCGTGCCGGGATGAAAGGGGAATTGGAATTGGTTAATTGCTGCAGGAGGATTGCATTTCTCCGGTCGAGGGCGATGTATCGGCGGTGATTTGTAAGATGATGGTGTTACGTGATTCCGAGTTTTTTGTGGACGAGGAAGTGCTGCACGAGTAAGTCAATCGGAGTATTTTCCTTCGGCTGCTTTCTAAATATTGGAGGATATTATGCCTGTATTAATAAACGATCAATTTTCGAGCGGATTAAAAAAAAGTAACTGAAATAAGACGACAGGTGATAAACTAGCCGCTACCGCGTACCGCGATTAATCCTCCGATAAATTTCTCCGAAGGTATAAACGTTCGTAATATTTTCCACGCCCAACTATCACAAACAAATGCGTATAAAATGCGTATAAAGTACAAGTTGCCCAACTCTGAATCTTGAAAAAAAAAACCTCGTACATCACCCAAAAATCCATCGGATTATTTCCATACGCACATATGCATATTAATGCCTTCCATAATATCAGGCATCGGAAAAACAAAATACATCCAGTATATACAAAATGATACTTCAAGCGACTTTTACGACTCGCCGCGCGCTCAATCAGACTCGCGGCAGTTTCATCAAACGCGAATTACGATAATTCAGCTATTTATTCATTCCTCTCGAGATGCGCGGCGCCGCTGCGCGCGCAGCAATAATAACGACTTTGCGACTCTCTTTGAGAGAAGAGAAAATTCCTGCGTAATCGGTCGCTAAATACGGAAACATAATGGTATAAACAGCCTCTTTAACGAGCGGCCATCAAGCTAACTGTTTTTTCGCGCGACACTCGCGAAAAATGTACGACGATCAATGACATCTTTAGGTATAGGTACATCGTGTAAACCTCCAGGCAATATACGTAGGGTATCTACTTTCTCAATATAGCTCTTTGTTCGCTTCGCAGTCGGACGATCCTCTTGCGATTGTTTAATCGCGCTAATTTATTCAGAAGACAGACGCTTTGATTCATCGCCGCTGATGTCGCAGCTGATCAACTCGTGTATGATCCTTTTTTTTCAAACGAATCAAAATTCCGTATTCAAATCCGCATGCCAGCGCTCAAAACAATGGCAGACACTCTTCTTAGCATTTCGAATAAGCAACCTCCCGTATGTGCGCATACACTTTATCGCAGAGGCTCTCGGCGTGTCTACGTGCCGTTTGGGTTTGTTGCACCTAGCGATATCCCGATGACGTCACGAGGCGTGTCTCTCGCCTGGACGTCTCATATAATGTGCTCTCCTCGAGTGTCCGCGAGTGTACACGTACAGCTTTCATCTCGACGTCTTGTGCTGCGATTTTCCTTTGCTGAGACGCGGTTGTAACGGACAGTGTCGCGTTGACGTCGAGAGATGTTTTTTTTTCTTATTCTCTCGGCCGTCTGCGATATGCGAGAGGAAAAATGATCGGATTGGAAATTCGTGTATAGAGGAGCGTTTCATATCTAGACGTTAACAAAGCATGATATTGTTCCAGTTTGGTATTTATGAGTAACGTTCTTGATGAATCCCACTGTGTAATGTATATAAGTCTGTCTCGACCATTCGAATTTGCGCTCGATATTAATGATGATATGTATGAATTTTTCCCAACCAAATCAAAAGCATCCATTGCATCAACCGAATCTTCGACCCAATTACTCTGCGCACCGGAGAGAGTTACAAATTTCGTCCACACCTCGTGACCTCGTGGAGCTCATTGTCTAGAACGAAACAAGCTCTCTCTTCGATTCCCATCCGTATTCCAATAAAGACAATCACAGGCTAATAGCGCGACATAACTTACGCGGCTAATAATCAGCCGCGTATATACACGCACTTCAAGTCCCGACGTCTACAGCTATTTTTCTCGACGTCTTTAATACATATCACCTATACATAGGTGCGTCGCGTTCTAATGTACGTCTTCTTTTATCTCGGCGCGATGTCTCGAGGCGAATTTGTCACGCGAAGGTGAGACAGAGCGAGAGGGAGAGAAGGGTTTTCATCTATCTTTGACTTTTCTGGATTAATGTTGCTGTCTCGCGAGTCCGTGCAATATGTTGCGGAGAGGTCTGGGCGTGTAAAAGTTTTGGTGATTAGTGGAAATAATGAAAGATGTATACGCACCAACCCAGTAGGATGGAGACTTAATCTAGGTGGTGATGGATAGGACTCTGACGTTATTAGTATTATAGTTTTAACTTGTATGCACAGGGAGGTATTTTGCATCGTCGATGTATTTTCTCTGTGTCGTATTATCACTAGAATCAAATCGATCGCCTTTGAGATCTCTTTTATCAATAATCTCAGGCAGTTAAAGCATGAGCAACCCAATAAAAGTCCGTTTTAGCATTTGGGCGACGTCCCACTATAATATATATGCACTAGGCTGGCAGATATAGCGATTAAGGAAATAGCAAAGCGCCCATGCGCCACCTATTTTTACTGGCCAGAGGCTTGATGGAGATTTTAAGCGGTCGGGAAGGAGGCCAGTCCAAAACTGCTTTATTCTGGTACATTGCGGTAATTTTGCGTTTAAAAGGTCGCGAATCTTGCGACACTAATTAACGCAATTCAATTTTTTTAATTTTCACTTGTTGAGATCGGTCACGAAAACAACCATGCAATTGTAGAATGCGAATATAGAATGTCGTTTTTGTGTGACGGTACGCTCTTATAGGTAAACCTCGATATAACATTCATCGAAAACATCGTCGTCGTCGTCATTTTTTTCCCTCGTCCCTCCCTCTTCGTAACATTCAGTTGTACACGGCGTATGCAAAAAGCCATCCTCTCTTCATCAGCGACAAACCAAAGCGCAGCCATACAAATCACCCTTAATTACACGGGCGCAGCGATTGTCGGAAAGCTTCTTACTCTCTCCTCCAAAGTAAAAAAAAATCGTCCCTCTCAGCATAAACGCGGCTTTAACGTCCCCGCGATGAAAATTCAGTATATTCCTGTGCTCCTCTTCTCTTTTGAAGCGGCGCCGAAGAATCGCAAGCACGCGCTCATAACAATTTCGGGCCGCGTATCTTCCCCGCGCGAGTCGCATTAAAACGACTGCATACGATGCGACAAGAGCAAGCGCTGCGCATTCGATTGAATTTATTAATCACGTCCTGGCAGTAAAGCTTATCTGCCACGCTGCTCTCTCGCGTTCATGCGAAAGTCTCAATCGTCGAGTCGGAGCGCGTGCCGCGGTTAACCTCATTAGGGAGATTAAGCGCACACCTTTCGGATAATGAAGCTACGAGCTCGATTTTTATGACGGAGTGTGTGGCGCGCAGTCGCTTAATTTTTGTCACTGCTCATCGGGCTCTCCATTTGTATGTCAGATGACCTTATTGATGCGAGTTTCTTTTTTTTATCATCATCTGCATAATATTGTGACCTCGAATACCAGAAGTCACGCGACTAGTGCGAACCTTTATACGAATCTCTCGAAAAAGCCCATCTCTCCGATCTAAAAGGCATCAAGCACGAATTCCCCGTTGCGAAAGTCAGCGGCTCTAAAGGTCCTAATTAAAATACCTCGGCCATGTCGTCTCCCGAAACTGTTCTTCTTCCTCTCCTGCTCTGCGTCAGAGCACAAAGAAATACGGACGACGACTCAATCGCGGCGTCGATGTTTATGACGCCAATCGAATGCGTCGTTATTGGGAGTTGGCTCTCTCGAGTCTCTCCCTCTCTCGTTAAAAAGCGACGTGGCTCGTAACTTCTTCGGTCCTTTTGACTTTTCGCGCACTGCGGCTTACCGTTATACCGACGCAGTCGCCGAAAAATCGCTCTTTTGTTTTCTTTCGGGCTTTCTTTTCTCCTCTGGCAGGAAAGCCATTTTTCAGAGGGCCAACAGTTATGGGGGGACCCGGCGGTTTCGAGTTACAATTTGTGCTTTTTTCGAGGCAGTAAAGCCACGACTGAGCTACTGGAATCCGAGCCTAATTAGAGGTGAAAAAATCGCGGTAAAGTCAGCTTCTATGTTTTTTCTCTCGTCGAGGTAGCGATTGTGTCTGTGTATTCTCTCGCCGTCCCGAACAATAAAAAGAAGCTTTTTTCAAGCCGCTGCGCACAAAAGGAACCCGGCCATTTGTTAGCCCTAATTTCGCGCCAAGTATGACTTTAATTTTCGGATTTATGCAGAGCCAAAAGGATCCCGGCGCCGCAATCAAGATCCGAGGTTTACATTCGCGAGGCGAATTCCCCGAAATTTTCGACGAACAAAACGTCTCTCTCGCAAGACTCTATTTTTCTTGATTGCGCCAACTGTACATCGATTCAAGCCGCGCTCGCTCTCGCGCGATAAAAAAGCGGAGACAAACGTTTTCTTTCTGCCCTGCGGTGATGCCGATCCACTTACCTATACTCTTACCGCTGCGCTGTAGTAGCCGTTGTTTATTCGGTTGCGGTGAGGTGCTATTTATTTTTTTGCCGCAATAATCGCGCGCCGGAGAAGACATTAGGACTGTATACCGTCGTCGTCGGCGCTCCGAGAGATAAAAACGCGCGGGCACACCCAACTTTTTCTTGCTCAATAGTTGTACACAACTAACATTGTCGGAGTATTATTTTTATTTACGTGTGTACGTATACGTTGTTTTTTGCTTCCTCCTCAAGAGGAAGCTTTGTAATAGTAAAATTTTCAGTTTTGCTAATACTTCGTGGAAACGCATTTGGAGGTGTTTGGAGTACGAATCATACGTTTTTAGAAAATGTCCGTGCGGATGGCTGTGTGTGTGTGTGTGTGTGTGTGTGTGTGTGTGTGTGTGTGTGGTGTGGGTGTGTGTGTGTGTGGTGTGTGTGTGGTGTGTGTTGTGTGTGTGTGTGCTGTGTGTACGTATACGCATAATTTGAACCATCGACGAATCGTGATAAAAT
>CM053170.1:17155217-17200380 GCA_012977825.3 Pteromalus puparum | reverse complement strand
ATACCCCTCCCCTACAAGTGTCTTCCTAACCTATCCTTTTAGTATCGAATAGTAGCGAATATTTAAATCAAAGAATGAGTTGATTGTCCCATGTAATTATCTTCCACTAGCAGAATAGGAGGAAGCTAAGTGCCAATGACTTGGCAGCGGTTTTTTTTTATTACGATATATGTAAGTTATTTTAGGAGTTCACGGAGCTCTATCCTTTTGATATCCACCTTAACCCCCACTCCCCTGATACCCCTCCCCTACAAGTGTCTTCCTAACCTATCCTTTTAGTATCGAATAGTAGCGAATATTTAAATCAAAGAATCAGTTGATTGTCCCATGTAATTATCTTTCTTCCACTAGCAGAATAGGAGGAAGCTAAGTGCCAATGACTTGGCAGCGGTTTTTTTCAATAGTGTGAAATTTTTCTCCTCTCCCACCTATGCTCCTCTTACAGCGAATAAGAGGAAATTATCGGCCGGGATCTAGCGCAGAGAGCCTATAACCACGAGTTATTACGAAGATAGGCCCATTACGCATTTATCCACGCCGCCCTTTTTTCCAAGCACGTATGTCCGTATATATGGATTACACGTGTGTGTCGAGAGGCGCTTTCAGCGGCTTTTCCGTAAAGTGAGAGAAAGAGAGACCGGCGCAACAACGACGCGACGCCGGAGGCCTTTGATGTTGACACGATTTACTTTGCTCCGAGAAGAGCTTGATAGAGCAATTTGCGAATTTGCAAGAGGTAATGGGGGTCGACCGGCGTTTCTGATTGTCGGCTTTTTGCTCGGGTTTAGCTGGGAACATGTCTGCTCTCTTCGAGTGAAACTTTTTTTTGGGATTCAGCGGCTATTGTTTTGTTTTTGGAGAAAATAAATACTTATTTATTGGTTTTTTCTTGAGAATTTGGATCAATGCGAGTGTTCTGAAACAATTTTTTCCTTTAATATAACTTTAAATAAAAATAAATAATATTAACTAGTTGTAACTCGATCTATTATCCTAGAAAAGTAAATCGCGTGAAAAAATTACAGACATTAAAAAGAGATTGTCGAATGGTGAAGTATAGTCGTAAAACCAAGTAGTTTTGGACCGGCTTTCTCATCGCTCAAATTTTTCGACTCTTGTCTCTGTCCAGCGACGACAGGTGGCGCACGGTCACTTTTCCTATATCCCTACATCGATATCTGCGCGAACACTGCATATATAGCGGTGTTATGCGACAACTTTCCCGTGGCCGTATTTGAAATAATTATTTAAAATATAGCTCGTGAAAGTTATACATATATAAAATGTACAGCGAGACTTAAGGCCAGAAAAGTATCATGTAGCAAAATCACATCGCTTGGATCACTCGTGCTATAACTGCCTATAGTACGAAGCTTATAATTTTAATTCATTAATCGCTGCCTGGTGATTATAGATTTTCAATTGTTGACGCGATGGTTGACGAAAATTAAAACCAACATCGTTTATGAGACACAAATAAGAAACAAAAATAACGTACATTGACATCGCGATGAAAATTCTTTCCGCAACCAAACTAAACTCCCGCAATTTTGTCGACGGCCCGTTTGAAATTAGCGGCGAAACAAGGGCTCTCCGATCCGCCAGCACTCGCTCATTATCCCATGAATAATAAATTCGCTCGGAGTCAAAGTTTCTAGAATGCATTCGTGACGTACAATGCCACGGAGCAGCGAAATTCGCGCGACACGCGCGCAGTTCTCTCGTTACCATTGCGAGGCTTTTCGAGAAACTTTGCTTTTTTATAGCTATAGAAATTTCGCATAGAACTACGTGACACACCGAACAAAGTTTACTTTCGCCTCTAACTCTGCGCGAATAAGAAACACGCATTTTTCATAAAATAATCCTTCTATTATCGCCTCCGGTTTCACCACAAAACAAATAAAATTTCCATCACACCAGACAAGTTCAAGACCAACCAAGCCATTTCAATATAAACGGAAATAAATGTCCTCGCGGCCGGTTTATGACAGGTAGCAGATTCGCAGACCGCTCGGCGGCAATTCTCTCTCCCGTGTTCGCGAGACAATCGCTCGTTCGCCCACTTGCCACGACGACTACGACGACGACGATGACTCGGTATCTGTGCTCTCAGAATAAGTCCTTCATAAATCCGAGAAACACGAGGAGAGAAAGAGAATCAAAAATCCAGCCAAGCGTGTAACGGTGCTCTACGCGGGAATCCTAATTCAAAGCGCTTGTTCTCGTCCCGAGGGAAGAAGAGGAGGAGGATGGGAGTTGCTTATACGCGTGGGCTTATCTGCTCCGGGGGAAGCTTATGTTATTGTGTGCTGGGTGTGAGAAAACTGGAAACCACCGCGGAGAAGAGAGGAGCGTGTTATTGGTCGATTATTTTGCGATTAATGTACGTGTTTTATGTTTTGGTTTCAAATTTTATCGAGGCGTGCACTTAAAAAGAGCTGGTCTTTAATTACCCAAATGAAGAAAATGAAAAATGTATACATAATATAGCACGAGCGGTCGAAGCAGCAGCCAAATAAGGCAGTTTTAACATTAGTGGCACACCACTATATCTATAGACTCGGTGCGCATATTGTTATGAGAGAAATGGAAACGTCTTCATGCGCCACCTGTTTTCACTTGCCAGAGACACGAAGAGTTTAGGCGGTGACGAAAAGGCCAGTCCAAAACTACTTTGTTTTGATGATTGATGCCGCTCTAGCGGTCCGCATGTACGTTATGTATATATTAAAATTAAGTTTAATTTAGGCTCGCATGGCGGTGTTTTTAAAATGAAAATGTTTGGTACCTACAGAAGTAAGTTTTAAATTTTTAGATTTCCACGACAATATGATGAAATACTCCATTTATCGTATTTTCTCAATTTTCACTTTTTGAGGTTAGAAATTCAAACATACGCAGACATTCGGCGGTAAAACAAACTGCCAATCAGATAGCGAATATAATGATTACCATGTCTTCTTTAGAGTAGGGTAGCATACATTCTATCCTAATAACAGTATAGCTTCTTTCTTATATCATCTCATATGGTAAACCATATTCGTAGAAATTTATTTTATAACACTAGCAAATCTAGATGCGCTCCGCACGTTTTACTTATTTACTTTTTAATTTTAAGTAGAGTTTTTAGATACGTGTGCATACATGAACGAATCATTCATACGAATCTTTTTAGAATAACAGTGAAATTTTGGTTATTTGAATATGAATTTGTTTTATGACGAGCATACTTTAAATCCTAAATATCGATTGTGACGTCTACCACAAAGAAGGTTACGCGTCTAAGGATAGAGTAGTTAATAGTAGAAGTAAGTAGTTACACTTACGAACTAGTCGGACTTTACATCAATGAATTCAATCAAAACACACGACATAATACCAGCAATCCACAAACTCCTTAATTTCCTTGCTTTGCAAGCAAATCTCGTTAACCTCGGCAGCCATCCACCGACAGCCAATGAAATATCGATCGCTAAAGTGAAGCAGCAAAAGCGGCGCGACCAAATTTGCGGCACGTTACCGATCGCACGTAATTCCTGGCTTCGCCTTACTACGTGTTCTCCTGTGTATACACATACACACACGCGACGTTCGTTCGTTTAAGCAGCCGATAGTTTGCATAGGAAATTCGTCGGCGTTTCCGGACGACGACGCGCGACGGCGCCCGCGGCTATTCGGCTTCATCGACCGCCGCGACGAGTATTTTGCAAGGTAAAGGGGAGTCACGCTATGCGCTGTTCAGGGACTGTTATATCCGTCGATTAGACTTTCCTTTCCGTCTTTTGGGCGCAATTCAACCTTCTATTTTTGTATAATATAGGTACGATGGTCGAAATATCAAAATTAGCTCGGAGAAGCCCTGAGCATTTCCCGTAGGAACGTCGGCGGCCTTCGTGATTACCCTACGTCAATATGAACGACGTTACACAAGGAACGCTGACGACGCCCTGCGCTGTTGTAGCGGTCAGCAGGCATCAGCGGAGAGCGGAGTATAGCGGCTGGTGTTTCGCAAACGTTGCTGTTGCCATTGCTGCCGCTTGAAACAAGCTTGTTTCCCCAGAGATGTTTGATTTACGCTTATCGAATTATTCCACGTCTGTACGGGCGAATGCAGTGTTCCTGTGTGTACGGGCTATGCCGAGTAATGGCTTCTTATGCGGAATGCGTTAGTCTGATTGAAGTTCATACGAATCGATAAATATGATCGATTTATGTGCTTTAACGAGTGTATCAATTATCCACTCGTAAATGATTCTATCAACGCACTATACTATATAAAAATTTCGAGAATTCTGACAATTATTTTTATTGCATTTTCATCGACAACACTATGAATGAATGAATGCAAACGAATAACCTTTGTCTCTTCGTTTGATTTCAGGCGGCAGGGCCGCCGGTGCAACTCGAGCCCGTGGACCTGTCGGTGAAGACGCCGGTGGTGCTGCAGGTGCCCCGCTACAGTCCCGCGGCTCTGATAGCCGCGGCGCGCAAGCCGCCCTCACCGGCCACCGCGACGCCCACGACCCAGCCACACCAGCCGCTACCGCCCTCCATCTGCGTATCCACAGGTGAGTCACTCTTATTTCTCTTTCTGCTCTTTGACTTGTGATTCTTCGAACTCTATATGCAAATGGTTTTCCTATAGCTGTGTGTTTAGTTGCGTTCAAAGAGTAAACATTTAAAAAGTAAGGCATTTTCGAAATATAAACAGTAATTTTATTTATAAATTAATATTTCAATTTGTCTGTGCATCATAAAACTACATCATCATTTTGCGATAGATTTTAGCATGAGCGACCAAAG
The DNA here is from genome assembly GCA_012977825.3 of Pteromalus puparum. Lineage (NCBI taxonomy): Eukaryota > Metazoa > Arthropoda > Insecta > Hymenoptera > Pteromalidae > Pteromalus > Pteromalus puparum. The sequence continues at coordinate 17,195,574 of CM053170.1, read as the reverse complement.
CATCAAACTAAACAAGACAGTTTTAGCATTGGTGGCGCAGGACAATATCTATAGACTCCGCGCGGATATCATTATGAGAGAAATGAAAAAATACCTATGCGCCACCTATTTTCACCGGTCACAGACACGTGGAGCTTAGGCGGTGACGAAAGGGCCAGTCCAAAACTACTTCGTTTGAATAAATTAATTATATGGCTCTAGATTTTGATATTATCTATCGAAATTCCATCATCCCTACTTTCCACTTGAGAAAAGAAAATTAATCACTTTACGTGTAATGAATATACTTATATCTCAACAGAAATAGGAGCAAGCTGATTAAGATTTTAAAAAATATTTGAAATATAAAATAATATGATACATATATGAACGAACAGCAAACGAAGAACACGTCAATTCGATTGTTTCTATATATAGTCGTAATCATTATTTAAAGGAAGAAAGAGGAGGGGACTATAAAATATCTTATAAAACCTACCTAAAAGTTTCGATCGCTCCATATTGAAGGAGTTCTATTTATTGCCTGATTGCATGGTCAGTTAAAAAAGGGCACGGTTGCGGTTCGATTTGGAATTTGAAGGTGTATTTGTAATTTTACCAGAATGACAATGATATTTAAAATTCGACGACTTCAGTCAGTACACGACATTTATAAAACTTGTACGTATGAATTTAGAACCTCGGAGAAAGTACTTTCTGAATATAAAAACCGCTGCCAAGTCTTTGGCACTTAGCTTCCTCCTTTTCCGTTTTTTGACATTGTTTTAAATGTAATATTAGATTGTGCTAACGCCACACGAGTTGCACTTACTATTACAACTATTCCAGGTCTTTTAGGTACACTATTGTTGAATATATTGTATAAATCATATCATTATAAAAAAGCAAAAATATTTTTTCAATAATAGAAAAATTGCTATAATATGGCCATAAAATGTCAGAATCATAAAACAAAAAATGACCTAAATTCAGAATTACAAAAAATATATGCATTTCAAATTTTATTACGATCCGTCGCATGGTTCCAAAATTATGGCGGTATACGTCACTCGGTGGTAGTGGATTCTGAAAGAACGTTTTTGAAATGGCGCAGCCTTATTGGTTAGTTTCTTTCAGTCGAGCGCTCTGATTGGAGCATTTCAGAAAACGTTCTTTCAGAATCCACTACTACCGAGTGTACACACACACACAGCCATCCGCACGGACATTTTCTAAAAACGTATGATTCGTACTCCAAACACCTCCAAATGCGTTTCCACGAAGTATTAGCAAAACTGAAAATTTTACTATTACAAAGCTTTCTCTTGAGGAGGAAGCAAAATTTTTACTTTTATATAACCAAAAAGGATAGTCTGCACTTGACACTTATGAATAAGTCGTTCATGTATGTACACGTTTCTAAAAGCTTTACTTAACCTTACAGATGTAAAAAATTAAAACGCGCGGGGCAATTAAACTTAATTTTAATATGCACAATGTATATGTGCGGACCGCTAGAGCGATATCGATACCAAAACAAAGCAGTTTTGGACTGACTTTTTTGCAAGCCCTTTTGTCACCGCCTAAGCTCTCTGTGTCTGCGGCAGGTGAAAATAGGTGGCGCATGGACACTTTTCAATTTCCTTCATAACAATATGCACGCCGAGTCTAGATATAGCCTCGGATATGCGCTGTGCCACCAATGCTACAACTGAATAGTTATCGTATAGTTATAGTCATACGAAATAGTTATAGTTTGTACATGCAAAAGTTCACAGGTTATTTTAAAAGCAACAAGCGCGTACGACAAATCTACGACAAAAAGCCCGCACTTCAAACAACCAAGCGAATAATAAACACTAATTCTCAACTGCGAAATTAGTAGCCCTCGAAAACCTCTGTACACGACTGCAACTCCAGCCTCGGGAGTGTACACAGTGCAGCACTTCATTCGAGTCTCCGACTGTGTTTATATTTACTCGTCGTCGTCGTCGTCGTCGTCGTCGACGCGTGTGTATGCGTATATACCTATATACAGGTTCACACGGCGCTGCTGGTGCAGCTTTTTCCGCGGCGCGACGAGACTTCCGGCTTTCGTTTTTTACCCGACGTGAACAATGCTCCGGAGGGAAATATTATTGTTTTTGTTGCCGAGTTGGTCGTTTTATTGAGCTTGGCTTGATTGTCTTACCATGTCTGCGATTCTGTTTGAATGATGATGCGGGTGATTTTGCGGAGATCGACGGTCGTTTAGCTACAGTTTTTGCTTGCATTGTTTGAGATTAGATAACGATGATCTTTTGGCGGGTTATTTGAATTGATGGTGTATAGCTTATTTTAATTGCATTTATTGGCTGATAATGGGCTCCTAAGCACACGTCTGACTCGCTTTGTCTGTAACTACTGCTGTTAAATCTATTTCATTCATTCAAAGTTAACCACATAAGTCTATTACGTTAGCGCAATTTTTACAGTACAAACGTCAAAACATCAACTTAAAACTAGAACAAAGTTCTGACGACTTTGCGAAAGTCTGCCTCATTACGAACGAGAACAAAAATCAGATCACGCTATAGACCGAGAAAGAGCCACCTGTCACCCATCAAGCTCCAGCCCACCTCGCCTCCGCGCACAACTCAGCACAAAACCGCGCGCATCAAAATGAATCCCTCCAAAAAAAAAAAAAAAAAAAAAACCCCCCNGCATCGTATAAGTAACTCACAGAGCGAGAGAGAAGCCTCTGGCAGAAGCGATGCACCGATACCGCCTCAAACTCTCCGCTTCATGGTGGAACTCCTCCTCTGGACTCGCTCTTCTCTCTCTCCCCACGCCCTACGCCGTAAACGGCGGCGGCACAATTCCGCGTTATATGGACTTGGCCTGAACGCGCGAGGATAAGCCCGCTGGATATCGCACTTTACTGCCCCCTAAGAGGCTTCTTTTAGGAGGGCCGCTGCCGCTACGTGTAACGTACGTGTATAGCGCATACACCAGATCGCCGCGATACAACGCTGCTGCGCCGCTTCTGCTTTATGGGTAATTATGCGCCATTTTTGCCGCTTTCTCGGACGACTTTGCTGTGCGCTGCTGCTGCGTTTATGCGCCGAGGAAAGTGTTGGGTGTACCTCGTGTGTTGTGTGTGTGTGTGTGTGTGTGTGTGTGTGTGTGTGTGTGTGTGTGTGTGTGTTATCCAGATTCGTGGAGCATTAAGAAGAAGAGGAAAAATCAAACCTCGCTTTTGATAATCGATGACAAAAGCGTCGAACTTTCGCTTCCCACCGTTATAACGATGATTTTTAAGATCGAAAACTTTCGAGGCCGCCGCGCATATATAAAGTAATTAATCCCCTAATTGCAACATCTTAATTTCCCGCCGCTGCTTATACGGCGGCCCATAGTCTCGTTTTGCGCAACGCGCGTATACTTTCCCATCGTTTGGTCCATCCTACCGTCGAAGCCCATCGGAGTTTAACGTTACTTATATACGCACGTGCGCCCGAGCTTTCCGCCTCAATTTGCATCTTTATTGCGTCGAGGTTGAGAGCAGGCGCGCATTCGCGTGTGAGTATTAATTCCTTGCGGATAGAGAAAAATGAGTGAGTGGAAGAGAGAGTTTTACGATTCGAGATGATTATTTTTTCACTGCTGAATGCAGTGTCTGCAGTATCCTACTCTAAAAAGACAGGGTGATCATTATATTCGTTTTCTGATTCGCTGTTCCTTTTACCGCGTGTCTGAGTATGTTTGAATTCCTCACCTGAAAAAGTGAAAAGTGGGAATATATGACATGATAACAAAAGTGAAAAGTGGGAATATAATATGATATGATAACAAGGGTCATATTTCGTTGTATGTTTGCGGAAATCTAGAGCTGTTAAAAAAAAAATTAAAGCTTACTTATGTACCAAACTTTTTTATTCTAAAAACACCCTTGTAAATCTAAATTAAACCTAATTTTAATGTACACATACATGTGGAGCGCTAGAGCTATATCAATTACCAAAACAAAGCAGTTTTGGACTTGACTTCCCCCATCGTTAGAACGCTCTGGCTATTTAGCCTCTGGCCAGCGACTATAGGTGGCGTAAAGGCACTTTTTCATTTCCTTTATAACAACCTGCACGCTGAGTCTAGATATTATAGTGCTGTGCCAACAAAGCTAAAACTGCCTTGTTTAATGTCCTGCTGCTTTGGTCGCTCGTGTTATAACTGGTTAAGGGCCGGCTTTGAACGTCGTTGTAATGTAAATAGTTCTTTTATGATAAGTCATAATATAATTTAGCAATCCAAACACTATGAATTAACGTTCCGCAAATAAAGCTTACGAAGATATTTTGTGCAGATCCGTTAAGAGTTATCGGTTTGACATCTTGTTTTTTGCCAGATATGGCATTTATTTTATCTTATCACACGCTAACAACAATAGCAAACTCAAGAATTTACTATGTCACTGTCTGAGTTATTAGCCACGTACGCCCATTGAACGTTTAATCGCACCACATTTCACTACTCAGAATATTTTAATTCATTTCTAACAATTTAAATCGTAACAAGTATTTAAAGTCCCACGATCAACGATAACGATCTTTTGAAACTTCTAACCGTTATACTGTCCCGGGAATCTTGACCTTTTTTAGTCAAAATTTAAACCTTACTTATATGTTCCAAACATTTTTATTATAAAAATTAACACCCCTGCACATCTAAATTAAACTTAATTCTAATGATTCGCAAGTGTGAACCGCTTGAAGAATATCTATTATCAAAACGAAGCAGTTTTGTACTGGCCCTTTCCTCGTCGCCTAAACTCTCCGCGTTTGTGGCAGGTGACAATAGGTGGCGCCTAGACACTTTAACATTTCTCTCGTAACAATATGCGAGCCGAGTCTAGATATAGCAGTGTGCCACCAATGCTAAAACTGTTTTGTTTGGTCCGCTGCTTCAGCCGCTCATGCTATAACTGCGCGCGAAACGCGTTGTTCGAGGAGCGTTATACATTATTAGGTAGCTCCATATTCTCTTATTTGACTCCCGATTAAAAAAGAAGAAAGAACGCGAAATTTCGCCCAACGGAAAATTCCTACATCAGCCAGCAGTCCCTCTCTCCCTATAACCGTCATGGCGTACACAACCAACTCGGCCATATACGCGTCGTGATGCAACCGAAAATCGAAACCCGCCTCGTGTCTACTAGTCCGCAGTCGAGGAGAAGAAAAAAGGGAAACCACGGATTTACTCCGGTAGATATGTTGTTGGCGCGCGCGCGCGAGTCGTGATACTCTCTCGGGAGAGGCAGGCGGCGCCTTTTAAGGGGGGCAGACACTTGTAAGCTTCGTGCCAAAAGTTAATCGTTTCGAAAAAAGAACCGCCTTATCTACCTAGGATTTTGAGAATAGCTCGCGATTTCGTACGGCAATTCACCGTTTGAATATGCCGCGTGAATTGCTCAACGAGCGAATAATTCGCTCTCGATATAAAGGCGTACGTTATAATACCTATATACGAGTCTAAAACGACGCTCATTAGGAGCAAAGTGATCAATCTCCTGCTTGAGCAACGAAAATTTCGAGAGCTAGCAGTCAAAATTCCCGCGGATGATGTGTGAGGTGAAAGGTGTGCTTGCCTCTATAGTATAGAAATTTTTTTCCTCGTGACTCTCCCTTGAATATTTAGACGATTTTCCCATCCGTTATGTGCCCAGCTCACAAAGGGAAGCCAGAGATACACATCGCGGTATATCCTCGACACGCGAAGAGGAAAAAATCTTTCAAAGTAAAACGTCGCGCTGGTAATGAAGCTCGCAGAGGACGCGAAAACTAATCGGCCGATTAGGACTTCATTGTGCACGACGTCGGGGCGTTAATTACCGCTCCGCGGGAGGATGTGGATGAATGGCCAATTTGCGCCTCTGTCCCTCGCTTCTTTCGGTGAGCGCACGTGCGCGCGTATATTGCACGCACTAATTTATGAGCCGTCAACGGCGACTTTTCCGCTGGACTCTGTGTGCATTTGCATTTCCTCGTATACGCCTGTCTCTCAACGCTTGGCTTAGGTTTTCAGATCTGAAAAATCACGCGAGGACTGATGTTTGTGGGTTTTGGCGATGACGCTTATTATTACGCAACTGAGTGGCATTAAAAACTCATAGCTCAGGCAGGTCGTTATTAGAATCGACGTCGATTCTGTGAGCACAGCGTAAAAACCCGATATAACGCGCGTCTTTTATGCATAATAAGCCGCTATATACGCTCGCGATAAATCTTGCGTCATGACTTATTAGGATTATTCACGCGGCGCTTCTTCGCCGCGCAAAATCGCGATCGTTCCGTTACACAGCCGTGTGTGTTCGATTGTGCGCCGTTCGTCGAATTACGCGCTTTTTTTACCTACACACATTGCCGCATTTAACGCCGATGATCGAGCGAGAATTTCGCCGATCTATTAAGGACGCTGATTAGGGAGAAACCATGAATAGCGCGCTTTCTAGGCCGATTTCCGGGCGATCGAATGTCGAGTTATTATAGTATGTGTATGCGTGATGTAACCGAGGCTTCGTCCTTCATTATAACCGTTATACACTTATTATTTGCTGACTTGAAAATTTCCAGATTCTTCTCGAGCCGCAGAAATGAGTTCGACGGCGCGCAGATCGATCGCTCGATTTTCGGCCGAACGCATCGCTCTCGTTGCCGCAAAAAGCGAATTTATAAAATATGAGCGAGCTCATATACCCTCCGGACGCGCGTTTCTCTGACGTTTCAATTAAGGCGCGGTCGCCGTCTTTCCGCCCATCGTTTCGCACGCTCCTTATATAGATCGGCGCTCGATGCTTTTTGCTCGACTCTCTCTCTCTCTCTCTCTCTCTCTCTCTCTCTCTCTCTCTCTCCTGTACTTTATCGGTGTAAGTGTGCGCGCAAAGTTCAAGAGCAAGCGATTAAAGCTTCGAATAACTCCATTATGATTTGATTATTTTTTTTTTATCACGACGAGCCGAGTGTATTCCGATTAAAGTTCGCGCGCGTGGCCCGAGAGGAATCGGAAGCCGGTGTATATCGAGGTTCTGTATCTCGTAGTGACTTTGTATATATTTAAAGCGATTGCATTCGATGGGAATGATGTCCATTAAATTTAACGAGTGAAACGGTGCGATATTGAAGCTGTAATTGAGAGAGAATAAGCATCAATTAAGCTGCGCGCTCTGGAAAAACAATACCTGAAACACGTGATTCCACAGGTTCTCATCATCATAAACACACATGCACTCATCGCTATCAGCCCATTGTTATAATTGCTTACGCGTTGCTTTACAAAAAAAACGCACCCGACCGCGGAAGTCTGTGTGTGTATAATGTATACCCACAATACTTTCTCTGAGAGTACACCAACGCGATTCAAATGGCCGTTAATTGGTGCGCGAGGGGAGCGCGCGATTTAGGCTCGGAAATTAACGAGCGTGATTCGTCATTTAGCGCGGAGGAGGAGGAAACGCTTTTTATCGAGCTGTATACGGCTGCCACTTCTTTGTTAGGATAAGTGTGAAAAAAATGCGAGGATGGGGGTATAGGAGGAGTATAACGAGGTGCTGCAGTGCCGGTAATTTCAATTGTGTTCCGGGTGCGTTGATTGATATTTATTGGCGACGATTGTGGCAATCAGGGCGAGAGATGCCGTTAACTAGGTTCTGTTTGTCGTTATTATCATCGCGCTGTCTCATTAAGACAGTCTTTTGTTGTGATACTGATTAATAATACCAACCTAACAATTTTGTTCATATAGTAAGCTTAGATTTCAAAATATAAATGAGAAATCTGACTCAGTCGAAAATTCTCAATTCAGACGCCCTAAAATCCACTTCACCACAATACATCGGAAAAAGAAAAGAAACCCAGGAAAAGCCGATCCTCCAAAGCGTTGGGAGTTGCAGTTGGCGGTAGCTCCCAGCGAGTTTGATTGTCCCTGATTAATTACGCGTGCCGATTCTCTCTCTCTCTCTCTCTCTCTCGGAAGCCGCGCACGCGGTCGGCAATCTAGATAATGCGTAACCGTATTAACGGCCGCCGCGCATAATCTTTTTGTTGTCTGGCGCTGCTGTAGACGCACCGGGGAATCCCCCGCGTCATTTCTTACGCGTAGGAAGAAGACTGTGCGATGGGAAGACGAGTGCGTAGGCGTTTTCTTTTCTCTGCTGCGACTGCAGTTGCTTGCGAGGAATTCGAATGGTGTGCATGTGCAAGCATGGGATTATGGTGTACCGTTGCGAGTTGTCGGGATTTAATGAATTTGTTTGTTCGCCGAGCTGACTTCGTTTTGCATGAATTAGGCTTTGCTTTAATTTAACGATGTGATCGTTAATGACGATCAAACAGTGATTCATCATCCGACCTCACGGTAGATCCTAAATCTCAAAAGTTCATAGAACAGCGAAAAGATCCTCCTCCTTCCGAAACACTATATCCAGCACCTGGCATCCAATGTCAAAAGATCGCTATCAAAAGCTCCTGCCTCTACACCGATATCTCGCCGTCTCTATCCATACAGGCATATCTCTCTCCGGCACGATGCAAGCCTCGGCGCTACTTGTCTTACGATCGTTTTGCCCCCGATGAGAGATCGGTCTTATTGTCAGGCTCCGCACTACTCGGCCCCCATATAAGAAGCCTCAGAGAGTAAGCTGCGCGCAGAGAGAGAGAGAGAGAGAGAGAGAGAGAGAGAGAGAGAGAGAGAGGATATTATGAACGTCGGTAATTTGTTAACGGCAGCGCGGCGGCCGATGATTTATGCCCAGCGAGTAGTCCGCCTTGGAAAAAATGGCCCTTAATGCAGCCGCACGCGCTTTTATGTATCGCGTTTCGAACGCGCCTTCTGCTCCTGCCGAGCGAGTAGTGTATATGGCGTACGTGTACAGCATTGTTTCGCAGCTACTGATTGCTCGGCGGCGGCAAAGCTCGACTTCTTCTTCTTCTACTACTCTTGTGCTGTAAGCCGATATTGTGTGCGAAGGTCTAATGATGATGGGCTCTCGCTACATGCAAATCGCGCGAGCGCGCGGATGCTTTGAGCGTAATCAAGCGGCCTTTTTGATTGATAAATCTCAAGAGAGAGAGAGAGAGAGAGAGAGAGAGAGAGAGAGAGAGAGAGAGAGAGAGAGAGAGAGAGAGAGACCGAAGACGATTGTTGCTCTCTTGCTACCGGTGCTGCCGCTGCCGCTGAGGCTTAACGATTCGAGCATTCACTCGATGTGTGTACGTGTGAGTGGAATGATGACTGGAGGAATGGTTTCATTTGTAGCTTTGTTGGAGCCGCTGTGTTGCTGTCGAATTATTACCAGGGAACAAAACTAACGGTATGATGGAGGATGTTTCTTATACCTGTGCTATGCGGTGGTGGCTCGCAATATCCCTACGAAAACAGAGGAAAAAAAATTGCACCGCATCGGGTCGTCACACTGGCAGTACGTCGACTTCCGCGAAGTGCGGTAGCAGAAGCGGCAGTAGTCAATATCGAGCTGAATCATCATCTGGCGGACGCCAGTGCACAGGTGCAACCGCGGCAATCGTCCGGCCGACAAATTAACGGCGCGGAGACTCGTGATTTGATTCAATTCTCTCGGGGTTGCCTTTGTGCCGCAAGAGAGAGAGAGAGAGAGAGAGAGAGAGAGAGAGAGAGAGAGAGAGAGAGAGAGAGAGAGAGAGACGGAGGGAAAGACGGAAGGTGATGACAAGAGAGAGACCATGCTGATTAATGAGCCCCGGGCTTCAAAGACGCAGAAGCGCGTGCCTTTGAGAGCGCGCGCGAGATCGCTTTTTAATTGATTAATTTTGCGCCGGGGATGGGATGTGCGTAAGTGGACTGAATTAGGCTCTGCTGCTCTGCCGCCGCTTTGCTTCGGGGGATTTTTTGCGGTTGGGGATGGATGTTTTCTTTTTGCTTCGTCTATTTTGAAAGTGTAACAGTTAATGCGCTGGATTGGATTTGAATGCGTGTGTTGGTTGATGTAAGACCACGTCATTGCACTGATAAAACACGGCGAATTACATGTACTCTGTCTGTTATACCACTGATAAGATACAGTGAACTACTGTACACATGTTGCTACCGATGTAACAACTACTAATTATCTCTTATCGCTGAATTCTTTTTATCCTCTACGCTAATTATCCGTCCCTGTCATTGAAGCCTACTGATTACGCGTTATCACTGACCTTGCACACAAACTCTATCATCAAACAAAAACAATCGAGGCATAAAGAAGCATCAGCCCAACCGCGATCGAAGTCACGCAAAGCAGCCAAAATCGCAACGATGCCCCCCAGCGAAGAGCGAATACCGCGGAAGAATGGCCGAATCCCAGAGTAGCAGCAAGAAGCAAACCACTCGAGGCTCTACTGTGAAGTCAATGCATGCATCCGTATACCTCAACTCAACCCCCCCCCCCCCTCAACCAGCGCTACGAGTCGGAGCATTCGGCGCCGGGGAATGCGAATTATGAGCGCGTTCCTCGTTCTCTCTTCGGGCCGCGATTTCCTTCCGCTCGTTCGTCGGAATACCGAGTCGGCATCCGGGCAAGTATCCGCGGAACGAGTCTGCTGCTGCTGCTGCTCTGCGTGTGTTCGTTTTCCCGCTTTTGAGCTTCAGGGAGCCGGAATTCGTGTGGATTTATCGGTCGGCCCTGGGAAATTTTCCAAGATTCGTGGCTATGCCTGGCGTTTCAACGCGTTTTAGCTTTGCGGCTCTTCGAGTTTTGTCCGCAGGAGATTGCTGAGAGTCTACGGTCGGCGTGAGATTTGTGATCGTGGGGGTATGGCGTGGTGTTATCGCAGTTGTTGGAAATTCAAATTGAGCGCAAGTAATATGTGCGTCGTTAGAGAAAGGTGCGTTAAGGAAGATTGAAAATAGTATATTACGATATGTGTGACTTAAATGGCCCGTTATTTCACGGAGAGTAGTTAACGCCCGAGCGCAGCGAGGGCGCTATACACGCCGTGAAACGGGCCATGTAAGTCACGAGTATCGTATACTATTTTATAGCACGTGTGACATAAACCCGCCACCCACAGGGGGGAAGGTGGTGGGGGAGGGGGGACGAGGAGGTTCTAGGAGGGGCTGAGCCAAAAGCTGAGTAAAAAAACTATGAAAATTAAATTTTATACCACTCTAACCTCAAAATCAAAACTTTACTTTGATTATTTGGCGCTCGTAGTATAAAATACGGTTTGATACAGGTGTGCAAGGTAATTTTTACCTCATGTGACTTTGCGCACTCGCTTCGCTCGTGCGAAAACCGTCCCATGAGGTACATATAATCACCTTCCACACCCGTATCGAAACGTACTATTATTGTAAACTATAACATTTGAATTTCTCGCCCAAAAAAATATCTCGTATCCATCTCGGCATGCAGGGATGACAACTTGAAAACGTTAAGACTAACCTCGAAATGTCAAAATGATTACAACCAATTTTCTTAATTTCGGGTGATTTTTGAGGATATTAATAGTGATTTTCCACTTCTTTCTTTTATTCTCATCCATTAAAAACATTAATTACGAGTATTTTTAGTCTTTATTACAGCCTACTACGGGTCTGTAACTTAAGCAAATTCATTATTTCACGGTGTAATAATCGGCTATTTAAGTCACGGATAAGGCAATCACAGACGCACTTTTTGGCCCAGGAATAATTGGCGTCGACGCATGAAGAACGTACATCGCGACACATTTATTGGCAGTGCGTCATCGGCACGATATAGCTTATTGATGGCACTCTTGTTCTAGCAGGGAACATTGGTTTGATTATTGATGCCGCCGATCTAGCTGAAATAATTTTTTTCACGGTACGATAATGTTTTGTCATTTGATAGTGTTGTACTATATTTTCTAATATTGTATGTGTTACGAACGAGGAGGAGAACGAGTCGGAAAGCGAAAAAGAGTAGACGACGGGACTCGAACTCACGGACCTGAGGTTGCGAAGCCTGTGCTCTAACCACTGAGCTAACGTCTACGATACATTCGGATGCGCTGCATCGTAGTACGGCTCAGCTGCTCGACTCTTATCGCTGACTCGTCTCGCGGCTAGCGTTGCAGACGTTGCGTCTGTGACATATGTAAAGACTATCAATTAGAAAGAATAAGCAGATGGTTGTACTCACTTTCTACGATGGCGAACACGAGGGCAATCGCAAACAATACGCATAGAACTTCATGTCGAAGACTACTGGAAGACTGACTGACAGACTTGAAACTGCTGTACGTCGCTTTTATATGACACTCGACGAGCACGTGTTTATAGTGGGCCGTATAATTCCGGAGAAGATAAAAAAGTATTGAGATAAAATATCACTAGTACAAGGGCGTTTCTCCGTTTTTAATTGGCGTATTCGGAACACTCAAGTTTCCGGCATCACGATTGCAACATCTAACAAAGCCTCATTTGAATCTTCATATTTTAAAATTCAGCAAAGACTCCCCGCACATCAATAAATACAATCTCGAACACTCGAACCACCGTCAAAAAGAAGCCTGAACCACAAGCCAAGATCACGACGCCGAATTAAAATAATTCACTTCTCTAATCGACTCCAAGTCTAACCCGCCGTGAAGTTTCATTACCACCAAGCTCAGGCCGCTCTACTCTCGCGGCGCATAATTAATGCTCCGGTGGAGCTCTATTGGCTTTGACGCGCCTCTCTCGAGACAAAACGAAGCTTGCCCGCAGGACGGAAGCCAGAGAGAGCGAGCGCGCGAGTAATTAAAGCACTTTATCCGCTGCTAGAGCTCGTTAAACCGGTGCAACCGATGCACACGTATACACTGTGGTCGCGCAGGTCAAAGCCGAAAGAGAAATCATAATCGAGAGGAGCGCAGGGCGAGGATAATCGATCTCCCGCTCGAGCTTTGACGGCCAGCTTTTAGGCGCATTTGCATGCTAATGGCTGAGCGGGAGTAGAGGTCAGGGGAGCTCGGTTGGAAAAAAAATTGATTATGCCTTACGCCGCGATGCAATGAAATCTGGACATCCTCGTGGAGCCATCAGACAGAGAGACACTCGCACAATTAATCGCATAGGTGTACATAAGTGTACATAAGTGTACGCAACTTGAAGGGTAAATATGCGTCGCGGGGGCGTGAGAAGTGCCTCCTCAGCCCTGTGTGACCTCGGAAAAGCGGGGAAAGAGAGATAGGCACAAGGCGAGCAACGTGTGTAGGTGTGTATATGTGTATATACACACGTAGGAGCGCTGCGCGGAGCCGCTCTCGGACTTGTCCGATTGAATTTTGACAAGCTCGACAAGTTCCCGATCCCGCCGGCCGATTTACACCGGCGCGCTACATGCCGCTTCTTCTTCTCCTTCCTCTTCTTCGCTATACTCTAGCCAAGAGAGAGAGAGAGAGAGAGAGAGAGAGAGAGAGAGAGAGAGAGAGGGGGAGGTTAGTGAACCGTCCGCGCGCCGATACGCCTAATCGTGGGAACAAAATTGGACTTTCCTCTAGGTACCTCGATGCCTCACTTATCTCTCTCACTCTCTTTCCCTCCCCACCAGAGGAGATCGATCGGATGATTAGCATATTCCTATTTTGATTATCGACGCGATATGCGTTCGTACAACACAGCATCCGATAAGAGCTGATGGCTCCGCGAGTGTCAGACGAATCATCATTCGGTGGAGAAAAAGGCAATCGCGTCCACGTTATATATAATTCTCGTGGATCGATCTCATTTGGATCCACTCATTCTCCTTTTCAATTCGTCCTGCGCACCGAGCAGCGGCAGTTCGGTTCCCTCGACCTCTAGAGATGCGCCGCGCGAGTTAACCTTTCGCGGCGGCGGTGGCAGGAGGAGGAGGGACGACTATTTCACGGCCACTTCCTGGGTTCAACGCTCCTGCGATTTCTATGCAGGTACACACACCAGCCTCTCTCTGTATGTATACTCTCACCTTTTATCTCTTCTTCTCCCTTCGTCCTTCAGCTCCGCGTCGGAGATAGACCAAGTCCCCCCCCCCCCTCTCTCTCTCTCTCTTATATATTTCGCGAGAGAGAAGGATCGAGGTAGTGGGAGAAGATGTTGAGCTGCGTGTAAGGCATCCGACGCATTCAGCAGCTTGCATAATATTAAGCTTATGCTACCTGCCCTTCCCACACTTATCACGCGCGCCGCTCGCGCCCTTCCCTTGGGCGCGCAAGAGCTGAGTGATGCCCTTGAACGAGACGCTCTCGAGAGATGTTGCTCACATGTGGAAGCTTGGGTGTGCTTATGGCTATTGTTAGCCAAGTGAGTCACCACTGCTGCTCTTATCAGTTCCCAGGATTCGAACGATTTCCAAGGACGAGAAGGAGGACTGATCGGTCTGAGGAAAAATGAGAAAAGTGCGCGCGTTCCGGAATCCTTGGCGCCGAGTTGTGCGGGACGAAGGAGAGAGTGAGAAGCAAGAGCAAAAGGCGTACTTCGGTGGGTTAAGTCAGCGGGGGTCAGGGAGATGTGCTCTCGTGTCGGGCGGGGCTGCTCGCTCACGACTTGAACTATCGCACGCCCCCACACCACCTCCGTATATACTGTGAGCGCGCAGGAGAGAACGAGAGGAAGAAGCGTCGATCTTCAAGTCTGGATACGCGTGGGAGAGAAGATGATGCGGTCTTTATCCGGCTGCACACCAGAAGCTCGACGATTTTCAACGGCGAGATGGCTAGATTGATATTTCGGGTGTCAATAATCGCCTTGTTTTAACGTCTCTGCGAGGAAAGCTCGATGGATAAGTCTCTCTCTCTCTCTCTCTCTCTCTCTCTCTCTCTCTCTCTCTCTCTCTCTCTCTCTCTCTCTTTCTTTCTCTCTCTCTCTCTCTCTCGTGTATAGACTCGATGAAGTGTGTTCGAGGAGATAAGAGCGCGAGGAAAAAGTACCGGCAACACGAATTCATTCGGAGCAGCGGGACTTTAATTGAGCCGCAGCGGCGCGGCGGCTATGAGTCAGTCAGCGGTCAATCAAGCCTCCGGAGATCGAACGCCGTGATCCAGATGCAAGTGTATGTGTATATACGTTGCAGTGAGATCGAAGGCCGGGCGTGGCTGTAGACTGTATCTGTGTAGGTTTATGCGCCTCACGAAAAGGACCTCGAGTCCGACCGTAAATTCTATACGCCGACTCGGGCAATAAATGTATTATCGCGAGGGCGAGAACGAAGCACCTGCTCTCTCGCGGTCAATAATCGTGAGTTGAGAGAGAGAGAGAGAGAGAGAGAGAGAGAGAGAGAGAGAGAGAGAGAGAGAGAGAGAGAGAGAGAGAGAGAGAGAGAGNATTTAGTGCGCTCGCGGCTGAGGCTTTTTCTCGCGCGCGTAGCGGAGGCCAGGGCCAGTGGCTCACGGACGAGAGAGCGAACCTGTCCCACATTCGCGCGAGGATGATTGTGTATACAGCTGTATTGATGGGGAGATCATCGGTTGTTGCTGGGAGGATATGGTTTTCGTATGTTCAATTCGTTGCATATTTGAATATTGTAGTTGAATATATTCTTTATATATAAAGACACTATTTATGTTCCCTTTGCGAACTATATTGGAGTGAACACTGCGTTCCGTGATGACTGCGAAAAGTATGTCACTATAGCTTTGACAATGTACCTTTGATATAGTATTTCGATTTGTGTATACTGAATAACCAAGTACCCTAAAATTCAACTACAAAATTCAAGTCTCAAGCAGTTATAACATGAGCGGCCAAAGCAGCAGGCCAAACGAGGCAGTTTAACACTGGTGGCACACCGCTATATCTAGACTCGGCGCGCACATTGTTATGAGGGAAATGGAAAAGTGTCCATGCGCCACCTATCCCTGCTAAAAATAGTCTATTAAAATCCATAAGATTCTCTATCGAATTGAATGGTAAGTCTTAATCGCCTTATTCGCATTAAAACTCAATTAAATTCCATTAAATTAATTAAAGTCTATTAAATTCTATAGAAAAATCTATCGATTTTAATTGCTGTTTTTTTATCTATCCATTTTAATTGTAATTTTCCTCATTGACTCTGAATGATTGAATGGAATTTAATTGAGTTTTATTGGAAAAAACGCGATTAAGGCTTGCCATTCAATTTTATCGACTTTTATCGATTTCAATGGAATTCTTTTAGCGGGGATCTTCACCTGCTAGAGACATGGAGTGTTTTTAGACGGCGTCGAAAGGGCCAGTCAAAAACTACTTTATTCTGATCATCGATACTGCTGTGGCGATTCACACGTGACGATAGAAACAATTTTTGCACCAATTTTTTTTTAATATAAAGACACAAATTTTTACTTTTAAAACTGTATAGTAAGTTTACGTAGTTAACAAGTTTTGTGTAAAATAATGCAATTACAATTATTCAATGCACAATAAAACTTTAATATAGTAGGCTGGTATTGCATCCTCTGAACCTGATCCGTCAATTTTTTCGAATCGTTAAAAAATAGTTTATATTCATTAAGTCACTGAACCGTATAATCTATACGTAACAACGTGTCTTAAGCCATCATCTTCCCACCAAAACACTAATATCACTGTCTCAAATTATCCTTAAAGTATGTAATGATGTGGATTTCTGTGGCAAACTACTCGCGGCCACACTCATTAATGCTTCAATAATCTTTATTCAGACTCCCAACCGAAATTTATATGCGGCGTCAGGTCGGAAGTATTTACTCGAGAACTCTATTACTTTCACGTGTCCGGCTAATGGAAACTCTCTTTCTCGGAGGAGATTCGGCCATGAGAAAGTCGGGGAAAAATAATCACACTCACGTTTATAAATTGACACTTATTTCACCATTTATTAGTATAACCACAAAAAAGATTCCGACTGTAAAAACCGGCAGAATAGATACTCGCTCGCCACGCAGTAACTCGAGTCACTTACACAAAATAATCTTACGAATCAGGTGAATTCCTCTCGGCGGAACAAGGATATTTTTACTCGACGCTTCTCTCACTATTTACAATCTTACCCTCTCGCTCTCATGGTCTTACATCGTACCCCAGTCGTCTCTTCCAGATCTCGTACCAAAGTGGTGGGTGCTAGCTGCCCTCTGTCTCAAATCCAACAAATCCAAGTGAGCGAGTCTACTCGTCGACTCGCGTCGCGTCGCCTCGCGGAGTTTCTCGCGCATGCGCACCACATACTTGCATACTTTACAGGCTTTTTGTAGACTGTTTGACAGAAGATTTCGCTTACAAACATTATTTACATACTCTTAAACACGCCCTTTGTACACCAGTATGTCGGTATAATTTATTATACAATTTTATAGTAAACAACAGCTTGCAACACATACATCCACATCACACATACACGCGCGCGGCATACGCATATACTCGTCGCCGCGAGTAGCTTCCCCCTCCCAGCTGCTTACTCTTCTCCTCGGCTCGCACGGCTACGGCGGTATCCGCACTGCTCGTGCTTGGTGTGCGTGCATGAGTTGGTAGTCGTGAGGCGAGCTGTTACGTAGTGCGGTGTTTGCGACGTTGACTGCTATTCTAGTTCTCTCTCTCTCTCTCTCTCTCTCTCTCTCTCTCATTCGGCTTAATACGGGTACTATCCGGCTGGTACTTGATTTCTAAAAGGACATCAATGCAATAAGTGCTTATCCCTTTATTGGTACAGTCCTGGCAGAGAGCGGTGTGAGTAAGAGACATAGACTTTCCAGCTTCGATGGTCAGCCCGTCGCAAGTAGTAATTTAATTCCTCACTCGCAAACATTCAATAAACTCGCCTTAATCTATATCCAACAGTAGAAAGTAAGCAAAAACTAAAACAACCTCATATCAGTAAATCAATTCGACCTGCAGTGGATCTTCAATCACTTATGATTTGACAAAACGCAGCGTTTGCAGAGAGCTACCACCTCGAGCGAATCGCTCCAATTTCCAGCAAAAGCCAACGGTTCCCATTGTAACTATATAAACCCACACATCTACAGTGCACTTGCCTGCCTGGAGACTATATAGTACGGCTGCGGTTCTCGTTCTCATTGTCTGCGGTCTAGCCCAAGAAGTACCTACTGGAGGGTGAGTTCGATTTCCCATAGAAGATAGTCACGCCACGTCGGGCGCCTCTCGCCTCGTCCGCGCGGAACTTCGTAATGGGAAGGAGGTGCGCATCTTCCGACGCGAGTTCGCGCTTGACCCACTGCAAGCGGCCGGTCGTTTGTGTACTTTTTTTAGTCTGGAGTAATAAGAGTCGATGCCCCGACGGGCGGTCCTCGGACTTGTTATTATTTTCCGCAAGTTCTGGTCGCTGTTATAGAGACACGTCCGATCGTTCCTAATCAAGAGAACGACGACTTAATTTCATCTTCACCCCCGATTCCAAATTCCCATGTACATGCAGTCCCGCTCGATTCTCACACGTACCAGCTCGTCGAATCTCCTCTCCAACATGTGAGTGTGTGTGCACTTGTGCAGTGTCTGGTACATCGCCGGATTTTCCGCGGCGTTTCCTCGTTCCCTCGTCGTCGCCTTTTCGCGAGTCACGAGTCGGTCCTGCAACAAATGTACGCGATTCCGCGCCGCGGGATAACAACGAGAGACGCTCGGCGCGCATTCCCCGAATAGCCTAGGCGCCCGATGAACTCTACTCTCCGACGAGAGCCTCCCGCTGCTGCTGCTGCCGCTGCATCGGAATCGATAACGCGCTTCGAATTCCTATCGCTTATATACTTTCGGAGGACTTCGACGTGCTATTAACGAGTTTACAGGCTTAATTCGCACCTTTGGTTGTCATAGCTCTGGTTTCTCTCGTTGATGCTCGAATTTTAAATGGCGCAGTGCGCGACGGCGGATGAAAATAGACGACCGTCGAGGATGAAAGAGGCCCGAGGCAGAAGTCCTCGGAGTTTTCCCGCGAACGTGACCTATACTCTCGATCCGTGAACTAGATTCTCCTCACAATGGAAAAAGCACCGCAGTGTCTATATGCGTGTGATTCACTCGTGTGATCCGTGAGTCACACACACACACTTCGAAAATCATCGAATCATCGGCGCGTTGTATTATGCAAATCATCGGCTTTCCACTCAGCATCTCCAAGGAACACAGAAAAAGTGGCGCTTATCCCTCTCGTGAGAAAATCGCTAACAAGCCCGTAACACGCAGCCCACTCCTGTGTGTCTCTCGCAAAAACCGTATAGCGGAAAAAAGCCCATCGCGTCGTAAATTCGCCAGGGCGACGATCATCATCGATTCTACTCCCTTAATCACCGGCTGCTGCTGCTACGCTGCCTCGAACAAAGGGTAACGAGCGCAAACGGACTAGATGATTTACATCCCGAGGCGGATAAACGAATTCGATGGATTTATATACGCACGAAGGGCTGCTGCTGAGGAGACATTGTCGCTGAGCGACGATGAAAACTATAAATTCATACGCAGCTCGCAGCCGTGATTACTTTTAATCGTTGCGCTCGCGAGCGTCTAGCCTTGAGTATACGAGCCGTAAAACTCTATCTTGATGAGAGACTGTCCTTGCCCGAGTCTACGTATGAAACTTCGAGGAGCCTGATATGGCGGCGCAAACGGCACTGGCGGTGAAAAACAATCGCAAGTCTCCTGGGATCGACGAGCTGAGCGGCGGAGAGGATGAAAAAGACGACGCCTAAAAGGCGCTTAATACACTGATGTGGGACATTTCTATCCCGAGGATATACTTTACCTTTTTTTTTCATTCTTATGATGCGGATATACTTCAATACTTCTACTCTTTTCAGTTCGAGTATGTACTGTCCCCAACTTTTCTCTCGCGCAACTTCGCCCGGCTTCCCGACGAAACGGGTCCAGTCCTCCCAGAGAATATCAACGAGCTTTACTCGACATCAGCCGCAAAAACAAAGCTCGAAAAGGGGCAAAAATGCGCAGCGGCAGCTCTCCGCGTTGTAACTCACTCGGACATTCATAGCGCGAAGCGCCGATGCTCGCTCACGTACGTCGATGAGTGGCCACTCGGGCTCTGCTCTCTCGCGCGCAACCGGCCACCCTGTCAATCACTTAGCCGCGCGTATGACGGGCATACGAACGCGAGGCGGATGTTTCGACGCGGTTTTTTCGATTCGGTGGAGAACTGAAATCATTCGAAGTTAAATATCGATATTCGCATCCGATCAAGATGAAAAAAGCAAGTTCAAGTGTGCTAAAAAATGGAAAAACAAAAGAAAAAACAACGACGACGAAAGGAGCCGGTTGTACGCGAGACACGACGCTGAGAAAAATACCTCACCTCCTCTCTCTCTCTCTCTCTCTCTCTCTCTCTCTCTCTCTCTCTCTCTCTCTCTCTCTCTCTCTCTCCGCGCGCTCACGATCGGGCCGATAGTCCCCGTCGAATTTGCATCCGTGGAATTCCGGCTCTCGCGCAGGTCCCCCTTCGAGAAGTACCTGTAGGTATAGACTCGCGGTCAGCACAGTAGCAACAGCAACAGCAGCAGCAGCAGCTTCTCTCCTCGTGCAGCGTCGCCTATGATGCTATGCAAACTCGGGCTACTCTATGCGCACGCCGTTGACGTTTCCTGGATACGCTGCATCGCGTCGCGCATTCGTTAATGCGCGACACGACTCCGGCGCATTATCGGCGAAAAATGCCACGCGGTTTATCTTGATCCCGATTGTGTGCGCGCGGGGACGACGGCGAGGATTTTTTTTTATCCGTCTTTTGTCGTCGCTGCTTATTTTTCCTGTAGGTATACGAAACTTAAGGCTTCTGCGTGGAGACAAGCGGAATATACACGGAGATGAAAAAGTCGGTGCTATCGCTGAGACGTATGACAGTATAGTAGTGGAACTAAGCAGTTTTGGACCGGCCTTTCCCCGCGGCTTCAACTTTTCGACTCTTCGTGTCTCTGGCGAGTGAAAATAGGTGGCGCATAGCCACTTTTCTAACTCCCGTATCTTAATGTGTGAGCTCCGTCTAGATATAGCGGTGTGCCACCTATGACAAAACTGCCTCTTGTTAGACCTGCTTGGATCACTCATACTGTCTATTTTGCTATTCGAAATGTGCAGCTCTATATTTGACTGCTTTACCATCGCATATGAAATCCTCGTGTTTTCTTTCTTCTGCGATAAGTCGCGTAAACTCTCAAACCTTATATAATACTTGCCGCAGTCATACAACGCTAAATCAACGCAATCAGTATACACACGCGATGCCTATCAGCGCTCGCGCGTGTCAACAATTAGTAAATGGCCGATAACGATGACATCCACCATAATTAAATCGTCCATTATGCCAAAGTAATTCAATAAATAGCAGAGCGATTACCAAGACCGCGAGCGGCTTATCATCAGGCGGCTGAGCCAACTACGGTAGCGAGCGAACCGCTGCTGCCGTCGGCTAGTACGGAAAAACAAGCCAAACCGGAACTGAACTCCCTTCCCGCGCACTCGCTCTTCTTATACATCTCTTCTCTTTCATATTCGCCGTATCTTTCGTACCGATCAGCCTCACGTCGCTCCGCGGTGTAGTGTGTATCGAAGGGCTTCTTCTGCTTCTTCTTCTTCTTCTGCGAGATATATCGATTGATTCAACTACTGTGCACATGATACTATTTTTTTGAAAATTAACCAATAATCCTCTACCCACTGCGCACGACGTCGTCGCAGAACCGGATATGGCTTCATGGCGCTTATGTGTGCTCTGCTGGCCCGCAGGCATTATCGTTTCGCGCTCGTGTCGCGCCGCCGCTATCTTATCCCCATCGATGATCTCGCGCCGAGACGTGCACGAGCGATACTATTCCACGGAAGAAGCGCGGAAGAACAGTCAGAGGATGTGAGATATTGGCGTCGGAACGCGTTTGGCTCATATGGAGGACTAACTGGTCGGTGCGGAAAAAGGGCGGGTGTGTGCGAAAAGAAATCGCGAGGCTTATAGAGATATAATGAACTGCTAGCCGAGTTTGGCTTTTGAGAGAGTAGTTTCTGGATTCTTCGACCTTATCCGGAGCATTCCGAGCGAGCGAGCGTAGTTTTTGAGGGAAAGTCCGTCACGTAGCCTTTGACGAGAATTCCAACTGACGGGTATGTACAAGGCGTCGTCGAGGTGTGGACAAATGAATCAGCTATGATTGACGATGAAAAAAGCGCGAAAGAACCGTTTGGAGTCTTGAGTGCACCGAATCGAATTAGAATACTGAGCCCGTCTCCCTCTCTAAAACGAAACGCTTGTATTCCACGATTCCGATTTCCCGTATTGTTTCTCCGCTTATCGCCTACGACTATCTGGATACAGGCGCACTTTGGAGCCATGGAGTTACAACTAATAGTTCCCTTTTCGCCACTAGCCCCTCTGCTTCCCTTTTTTTTGCATCTCGTGCCCCATGACACTTCGGGTATATTCAGATTCGGACACGATATGTGTATAATAGAAAAATATATTTGAGTAATAATACAGAATCCTCTCTTAAAAAAGTGATGTGAAGCATTTAATTGATCTCCAGTCGCCTGGTACAAGAATTTAGGAACGCGAATTAGAAACGCGAATATTATTACATAACCTGCAAACGCTTTGAACTGTTAGTGTTCAGCAGGCGGCAAAATTTAAAATCATTCTAGAATAAGACATAATTGATGGTACACTCAGAAAAATGGCCTGTTCGAAGCAAGAGGATTTTCCTCTTGTCTAAATCGTTTTGATTCGAAAGGAAATTCATTTTGATTCCAGAAGAAAAATATTAACTCAAGAATTAATTTTTTTGAGCCAAGAGGATTTTCCTTTTCATTTTAAGTACCATGTTCGCTTAAAAATGCCATTTTCATCTTTCACCAAGAAGAATCCTCTTGATTCAAAAAGAATCATTTTCGAGTAATTTTACAAAAAGGCTCAAAAAAGAACATATCCTCTTACCACAAGAAATGATTCATTTGACTCAAGAGGAATCGTTTTCGGGTAAGAATCACAATATTTTTTAGCAATAAAATTTTGATGGTGAAAAGATTTTCCTTTTCCCTCAAAAGGAATCATTTTGTTTCAAACTTATTATCTATTAGAAGCAAAATTTTTTACTCTTGTGGCAAACTGATTCCTATTCGGGGAAATAGAATTATTTTTCTTGCGAGAAGATTATTTTCCTGTTGAATCAAACGGAGTGCCGCTTGGGGACATATTTAAGATTATTATCCTTTTGAGTCAAAAAGATTCATTTTTCCTCAAAAGGACTTTTTTCTGAGTGTATGGAAAACTTCTAGACCCTTCTATGCGCTATACCTGACCGACCCTATGGCGTAAATGCCTAATGGCTCTGTTCTTAGAAAGGACTTTGAGAACATTCCTAAAGATGCGGGCGCTATAATTACACTCAGAAAAAAGTCCTTTTGAGGAAAAATGAATCTTTTTGACTCAAAGGGATAATAATCTTAAATATGTCCCCAAGCGGCACTCCGTTTGATTCAACAGGAAAATAATCTTCTCGCAAGAAAAATAATTCTATTTCCCCGAATAGGAATCAGTTTGCCACAAGAGTAAAAAATTTTGCTTCTAATAGATAATAAGTTTGAAACAAAATGATTCCTATTGAGGGAAAAGGAAAATCTTTTCACCATCAAAATTTTATTGCTAAAAAATATTGTGATTCTTACCCGAAAACGATTCCTCTTGAGTCAAATGAATCATTTCTTGTGGTAAGAGGATATGTTCTTTTTTGAGCCTTTTTGTAAAATTACTCGAAAATGATTCTTTTTGAATCAAGAGGATTCTTCTTGGTGAAAGATGAAAATGGCATTTTTAAGCGAACATGGTACTTAAGATGAAAAGGAAAATCCTCTTGGCTCAAAAAAATTAATTCTTGAGTTAATATTTTTCTTCTGGAATCAAAATGAATTTCCTTTCGAATCAAAACGATTTAGACAAGAGGAAAATCCTCTTGCTTCGAACAGGCCATTTTTCTGAGTGTACCTTATACCTGGAAAAGATCTAGAGCATTTCTTACACTCTTAGTCCCAAATGGCTTCTAAGTGAATGTAGAGTTTTCTAGAAGCGTCAGCTTCAACACTCTTGTATTCTAATTTACAATGTTGTGTTTGAATAACACATCTACACACAAATTGTTGCACAAAAAATACGATGTTTCTATATGCATTAAATTAAAAACCAAGGGTTTATAAGGTATTGTAATTATATTTAAAAGAAAATATATTATCGATTGTAAATATTTATAAATAATAAAATACAATTTGATGTATATATAGTATTTTTCGAGCTCTTAATACACATGCTAATAAAAATAATTTCGTTCGTTTATTCGCCCTAAGAACGCCGTGTAATACGTTCGATTTGAGTAACGTGACTTTAAAAATAATTAATTATTAGAGATCAATTAATAACACTTCCTCTCTGCGTTTTCTCGGGCTTGAGACCGACAATAGGCCGCATTAAAAGTGCATTAAATTTTAAGAATCTCTCGCAAGAAAATCCGTGCGTTCATTTCGACGTCTCGAAACAGTCTGCATTCTGCTGCTTTAATTTTTAGGCACGACCGCGACACGGAAGTGCCTTATAGTTTCGTGTGCGAAAAATGTGTACCATGCGATATCTCGCACAATTTTCGACCGATCGGGCTGAAATTTTAGGAGAAGTCTCATTTCGCAAAAGCCAAAAAACTATTTTTTTTATCCCGATCCTCTACGTCGTTTTGAAATGCGGGCACAATTTGTTTAGATTTTATGGATTTTTACGTGTATTTCCAATAAAAATTTTGGTGTTACACGATTAACTCTGAGAGATTTTAATCAATCGGGCTAAAAATTTGTGTGTCAACTCCTCTTATAATAGTAAGCTGACAGTTCTATTTTGGGCTTGATCCTGCATGTATACGCAGAATGCGGTCACCTCCAAAAATCGCTAAAAACGGTTTTTTGGCTCTAACTCGAATTCTAAGCATTCTACAAAAAAAAGTTAAATGGAAAAGTTGTAGATCTTTGAAAAATACAACTTTTTCCCATTAACATCAAATCATGAAAATGCTTATAACTCGAGTTTACAGCCCAAAATCGCCTTTTTACAGCTAAAAAACCAATTATTTGCCATAAAACTTTGTGGATATACGTTTTACATGAAAATGTTAAATATAAAAGTTGTAAACATTTTCAAAATACAATTTTTTACCTTGGCGAACATTTTTTAAACAATTTTCGACATTCAACAACTCTAGAAACGCCTTTCTACAGCTAAAAACCAATTATTTGCCATAAAACTTTGCGGATTTACGTTTTACATGAAAATTTTAAATATAAAAGTTGTAAACATTTTCAAAATGGGTGCGAGCTTAATAACATTCAAACTTTTTACCGTAGCAAACATTATTTTTAACACTTTTTGACATGCAACAACTCTAGAAACGATTTTTTAAACATCAAAACGCGCTATGTAAATCTTGGCTACGCTAATTAATAATATTCTTCTGTTTCAAAATAATAATATTCTCTTCAAAGTATAATTTCTTGCTGCAACTGACACTCTCGTCGACTATTGATGAACTGATACTCACATATTGCATCGTCAGTGCCATTGTGGGTGCATCACTTTTGAATACTTTTTGCACCGTCTTACAAAGCACTAATCGCGAGCAGCTGATCCGAGAGCGGGATCGTGGTGAGCAGACGTTGTTTGTAAACACATATAGGCACCATAGTAGCACTTCTGTTCTGATTTTAAAACTACATATATCACTGCTGCATCGCGTCGTCGTTTCCGTTTTTCACTACGCACTTACTTATATCGCCGAAAATTTAAACAGAGCAAAACATTGCGGTTAGCAGAGGCCAGGAGGCTATATCAAAACGTCAAAACACATGGCAGAAGGCTGCAGCGTGTGCATGTCGCCGACCGGTCGCCAGATCGATGCGCACAATGTATGCGCAGTGGTCGAGCTCGTTGCCTCGCTTCGACAGAGCCAACGAACAGCCGTTCGGCTTTGCTTAGCTGATAATAAAAATAATACTTTTTCTGCTTAAATTATGTAATAAACTATCTAAAGATAAAAAATATATGTTTTTTCAGACAGCGAGCGCGCAGCGCAAGTGGGCATGGCGAGCATCGGCGGTCGTGCCTTATGCGCAAAACGCGAAGTGCGAGCGTTTTGTGTGCCTTGCATAGCGAGCGATGCAAGGCGGCAAGCTACATAGCGGCCGAAGGCCGCGTTGTTGGCGCGCTAGTTGAATTTATCATATACAGTTGACATTTGTGGTCTGTGCTCTGCTAATTTGTTCGAACACCACTTTCCAAGTAATAACAAGTATTTGGATACTTCAATATACTTATCACCTGCTTTTTTATCCCTTAAAAAATGCAAATTTTCATCCTCAAAACTGTCCACATAATCTTTTAATTTTTTGTTTGTTGGTCTTGATTTGTCATAAGCAGACAAACCAGTAGCCAATTCGAATAAAACAATGCCATAACTGTATGTATCAATTTTAGATGATAAATTTCCTTTAAAGATGTATTCTTCAGGTAGATATGGCCGCGTACCTTGAATCTTGTTTACCTAAAAAACAAGCATTATTATAGTTCAATTGCAATGAGTAAATATTACAAAAAATAATAATAATAATAATAAGTTACTTCAAAAACTCACTTTAAGAGAATCGTCTAATGAACCTTCTTTTGCTAAGCCAAAATCACCAATTTTTGGTTCATAATTTTTGTCTAATAAAATATTAGCACTCTTTATGTCGCCATGAATTAATGGCTTTTTGTGAACAGTATGCAGATACTGCAATCCTCGGGCTATTCCTTTGGCAATTTCTCGCCTTTGGATCCAGTTTAGCGGATAAGATCCATTTTTTAAATGTAAACGATCCTCCAATGAACCGTTTTTCATGTACTGGTATATTAGGCAAGGTGCTTCACCACCTATGCTGTATGCATACAATGGCAATACGTTTTCATGTGGCATTGAGTTCAAAATTTTTATTTCTCGAAATGATTGCTCTAATTGCAATGCATAGCTCTCATCACAATCAGAACCCCTTGGCTTAATTTTCTTGATAGCCACTTCAGTATTTTTCCAGATACCTATTTTTAACAATGAATTATAAGATTATTAATTAAATGAAAATTTCATGTTTTGCATTCATTCGTTCACGTAACACATACCTTTGAAGACAGTTCCAAATCCTCCCTTACCAAGTAAATTTTCTTCTTTCCAGTTGTCTGTTGCAGCAGCCAACTCACTATACGGAATTCTTGTTAATAGTGTTAAGAAGAGTTTAGGCAATGGCGCTAACAAATTATTTGAAGTACTGATGGGGGTTTGCTTTTGTTGATTATTTTGATTTTGTACACCTATTTGGATATCTTTGGCATCTCTTCTAAGCTGACCGTTCAGCAGGACTTTTTGATGATTTCCTTCGCCATTGTGCAACAGTATATGATATTTACTATCGACAAATGACTTTAATGGGACCATTGCTTGATGAAGACGCATTCTGGCTAGCAAGATAAATAATTCTAACACTGTATGATTGTGCTTTTCCCACATTGTTAGAAGTTCTTCAGTAGGGTTCTGTTCTTGTTTTAAATTTTGTATTTCAAGAACATTGTAACCCATCCAAACACCTATTGAAAGATAAAAAAAAATAGTATTGGCCGATGTACTAGATAAATTATAATTTATATTTATAACAAGTTATATATATATATATACCTGCAAGTTCTTCCCATTTGTTATTTTTATTCAAAATTTTACACAATTCTACTCGTTGAAGGTATGGTAATTGGTAGATAAACTTAATACTTTCAGTACTAGAAGCCATCTCAAGTGATATATTTTGGTCCTTGTGTGTTGGTTATATACCTAAAATAAAGTAAACAATAAAATATATATAATATGTGGTGGCCACACAGGACTCACTCACACACACACAAATACACACTCACTGATCCAAACTTTCTTATAACAATTAAGTATACGAACGTGCCCCGAACGTGCCCCGAACGTCTTCCTTCGGATTAACAGCCGCGTATTTCGTCCTAACCCGGGCCTCGGTTATAATCGCCGAATTCATATTTTTTAGAGCAATCGACGCCCGCAATTTCCCGGATTAGCCCACGACGCGTACGGTACAATAAAGCGATAAACGCTCGGTCTTGAACATCGGTACACAGCTCGGTTTACGACGATCGAAACGTACCGCCGAGCAGCTGCCGCTCGCCGGGATTTTGGGTTTTCCCGCCCGGTCAATAAAGCCGTTAACGGTCGACGAGCCCAAACCGGCGACGTACCTAAGGGCACGCTTGGCATTCGAAGTGCGCACGCGCCCTCTCCCTCCGAACGGCGGAGAGGGGCAGCGTCGGAACCGTTCAGGGGCACGACGACATTTTCGGGACCTCAGTTCATCTGGAGACACGACACGAGTCGGACGGTCCCAGAATCCACGACATACGTTTGTAAGATTCCAATAAAATAAAAAGCAAAGTTCAACAGACATTCCGCAGTTCTGCACATTCTCCTCGCTGATCACTACCTCGTCCACCCCAAAAATATTTAAATAAAATTACCTATTTTGACAGAGATCGTTGTGCGCATGGATCACACAGGATACAGCTAAGCCTTGTGCTCCTGATAGAGGTCAGAAGTGAGTACTTCACTCTACAGTTGCTCGATGCAGACTCACTTCGACTTCAAGCTGCTCATGACGGTAGCAGTCGGTTCCGCGTTCCGCTCCGTCAAAGCGGGGCGTTACGGCGTACTAGTGTCCTCTGGCGGCAGGCAGCGCCTTTCTCTACGCGCCACGTAAACGTCCGCTACAGGAGTAGGGAGCGGCGCAGTTGCGCAGTCCAGCGTCGCCATCCCCGCGCTCCGCCAGCTGGGATTTACGTAAATGATGATGGAGGGGATCGACTACCTGTGCGTCTGAACCACGGTCAGTTCAGGACACTAGAGATCCTAGAAATACAGAGTTGCGACACGAGCCGCCATTAGTCGACCCACGCTGAGAGTGGGGAGAAAGCGCGCGAAGCGTTGTGGTGGTGCAGCTGCATGCTGTGAGGCTGCTTATGACTGAAAAGATAAATTGTTCTTTTTCAGTTAAGAAATAAAAAATTTGATAAATATAAACAATTAACTATTCATTAATACTATTCTTTGTATGAATGATTTATAAATAATTATTACTTTCTGTTGTTAAATCAATACTACCGTTTTGAAAGTTAAAAAGTAGGTACGACTGGGAATTCATTATTTTTGACAAAAAAGGAATTTTATATCAACATTTTACATCAGAATGAAAATATATTACAATTTTCAGAATGAAAATAATAATTATTTTATTTAAGTTATACACAATAAGTCACTTTATACATAGTGTAAATAGTATCGCTTGTTTACAAAATACATAAATATAATCGATAGTTGTTGTTGTTGTTTTTTTTTAATCTGTATAACAGTAACATGAAGACAAACGTTAAGCGATGCTATAATTCCATATTACATTTTTTGACGATAGCTTATTAGGATTTATAGTATTACTTTTATTTTACGCGTGCATGCATTGCCATGGTTTTGCTACCGAATTCATTTTTGTTCTTATATTTAATATTTTTTTTCGGCTCGTCCTTAATCTATACATAGTAAATCTACAAATAATTTTATTTCGCAAATTATGACAAGGTAATATGTGTGGTGCTAGAAGAACACTAGATTCATCTGCATACAATCGTTTGGCGTTTATGTTATTTAATTTAACATAATCAATATACGATCTAAATATCTGTTCCATCTTTAAAAAAAATACAAATATTACAACGTTACAATAAAATAGCGAATTTCTATAATTGAGTGGCGTAGGAGCGTCACGAAGGCGAGTTTGAGAAGCAGACGACACTTCGGCGATCGCGACACTATATACTTCTATATTGATAACGTGATTTTTCATTGTAAAGAAAAATATGCTTATGTCTATTGTACCTCACTTATTTTACGTATATTAGCATATCTTGCGATAAACTTTGATTTTCAACAAAAATATTGGCCAACAAGTCATTTTTTTACAAAATAATCGAGTCGGTATTTCCAAATGCTCGATTTCAGTATCTCTTTTTTGTTCAGTATGACCATGGTAGGACCGTGAAGTTGGCCGCAGCAAGTGTTTTAATTCATTATTTACAATTGATTATAATGTGGTTGTGATTTTTTGACTTAGTCACATATTTATATGATGCTTATGTTTAATTGTCAATAAAAATATTGACAAAAATCGTGTTATGTCTCGTATTTATATACAGTAAGCCTGGTCTGACCACTGGTTAGAGCGTGAAGTTGGCCGCTGACAAGGTGTATTGGCTTGATGAGAAACATTGCTTTCCCACAGATTTCTTCATGCTGCCTACAATATCAAGTGGCGCGGTAGTGCCACGAAGGCGAGTAAGAGGTTGCCGGTGCATACTCTGCGTTCCGGAACAGTAATCGTAACTAGGTAGCCAGGGTAGCCGATGATGACGTCTAGGCGGGGCGCACCGTTATTTTTTTGTGTCTAGATGTAAAAATCATTCGAGAGCGGTGTCTATGTGTACAGGGTGGCCGATGACGAGGTCTAAGTAGTTCGCACCTTGTTTTTTGGTCTTTAGGTGTAAAAATCATTCGAGGATGGTGTCTAGGTGAACAGGCTGGCCGATGACGAATTCTAGATGGTGCGCTTCGTAGATATTGGTGTTTAAGTGTAATAATAGTATTCGTGGACAGCGAAAATTTACACCTATCCATATTTTCCTAAAATTCATTATAGCGACCATACTAATATTTTGCGACAGAATAATCAGTGTTTTCATGTTAGTGATAAAAATGTTACAAAAAGGCCATGGTCAAAAGATGCTAAAGATGCTTATATTTTATTTTTAGGAAAAATATGTGATACTCAAAAAAATTTACGAAAAAGGACTGAAATCTCTAAAAAATTGACTTTTAAAAAAGTAAAAGGTTAGGCGAGTTTGATATATTCCCCAACGAAATTACAGATAAAAAAGAACTGAGATCAATTAAATGAAGTCAAGTTTATTATATTTAATTATAATAAAAAAAAAGAATTGTTTTTTTCAATCAAGGGCTTACTTAACTTAAAGTTAAGTAATATGATAATCCATTAGGAACAACTCTCAAGATACTTACTACGTAACTTGCCATGCCCGTTTCATTTTGTTTTCTGGTGAACAACTAAAAGTTCCTTTTTATGTATTAGAACGTGATACAAACACCATAAGTACAATATTTTAGTTTACCTTCGAGCAAAAATAAAGAACGAAACATTCACGTCACAAAAATATACGAGACAGAAAAAAAGGAAAACTTCAGCCGTTTATTGGAATGATCTTCAGAATTATGGCAAAGTACAGTTTTTCATCCGTGTAAATAATATTGTTTATGCATTTGTAAAAGAACTTGTTCTAGATCTTACTATTAAGTACGAAATCCACCCTTGTGAGTTTCGTGTAGATATTTTTGATGTAATAATACCTGTACGTTGTTTAATCGTGCAAAGCTAAGCAACGACGTTGGATCTGCATTTGAATTTTTGGCAGAACTTGAAGGTAAGCCCGAGTATAAAACTACTGCTTGGTTTGTTAAATTCGTGCCTCGGTGGTTTCGTCTGGTAACGGCTAGATACTCTGCTGAAGCTTTAGGTAAACTTCATCTCTCCACCCTGGTAGAATCGGTAACCCACTTAATGGCCAGTTCTTGGCATAGAATCTAAGAACTAGACAGTTTTATTTGACATTTCTTAGGCAGAATGTAACGCATTTCTCCCACTTAATGGGCAGTTCTTGGATTCAATCTGCGTACCTTGTTTTTATGTACAAACTGCCCATTATAGTTGGTCGAGTTACACAGCTGAGTTACACGTGGCTTATCGCGGTTCGAGGTTAGAATTGAAAAGACGTGGCTAGCAGGCTTCGATTCGAGTTTTTTGGTAATAGGAAAGTATAGAATAATTATTTGCATCTGAAAAAATTCTGTCTGATCGGGGATTTGAACCCACGCCCTGCACGAGGACAAATAAGTACGGTCGTGTGCCTTAACCGACTGGGCCACGCAGACGTTCTTCCACACAAGCGCTACGAGCTTCGCCATATGTTTAAATTATTAAAATTATTCAGTTTACGCCTAAATATTAGTAATTTTGTATCTTGCATCCAAAAAACTAATTGATTTATTGATACTTTCTTGAAATATAATTCTCACCCATGAAAAATACACAAGATATCGCTACTTTTGAGGAATTTAAAATGCCTAGTTTTTTTACATTTTACTTAGCCAGTTTCTGCCTTTACCACCATTTTAAATAGGCGCTTTTCTACCAGGGAACTTATGAAGATAATATAAATTTTTTGAATGAATTTATTGAATTATTTACAGATTCAAAAGTTGGCTATAAAAAAGATTTTTAGCCATTTCAGAAGGGAGTGACGATTTCAACAAAATCTATGATTGAAGTTGTATCATTTCTCTTAGATGAAAAAGCTTACAAATATGTTTTGACTGGGCGATTTTCAACAGACTGTGTCGAAAATACCTTTTCAATCGTTAGAACAAAACATTCAATTTCTAATGCCTTACAATTTAGAGGTCCTCGGTTCCAGCCCGGGGTCCGTCACTTTTTCGTTGCACTCTTCACTCGTAACAATATAATTTAAAAATTATTACTGTTTCTCAGTATATGAAGCATGTTCAAAACAGTAATTATGAATTTGATGACCGCGAGCATTTGCTTGAATTTTTAGATAAGAAAAAGATCGAAAAGAAAAAACCGCTGCCAATTCTTTGGCACGTAGCTTCCTTCAACATTATGTATTGCTTAATATCATAATTGTTTTTACTTCATATATAAATCTATCAATTTTTTTTTGTTTGATGGATACAATTATTTTGAATCAATTACATATATATAAGTAAAGCTCTCTCTCTCTCTCTCTCTCTCTCTCTCTCTCTCTCTCTCTCTCTCTCTCTCTCTCTCTCTTCCTCTCTCATATTTTCGAAACTAACTGGTATCGTAAACAACCCAAAGAAAGGGATAAGATGCTATATAATACTAACTAAATCCAAAATTTTAAATCGATTATTGCCTTTTTACTCCAGTTATCGCGTCCCATACAAAAACGACTTTTTTCAGTTTTTGATGTTTTTCTCCGATGAACTTACTTAAAATTAAAGTAGTATATAGTTCTAATTACCTTCAATAATCATATATTTTTTTAGAAAGGTTCGACATTTAGTTTTCGAGTTATAACGGTTTCAAAAAATTGCACTTTATGGTGTATAATAAAAGAACTACAAAATGTAAAACGGACTGTTTCTAAGGATAAGTCATGCTATAGTAAAAACGAAGAAAATGTGAGTTGGTGGATTAAAATCCACTGAGTAGAAGCTGAGATACAGATTGTCGGAATGAACACACACACACCACACACCACATCACACACACACACAACACACACACACGCACGACGCACACGCCGCACACGCACAACGACAGCCACGCACACGCACACGCACACGAACGCACACGCACCCGCACACGCACACGCACACGCACACGCACACGCACAGCGCAACAGCCACACGCACGACGCACACGCACCACGCACACGCACACATGCACACGCACACGCACACGCCACGCCGCACAGCGCACCACACACGCACACGCACAGCCACACGACACCACACGCACACGCACCACAGCACGCAGCACACACACGCACACGCACACGCACACGCACACGCACACGCCACACGCCACACTGCACACGCACACGCACACACACACACACACACACACACACACACACACACACACACACACACGTCCATACGGACATTTTCTAAAAACACTATTTTTCAACTAAAAATGCATCAAAACACACTTCCTACATGTTTTTACCCAAACTCAAAAAATTACTATTACAAGACTTCCTTAGGAAGGAAGCAAAAGTACTATTGCTGTGGATTTAGTACATTATAATAATATAATGCCTCAACCAGTGGTATCGATATTAATTTTAGAGAAAAAATGTGCTCTTTCATGTTGCGGGTTACCTGGTTTCAAGTATTGCTAAAAAGGCCAAAATTTGTAATGAATGTATTGAATCCGTTGGTAGTAATAATGAAAATAATTATTATTATAGCACATTTATGCGAATGAAAGCATATAGAAAAGACAAAATATTTTTTATAAATCCAGCAACATACCATTTGTTCTTGAAAATGGAAAAAATATTTCGTGCTTTTTATGACGAAGTAAAAGCAATTCCAAAATTAAATTTAGAATTATTTTTTAAGAACAAATGTGAAGCTATTGAATGTGATCATCATAGCTAGTACCGCGCGCGATCGCCAGGCGGCTACGCCACCAGTTCTCTTTCCCCAAAGAGCGTTCTGTTTTTTTGTTTATCCGGAGAGTTGGAGAAATGCTTAATGCACCATGGCAGGAGCCGTGCGGGACTCCCCGTGTGTGGGACTCTCCTGGCGCGGGACAGACGCCAGGCATACCCACTAAAACTCCACCTCTCATATGGCCGCGAGAATCCCCCCGGTAGCCGCTTTCGCATTCCTTCGGGGGGTCGCCTGTCTTGTTACGACCTATAGGTCATCTATCGTCGTCTAGTCAGCTAAGCACCCGTCACTATTTTTCGCGCGGAGAACCGTCTCCACGAACGCCGTTATGTCGTCCCAATTCTGCTTGCTAGCAAGCATCGTTTTCACTACCGTGTCGGGCGTCAATGCCTCTACCGTCACCTCTAAGATTCTACGCCTATCAGCCCACCGAGGGCAGTCGAAAAACGTGTGTCTCACATCATCCCGTTCGTCACCGCAGTATTTGCAACCCGGTGTCGCTATCTTGTTCATCGCGAACAGGTAACTCCTGAAGTAGCCGTGTCCGGAAAGAAATTGGGTGAGATAAAAATTGATCGCCGCCCCCTCTTCTCGCCTACCACGGGCTACCTCCTTAATCAATGATTTCGTCATTTCGCATGCGGCATTCACTCCATCGCTCTGCCATTTCCGCATCGTCCTATCGCGTTCTCGGTTCGGATTCCCCCTAGCCGACTTCCGCAGTTTTGTGCGCGTTGGACCCCACGCCAGCCAGGTGCACTCGTCGGTCATATACTGCTCACTTATGAGGAGGATAGTCCACACTCTCCTCTGCGATAGAACTGCGGTACGAGATCGTGACCAGCTGCTCTGTCGTTACTTGCAGTATTCGCGCCTTATTTTGGGTCTAGCCGCTTTTAGAGCGTTGCGAGCCGCGCACGCCTCGTCCTGGGCATGCGCCAATCCTATCGCAGCACCGTGCTTCTGTAACACAAGAAACACTGTTCATGTTCTTGAGCGGACAGAGCATGCTTGGCCTCGGTGCCAGCCGCACCACCTTCCACGCTGGTGATTCTGTCAGGACCCTTATCAATTGCGCTTTAACGTGATCGTCACCCGAGCACCGGTAAGCATCGGTGGCGCTCGCATCTGAACCCGCACCAGCCAGTGACCAACCGACGGATCGTGCCTATAATTGAGGCGGCGGCTGTGGCCTTGGTCTGGTTCCATATTCGAACCACTGACCCTCTGCTCTCTCGAGTTGTTTCGCAGAGGTGCAAGTTTGTATCTTTGTTCGTGACCCGTGGCCAAGCCGCTGGTGCGCGCCTGCTCTCTGGTCTAAAGGCCTCATGGTCCTGATTCTCGTAAGTTCTGGTATCTTGCCCCCCTGCTGTGCCTGCAAATGCCCTATTGGGTTTGTTCTGGCGTTTTGCGGTATTCCGTTTTGTCTGTCATTTACCAGGCGACACCCAACACGCACCGTCTTTCGTTTTGTAATCTTACCCTTTGTCAATTCTTTCCTTCACTTTCCTTTGTCTCTCTCCAAGAATTCGGCCGTAGTTACCATTCCGGTCTGTGAAGGAAATTGCGTCTTCCTTCTGCCCGCGCCGGTTTCCTGCCCGCTTTCCCTCAGTTGTTGGTAGGCTTTGTTCCTGTTTTTCTGTTCTTCTGCTCTTTGCTTTCTGCAAAGTAAGCTGCGCCTTGTGTGTGTCTCTGCCAGCTTGCCTCCCCTCGGTTTTGCTCGTAGTGTTGAATTTCTTCCCTTCCTTGGTTTTTTTGGCGGGGTGTAGTTAATGGGGAAATGTCGCCTCTTTTTGTTGCGAAGACTTCAACATGGTTTTCCGGTTGTTGCAGTGGACTTTTCGGCTCTGATTTGTCCCCCCGGAGGCGTTTGCTTCATCATCATAGGTCCTCAATTACCGGTTGGGTCTTGGAATTGGGTGAATTCAGTTTTCCTGGCTTCTCTGTCCTTTCTTCTTTGCTCTTCTTCCTGCAGCTAGCTGCCAAGCCCCTTGTGTGTGTATCTGCAGCTTCCTCTTGCGTTTTGCTCGTAGATGGTTCAGATTTATCCTCCTTCTTGTCTTTTTTGGCGGGGGTACCGCCGCCTTCATCGGATGATGTCGCCCCCTCTTCTTTGGCTTGCAAGACTTCGAATGGTCTTCTCCAGGTTGTTGAGATGGCAACTTTTTCGCGCCATCCTCCATCTTGTCGAGAAGCGTGAAAACTTCAATCATAATAGCTCCTATTATTACCGGTAGTCCCTCTTTGATTGTTGTATTCACGTTCTTCTGCTTATCCAGAGTTTTTATCATCTCTCTGTTCGTTCGTCTTATTTCCAGCAGCTTTTCTCGCAGGCTGGCGTGTTCTTTTAGCCATAACCCTATCACTGTCATATTTTCGTATTCAGCGGCACTCATCGCGCTGGCTATACTAGTGCTGCTGGTTGACTTGTGGATTGGGTATCCACCGTCTTGCGATGCTGGCACCTTTAGGGTGTCAACTGTCAGGTTTCCCTGTACCTCTTTTCTTGGTTCGTTCCTAGTATCCATTGACATCGATTTTCTTCGTCCCGGTATGTGTCCGACCACCCGGATCCCCCCGTCTATGGGGGCAGCTGACATGGCCCCAACACATGACTGAAGGCGGTGCCAGACTGGGTACATCATACCAGAATATAGCGCGCGCTGTCGCACTAGCCCATCTCCGCTCTCTCGAACCTCCCACTCCGAACAAAAGTGATTGGCTCTCTGGAGAGTTTCTAACAGGCGTCACACGACATCACACACTCGCTCAAGCCGTTTGACTGGTACTAGCTAGGTAACCAGCCTCCCGTCTTGCCGTCAGCAGAAGCCAAAGATGGTTCAGGTCACTTCAGCGCGCAACCTCGGATCGCCTCCCCATCCAGGATCTCCCTTTGGCAGCTCACGGGTCGCACCGCACGGCAAACACGGCGGCCTGTTTGGTCCACGAAGCATATTTTATTTCTGCTTTACCCTCCAAGGTTGCCTCGGCGAGCAGTCCCCTATCCGCCACCCAGGGGACGCGCCGCATACGGGGTTACAGGCTCCCCGCGCGGATAAATGGGTCTAATATTTAATGATTCTAAGGTACTAATTCGCGAAGAGAAATGTCTTATTTTAACAGATTAAATTATGAATAAGGTCGCGCAATTTCATTTATTAATAAGAACAAGAGCAAACATTCAATAATCATAGAATTGAGTAATTGTGAATTACGTCAATATTATAAATGTTATATTGAAAGATTTATTGAGAATAATCGGGATAAATAAGGTACTGAGTGGTTGTAGCAGGACAAGGCGCAATAAAGAACAAACACATCATTTATGTTGTATATAAATTGGTGGCATGAAGCCTTTAATCATTTTATTTAATAGCCAAGAAAATCAATTGAATAATAATCAATTTAATAGAATAACGACATAGCGAGAATTATGATTACTAGCAAATATTCAATCAGTTATCAACGGATTTTTGTTCGACAATTTTAACCGCAGAAAATATAAATACAATTGTTGAGACCAGCTATATTGGATTAAATATATGGATAATAAATCATTATTGTTATTAGTTGATGAGATGTAGTTACATCTGTGAAAATGGAAAATATGGAATACCTAATGTCGAAAAGTGAAAGTTAAATAATGAAGTTACGTTTAGAAAAGTTTGATAACAGCGAACATTACGTGCTTGATATAAAAGATAATTATTTTACTGGAATGTTAAATTGCGATAACAGTCGGAAAGGAACGAAAAAAAGCAACTTATTTGCCCTCACCGTGACATCAGGTAGAAACCCGGCTTTCTAACGGATCTTACAGAGAGAATAAGTTGCACTATATGCTAAATAATATTCGTGATAATAGAAAATACTTCGCGGAGAAATGTGTAGAGATTGATGTATAATATAGCTAAATGAAGGAAAACGAGATCGCTTATACACTCGGAGAATGTGACGGTGAATTCGCCTCGTGCTCGTGATTTGTTATATGCACGAGGGGTTACAATGCATAGTTAGTATTACGAGAAAATTCGCGAATTGCGCCCATAGGAAACGGACTGGGACGTGACTTGATCACCACCAGGCGGACAGCGATGGCTGCCTTTTTATACCTGTCGGAGGCAGGGTTAGTTTGTTAGAAATGTGCAGAGTATTCTCACAAAAGGAATTACTCCCCGGTTTAGTCTAACGAGAGAGATCCCTGGCTGCAAACAAAGAATTGATTAGATTAAAAGATAAAATTATAAAATACTATAGAGGATCTCTGGAACAGGGAACAGCGACGTTGCAAGTCTGCGACTTAACTCCTGGGGTCCTGGGTCCGGCGTCCTTCTAGAAAATCTCCTGCACGTGGTTTCGTATTCGAATATTACGTAAGGAGATGCTTAAGTTTGAATAGGTGAGTAGGTACTGACTGCGCCGGAGCCCTCGTGCTGCTTCGCGAACTGTGGAGACGCGAAGCGAGAAAGAGATAGCGCGATGCGTAGAAACGCAATTACATTTACATGTGAATTCAGCGCGTCGGTGGAAAACGCACACGCGCTGCCAAAGACTAACCTATCCTCTCGCGGCATCAGTCCCGCGAGCGAGAGAGAGATGGATCGAATGCAGGGACGTATGAAGTCCCGCCGGGGCCCCTGACTCAGCGCAACCTCGTGGTCAGCTGCGCAGGATCCCCTATCTCTATCCAGCCCCTGGATATGGACGTTGTACTTGATGTCTCCATAAATTAATGGCTTTTTGTGAATAGTATGCAGATACTGCAATCCTCGAGCTATTCCTTTGGCAATTTCTCGTCTTTGAATCCAGTTGAGTGGATGAGATCCATTTTTTAAATGTAAACGATCCTCCTGTTCCCGACATGCACACTTTCGTAGATAGGCGCATCGGCACTGCGGATCTATAGAAGCCGCAGTGTCGGCTCGCGGATCATTCGTTTCTATAGTTTTCGGGTGAGGCCGCTTTCTCTTCCTTAGTTATTAATTCTCGAATTCCGCATAGTGAGTTGGCTGCTGCAACAGACAACTGGAAAGAAGAAAATTTACTTGGTAAGGGAGGATTTGGAACTGTCTTCAAAGGTATGTGTTACGTGAACGAATGAATGCAAAACATGAAATTTTCATTTAATTAATAATCTTATAATTCATTGTTAAAAATAGGTATCTGGAAAAATACTGAAGTGGCTATCAAGAAAATTAAGCCAAGGAGTTCTGATTGTGATTAGAGCTATGCATTGCAATTAGAGCAATCATTTCGAGAAATCAAAATTTCGAACTCAATGCCACACGAAAACGTATTGCCATTGTATGCATACAGCATAGGTGGTGAAGCACCTTGCCTAATATACCAGTACATGAAAAACGGTTCATTGGAGGATCGTTTACATTTAAAAAATGGATCTTATCCGCTAAACTGGATCCAAAGGCGAGAAATTGCCAAAGGAATAGCCCGAGGATTGCAGTATCTGCATACTGTTCACAAAAAGCCATTAATTCATGGCGACATAAAGAGTGCTAATATTTTATTAGACAAAAATTATGAACCAAAAATTGGTGATTTTGGCTTAGCAAAAGAAGGTTCATTAGACGATTCTCTTAAAGTGAGTTTTTGAAGTAACTTATTATTATTATTATTATTTTTTGTAATATTTACTCATTGCAATTGAACTATAATAATGCTTGTTTTTTAGGTAAACAAGATTCAAGGTACGCGGCCATATCTACCTGAAGAGTATATCTTTAAAGGAAATTTATCATCTAAAATTGATACATACAGTTATGGCATTGTTTTATTCGAATTGGCTACTGGTTTGTCTGCTTATGACAAATCAAGACCAACAAACAAAAAATTAAAAGATTATGTGGACAGTTTTGAGGATGAAAATTTGCATTTTTTAAGGGATAAAAAAGCAGGTGATAAGTATATTGAAGTATCCAAATACTTGTTATTACTTGGAAAGTGGTGTTCGAACAAATTAGCAGAGCACAGACCACAAATGTCAACTGTATATGATAAATTCAACTAGCGCGCCA